>CM076579.1:881585577-882175075 GCA_034641835.2 Pinus albicaulis | reverse complement strand
CCTCCTGGTTTGACAATTTCCCTAAAATGTGTCATACTTATAATATTATTGAATTTTTAAGTCATCCCAAGAACCTTGAACAGATTCGTCAAATTCTCAATATTCAAGATGAGGATGATTCAACTTCTCAACACTAGGTGTGCTCGGGAGGCAGGCTTGGAATACGAAGATTCTGAACAATGGTGAATTTCAATGATTCAACATGAATGTCGTAGTGGCACCCAATTATCTGTGTATAACAAGTCTTCTGAACTTGACATGTAAAGCCATCACTCACATAATCAGGGGTACAACCCCCCAACATATTCGACGAATTATTAATATTCAAGATGAAGATGATTCAACTCTATGAAGCCATGGTAAAGAGTTACTAGTTAAAAAAAAAGGGGGTGTCAAAAGTGCTATAGAGATTTGTTAAAATTGTGGGAGCTAAAAATATTCCTTAACCCAATAGTTTAGAGAAATGATTAATTGTGCCTTTGGCCATACTAGACTTGAGAGTGAGCTTCTAGAGCACAAGTTTTTTATATACTCATGGATAGCAATAGGGAAACATAAAACCACATGAACTCATTACCGCATGTTTCATACGTTGTGATCGTCTATATGATCATGGCCATCATACATTGTGATCAAGCTGCAAATCCAAGATTTCTACAAAAAGGAATTAGGGGAATTTGGAGGTCTAAAATGGGCCTCATAAGGAAATTATACAATAATAGTGGAAATAATAAAATAATATTAGATTACATCATCAAATTTTAGAGGGAAAAAAATAATTATTTTTTCAACTCGTATTTTCAACTTATCTCCCTGTGGGTTTACTCAAATTTCGAGTGGGAACACCTGTTGGATACATAATTTCATTCCTCATCCATGGAGTACCTATGTTGCATACTTTCTACTGGCCCTGCTACACAAAAAATTAGAAATACATGAAAAACATTATTGCAATAATGTTTTTTCATGTATTTCTAAATTTTAGTGTAGCAAGGTCCATCTAAAGTATGAAACATGGGTACACCTTAGATGAGGAATTAAAATTTTCATCCATAGAGTACTCCTTCTAGAAATTTGAGTAAAAAATTAGGGAGATAAGTTTAATATATAAGTTGAACAAGTAGTTTTATTGTTTTATTATTTTTTAATCTTTATACTTTTTTACTCAAAAAATGGTGAATCATACCCATGGTTGACATCATCATCTTGAATCCTATTGGTTCTTATAAAGTTTATTTTGGTTGTACATTTTTCTTAAGAGGCCCATTTTAGACCTTAAAATTCCCCTAATGGCACATCCGACCAAGTTCCTCGTCTTGTGGGAGCACGATTGTACTTGCACAAAAGAAATATGGGACTTGGAGGCTCTTCATTGATTATTGGGCACTAAAAAAAATCATTGTCAAGAACAAGTATCCAATCCCACAGATTGATGACCTTCTAGACAACATCAAGGGGGCCAAGTATTTTAGAAAGATCGATCTGAAGTCCAATAGAGCCCACAAAGGTATGGAAGATTGCCTACAAATCCAAGGAAGGCATTTTGAATGATTGGTTATGCCCTTTGGGTTAAAAAATTCCCTTGCTACTTTTATGAGGCTTGTTGAGTTGCTGAGTTGTTATCATTTACACTTGTCTTTGTCATTGATTAAGCCATTACTTCCAACCATCCATTGCACCATTTCACTCACTTGCCACCATTTTTACAATAATTCTTCATGACGTGTATTTATATGTCTAAGTGGTTAACTAACATCATTTTCCTTTTTTTTTAGGAGATTAAGAAGAATTTTTCATGTTTTTAACTAATGAAAGTTTAGCAAGTTCAAGTTTTTGCAAATTTATCAAGTTTTCATAGCTACCTCCATGGTTGAGGTAGTAGCCCCACTCTAGAATGGAATCCGACACATGGAAATTGTTTCTAGAGGCTCCAATATGGATTTTGATTGATCAAAATCCACCGAGCTCGCACATGTTGACATGCAGGCAAAGATCAAGGGAAAAACGTAGCAGTTTTGACCAGTCAACTTCAAACGCGTTTTTTGAGCAAATGAAAGTGAATCTCAGAAAAAAAAAACATGGGTTTTGTTCCAAACGGGCCCAATTAAGTTCTCCATGAGAAATTTTCCTGAATTCAGTACGATTTGGGAGATATTTCAGGTTCTTTGGAGCCTATTTTGTAGGTTGCGTGAGCAAACAATGCACCCATGTGTCAATTAAAGCCCAGTCAAGGAAGCAAAGGTTGGAATGGACCTTGCTTCATCAAATTCATGGAAAATAGGTGTCCAACCAGTTATAATCTTTAGCCATATGAATCTCCACGAATTTACATTGTAACCCCTATATACACATTCCATTGAAACAAAGAGAGGAGGTTAATTTTCTGAAGCATACAATGAATTGCTAAAACTCTGTTTTTAATTATAAAGGAATACATTTCAATTCAAATGCGTGGCTAAGTGTTGATATTGATTCAAAACCATTTTCTTGTGGAGGGCCCTTGCAAGTAGTAAGGTTATTATTATTATTATTATTTTATTTATTTATTTTATTTTATTTATTTATTCTTATTTTATTTATTTATTTATTTATTTCAGTTTATCAATTGTGTTCTTCATTCTATTTTCATATAACTCAATTCATTTCACTGCTATTGATAAGTAGATGCATCTGTTAGAACATTTTTTCCTTTCACTGATCTTAGATTACATAGTAGAACTTGATTGATGATTCATCAGTCATTTCAAAAATATATAGCATTGAATTTAACAGTAGTGATAATTGATAGAATTCTATACTTAATTTAGGATTCAGTTTTATAAAGCATAGTTTTATTTATAATTTGCATTCATGGTTGATTTATAAATTTAAGAGAGTGTGATTCTTTTCAAGCAAGGCTTCCATTTATTCATGCAAGAGTGTGTTCCGTAGATTCAAGTTTCCTTATAAAATAGAATGATAGACATGCAATAGAGTTTGAAGAGTTTCAAGAATTAAGTTTATTTTTGGAAGTGTGAGGTTGATTTTCTAGACAAATAGTTTAATTGTTTTCTCTTTGAGTTTTATTTAGATATCATTTTCATAAGAGTGTGTTCATATTTCATAGAATTAATATCAATAATGAATTCAATCATATAAATTTCAATTTAAATAATTAAAGGCCTCTAGCACATATAGTTCACTTACACTTCATCAGTCTACTAATCATGGTTGATAGTTCATGTAACAATTCAAGACTATTAAATTGAGAAAAAAAGATGATGGATGACACCTTGTGGCCCTTCACCAACTCGTTCGTGGTTGTTTATCTGGATGCCATCCTCATCTTCAACAAGAGTTGGGAAGAACACTTCAACACATTCAACAGGTCCTTCAAACCCTTCCTCAACACAAATTGAGTGCCAACCTGGAGAAATGCACATTTGGCATGAGCGAAGTCCAATATCTGGGTTACATCATAAATGAGCGTGGTTTGCATGTGTATCTGACTATTATCCAAGTCATTCGAGATTGCCCAACCCCGACCACTCTAACAAAGCTTCACAGATTTTTGGGCCTTGCAAATTTCTTATCGGAAGCTCGTGTTGGGATTCTCCCATATCACTTGGCCTTGGAGTCATATTATTGCGTAATGATTACTAAATAATGATTTAATAATTATTTCATAGGAGGAATGTGTGATGATTAAGGAGTAATAAATAAATAACGATTTATTTAATTATTCGTGGGTAATGTGGTTAGAAATACTGAATAAATACTCATTTAATAATTTTTTCAATGGAATAATAAATAAATAATAATTTATTTAATTATTCCTATGGATTTTTGGGTTATTTTTACAAATAATTTAGGAACTCTAAATTATTTCCTAATGTGAAAGTGGGTTTTAATGTGTAAAACCCATACCACATGGCACATTTTGATTATCCTAGTTAAAAATAGCTAGGTGATCACTCTTTGGGTGATAACAGATTGCCCCCAAATGTATGAGTGTTAGGAGCATAATGTATGAACGAAATACATTATAGGTTTACTTTAACGAGACACCAAAGGGGAGTCTGATGGAGAGAGAGAGAGAGAGAGAGAGAGAGAGAGAGAGAGAGAGAGAGAGAGAGTTGCAACACCATAAGGAAGGATGGAAACTAGAGGAGGCGAGACCTACTTGTCAAAAAAAGTATCCTTTATGGTGTGTGTATGATCTCATTGACACGTGGGAGTAATTCCCATACCTTTCTAGATAAAGAATAATGGTGCACCCAACAACGTGGGTGATCCAGGAGGATCCATAAATACAAGTGGCCTTGAAACTAGCTCAAAAATAGAATTCATCAGATGGAAGTGAAACCAAGACCAGATCGTGGTGCTTCACGTTCTGATTCCAATGGTGTGAATGCTACTCAAATCAAAGTTCGTATGTTCAAGTTATAGCTAGTCAAAGTTATAGTCATACTTGGCCAAGTGGCAGCCATAACGAGGTAACAATTTGGCAGCATCCTGAAGCATGAAATATAACCACCAGGACTGGTGAATTTGTCACCTACTTAATTTCCCTAATATCCCTTATCTCCCGGAATATTTTTGTGAACAAATAATAAAAAAATGAAAAAAAAGGAACAAAATAGACATGGCAGGCCGCCACCCCCGTAACCCCTCAATGGTTTTGTTATATATATAGTGTTTGGAGTGGACGAGCCACCCCTGATGGAACCGCTTAACCCAAAATTATATTATATATATATATGTGTGTGTGTGTGTGTGTGTGTGTGTGTGTGTGTGTGGGGTGGGCAGGCCACCCCCAATGGACCCACCCAACGCTCAAACGAAACCATACCATATAATAACATAATCATGCCATATATTTAATTGCCATAGGACACAACGGTTACCTCCTGCCAAATTTAAATAAAACATCGTGCCAAGTTGGAGTGGGTGGGTTTTTAACCTATGCAGACTCCCTACTATTTACTGACTCCACCGTTGGGCCAACAGCCCATACATTGGAGTCTCCACCGAATTATAATATTTAAACTTGCTCATCTTCTGAGTGGAGAGAGGAACAACAGAGGATGGGTAGAACCCTAAGCAGCATGGGTGTGGAACCCTGAGCAATGGTATCAATAGATTCTAAAAATATTCACTTAGAGGTCAAAAGGTGTCTGAGTCATAATTCGACAAATTTATAGTTGATTTTGCACAGTTTTGCGACTTGAATCCAATGGTGACAGCCATTTCTCTAGCCCATCTCTCCATTTTCAGGACATCATCCAGATTGGAGGTATAAGGGTCATTTTTGTAAAGATTATTGTATCTGATTTTTTTGATGTCACTTAATAAAATAAGGCCTCCCCACTATTGAGCAGGGCCCGGAGATGTAGCCCACATTGGGTGAAATACACAATCAAATCATTTTTTTTTATCTCAAGTTCTCTTATGTTTTTCCACTTCTTTTCATGTGGTTTAAGTTACTTGGTTAGGATTCTTTTTCATATGAAATTATAAATGCATCCTTGAAGTTAAAGATATTGGATCAAGTTCGGTATCGGGGCAGGTCTTCTTGATGTGAGTTGCATCAGTATATGCTAACCAGGAACAAGCTAAAAAAAGGTGAAGGAAAACTAAATTCCTTTCATCCTAAAGTGGGGTGTGCACCATAAAGAAGGAGCATGGAAGATGAGGATGCACAAGCAGAAGAAGAAAAAAATTATCGCAATATATTATTCAACATGGCATACAAAGTTGACAAGCTATTTGCAGAATATGAGAAGAAAATCAAGCATGACAAGAAAGAGCCCAAGGATCATAAATCGGTACACCATGAAGGCAGAGGATGAGAACCACCTCCCTCTCCATCCAATAGTGAAGGTTCTTCTTCTTCTTCCTCTTTTCATAAGTCTAACATGCATCATAGACATACATTTAAGAAACCATTTTTAGAGCTAGAAGTAAATTTTGATTTTCCCACATATAATGGAGAATGTAATGCAAATAAACTTAAATTTTGGATTAAATAGATCAAGGTGTATTTCCAGATTCAAAAAATTGAGGAGGATGATGCAAAGATCCAATTATCATCCCTTTGGCTGAGTGGCATCACTCTCGTTTGGTGGGAGAGAAAGTCGCCAAAAGGCAACAAAAACTTGGGAAATATCCTTTCTTCTTGGTCGAATTTTGTTTCTCCATTAAAAGATCAATTTTATTCTTTGGGTTATCGACAAAAGGCATTAATGGAATGGAAATATTGAAGGGAAGAAAAGGGTCAAAATGTACAAATATCGAGGTTGAATTAAAAAATTGAGTAGAAGAAGCACTTTTTCAAAGGTCATTGATTAGATAAAGGTTTCCCATTGTGGCAAAGTTCCCATCTCAAGCTGGGTCATCTATAATCCTATTTTAGCTTTGAATTCTAAAACTCCGATTTCCTGACACACAACACGTGAAATGAAATGGGTCTCCTACATAAAATTTCTATTATGAAGGTGATAGAAAAATGTTTGGTATTTTATATTAAAAGGTTTTATTCCTAGTCTCTCGAAACTCTAAAACCATGGTCAACCAATGCCTAAAATCTTCATCACCAAATATCCTAAACTCGTTAAATCATAACATTTCAAGGTTCCATCAATAACGTTCCACATACAAGATTAGGAAAAAACCATTTTAAGAGTAGTGAATCGAGAAATATCCAATTCTTGATAGCCCAATATCTCAAGGAATAGATTTTACTTGAAGAGAATATTTTATGTCTATTAGGACTTGAAATTTTTCATCTACTAGGAAGACTTGTATAAAATGATTTGTAACTTGTTTTTCCAATGTGTATAAGTTTAGAAATTTAAATGCATCAAAACCTGATAGCCAATGACAATATTTGACATAGAGGAGTTTCCATCACTTGAGATTCTATCTATGCTATGAAAAAAAAGTACCAAGGA
The DNA here is from genome assembly GCA_034641835.2 of Pinus albicaulis. NCBI lineage: Eukaryota > Viridiplantae > Streptophyta > Pinopsida > Pinales > Pinaceae > Pinus > Pinus albicaulis. The sequence goes on along the minus strand of CM076579.1, from coordinate 882,168,143 downwards.
ACTTATGAGGTACATGGAACCCCAATATCCTAATGAGTCGACATTTTGATATGCCTAATAAAAAAATTGAATCTAATCGCATGTGATGGGAGTTTGTTCATGTGGGTTGACAAAAATATTTGTGGGTTTGAACCCTGTACATAAATTATCTGCAAACGAATTCTTAAAAAACAAAAATAAACAATAGTGAGAGCATAAAACATAAAAATATATACATATAGAATTTCCCTTGGATCCCAAATTGAGACTACCATCCTAATTTTTCATTATATTCCTTTTAGTGCTACAACACACACACACACACACACACACACACATATATATATATATATGCCAAAGCATTCATAAAGCCCAATCCATTAACTGTGGATTAGAACATAGCCATAGTTATCTTGATCGGATCTACAAAATACCAGGGGTAGAAAACCATCATGCCCCAAAACCATGTGCAAACCCATGCACAAAACCATAGGTGGGTCCTCCCACCTAAAATAGGGTCCAATTTGTTTTTCCCATATGCGACTATTCGCGGAAAGAATATAACACACACCCACCATTCTCCCACTTGTTTTTTTCTTTCCGCGGGGGGCCATAAGAGAGATTAATAATTAGTCTAGCCCCACAACACACACTGTTTCTCTACACCAAGAGAACTTATGAGTGTTCACAAACTTCATCAATGCATATGCAACATTGTTCAAAGTGTCCACCTTTACCAAAAACTCCTTTTTATCCTAAACCATATCTCTCACAAAGTGATATTGAACATCAATGTGCTTTGTCTTTGAATGATAAGCAGGATTCTTAGCCAAGAAAATTTTACTTTGGCTATCACAGTCTATCCTTATAGCTCATTGCACAAACCCCATACTTGAACACAATCTTTGCAACCAAACTGCTTCCTTGCTTGCATGAGTGTCTGCCATATATTCTTCCTCTGTAGTTGAAATAGCCACTACATAATGTATTTTACTCATCCAACTGACTACACCTCCAAATAGGCTAAACACGTACCCACTTGTAGATATTCTTTGGTCTAGATCTCCAGCTCAGTCTACATCAAAAAAATAACGGATGTCCAAAAATCTGTCCAATATTGGTCTTCCCTGGTAGCACAAACCATAATCACTAGTGCCATGCAAATATGTGGAAACTCGCTTCACTGTTGTACAATGCTCCTTCCCTGGTTTTGACATAAACCTGATAAATAATCCAACTGCATGTGAAATTTTTGGTCTAGTATAGACCATTTCATACATCAGGCTACCCACTTCACTTTCATATGGAACACGAGACATATCCTCCTCTTCTTCTTATTTCTTGGGACACTATTCAGTAGATAGCTTCACACCTACAAGAATAGAAACCTTCACCAGTTTACTATCTTTCATATTGAACCTCTGCAATATTGTACTAACATACTTCCTCTGGTTTAACCAGAGCTTCCTCTTTGCACAATCTCTCTTAATTTCCATGCCCAAAATATATTTTGCAGCACCAATATCCTTCATGTCAAATTTGGAGAACATTTGGGTCTTCAAATCTTGGATAATTTCTTTGTCATTTACAACTAGCAACATATCGTCCACATACAAGACCAAATAAATAACACGGTCACCAATTAATTTAAAATACACATAATGATCCTCTTTGCTTCTAATGAAGCCAAGTACCTATATATCTGTATCAAATTTCTGATACCACATCCTTGGTGACTGTTTTAACCCATACAAAGTCTTTTCTAACCTTCATGCTAGTTCTTTCTTACCCTTCACCGCAAATCCTTCGGGTTACTTCATGTATATCTCCTCTTCTAGATCCTCGTGAAGAAATGTTGTCTTCACATCCATGTGTTCTACCGAAAAATAAAATGCAGTAGCAACAGATAAAAGTAACCTAATAGAAGTAATCTACGAAACAAGAGAAAAAATATCACCAAAATCAATTCCCGACACCTGCGAATAACCTTTTGCTACCAATCGAGTTTTGTATTTGATGCAGGAGCATCATGGTTCCAAAATTTTGTACATTTAGTAGAATATAGGGGGTCTTGTGTTCTTAAGGGAGTTGGTTCCATAAGTATTTAATAAATGTAGTTTTCAAAGTTTTGAGTGATTTTATGTGAGAACTTAAGAATAGGATTTAATTAAAATATTGGGAGGCATATTTGTAAATGTTCTTGAAGGTAGGAGAACATGAGTGATTGATGAGTGATTAGTGCGGATTGAGATATTCTGAAATATTTTAAATGGTATATTAGAAATTAGTTCATGATTTTGTGGATTTGAGAGGATACTTAGGATTTAGTTGAATGTTGAGATACTCAAGGGATAAAGAGGATATTTTAGGAATTAATTGAGGACTTAGAGGATTTTGTTGAGTAACCTATGGATCTAAACCATAATTGGTTACATAACCTTTTGTATATAATTGTAAATCCTCAAAGGCATAAAAATCAACATTCTTAGATAGGAGATTTGATTTGTAAGCCTACGGGCATAGAGAGAGAGGAAGAGAAAGGGGCCATGTAAAGGTACATCAGGCCAAAGCCAGATTGTAAGTAGGCTTTTATTGTATGTGTACATTTATTGATTAATGAGAAATTGAATTAATGGAAACTGTGTTTTGTTTCTTTTACGTGTTGCATGATCCATAACTGAACAAATGTGATATCTTTGAAATAATTAATTGAGTGGATGAATTTTGATTAAGGAGTAAGTCTTTCTGAGTGATAAAAGACTTAGTGGCTAGGTAGAATCTGTGTGATTCCAGCCTAGGAATTAATTAGTTGTGAATGAAGCTAACAGGAGAAAATGAGTGAAAATAAACTTTTATGTAGGTTAGAAATGAAATAGAGAATTTTTTGAAACCGCAGACAATGTTTTGAAATGAGACTGAGAAAGATTGAATTGAAACAGTGTGCAAGATGATACAATGAGTATGATTATTCTAGATACGGGTGAATAATCAGAAAAAATATCAGGAGGGAGTAGCGCATGGAGAAAGTGAAGTACAGGAGGCAACAATCAAATAACACAAGAAATCGACTAAAATGTTGAAGTTTCCCCAAACCTTAAGAAATTTCCAAAGGGAAAACGTGCACAACGAGGATTACATTGCAAAGATCGGGCAAAGGTCGACGGTCCAGATTTAATTTTCAAGTTAAATTAAGGAATTTATGAAGTGAACACGTGTCAATAAGTGGTCTATGTGCATATTGTATAGCGCATGCAATATGGAGAATAGTTAACGACGGAATGGTAAATCCGCAAAAAGTTGAAGTGCGGTAGTCTAAATAAGCTGAATTGCGATGGGTGTAATATTTGTGAAATGTTGATATGCGATAAATATCGCATATCACAAGTGATAAGTGTTGCAGTGAATGGGGGAAAGTCAAGTTTGTGTAGAGCTGAAGTGCGGCCGAAGTAAAATGTGCGAAGTGCTGAAGTATGTTCCGATCTGCGAAATTGGTAAGCTTGCGAAATTGTGATATATACAGGTTAATGCGCATAGTGTATGTGATATGGTTTAATGTTGAATGAGATATGGTTTGGTAATACCATATGTGATATGGGTAATGTAAATAAGGCAACCATGATATAAAGGTAAAGTGTATTGTTGGCAGATTTGATTTTTGAACTCGAGAACCACTTTTATTAAAGTTTCTGCGTGTGTATAGAAATGATAATGGTTTATGACTTCAGAGTGGGTTTTGTTTATTTATGATGGGATTAGTGGACAAGTATATACTCCATAAAGGTTATGTGGGTATTTGCAGCCTTATGGTTGCATCATTTTTGGTATCAGAGCAGTAACAGCTATATTGGGAGAAAGTTAGAGTAGGTATCTCTGCGGAAGAGAAATCATAGTGGGTTTGTTATTTGAAGATAATTAAATACTTGTGGAATTATTTTATTTCATAATTATCATAACAAATTTGTGAACGAAGAACAAGTTTTAATGAAATCAGGACAACAAGAGTTCTTTGAAGAGAACAAAACAAGAAGAGTTTTCAGAAATCAGAGTGGCAAAGCAGAAGTGAAGAGAAGAATTAGATCTGAATATGATTGAGTAAAGAAATAGAAGAAAAATCTACTTATGAGAGAAATTATATCAGATTATTGAAGGACAGATTGAGAAAATTGTTTATGAAGAGATAGTGACAACTGCAAACGGTAAAGGTAAAGTCAGCAGACAGAAAAGATAAACTGCAACAACAACATGTGTTCAGAAAATTGGACAGTAAGGTATGGTCTTCATGTTTTCAGTTAATTAACGATGAATTATTGATTGAAATAAATGTTGTGAAGATGTTTGTTGATTGTAGCCAAGAACAAGTAGAGCTTTTGATGATGATGGCAATGAATCTATTCAACTAGAGATTGGAATAAATGAGAGAGGTGACTGAGTGTAGAAGCTAGAGGAGAAAAGAAGCTCTAGAAGGTTCAAGAGAGTGAACCAAGAGAGAGAGTACCTACAGAGAGATCAAGCTCAGAGAGGAAGATTTATAGGGTATTGAGTAGCAGGAGGAGATTAATACAAGAGAAGGCTATGCTGCAGATCACCAATTGAGCATGGATGAGCTCATGAGGAAGATGGTCGTGAGGGTCATAGAAGAGGTTCTAGAGAATGCCATAAAGGTAAGACGAGTAATGAGGAGTGAGAGAGAAATCTTGCAGTGATGAGAGTATAGTTAGAGGTACTACAGGGATGGCTACAAGAGAAAGAGAATGAATACCAAATATATGGATAGAGAATGAGGAAACGGGTTATATGGAAGCTATTGCAGGAGAGATGGAATGTAAAACTGATAAACAAGTTCATAGAACTTGAGAAGAAACATATTTACTTGTTGGAGAAGGAGAGACTCAAAGGCGTTAAGTGATAGCAAAGAGGATCTGCTGAAACCCAGAAAGTACATCATGAAATTTTGGTGTTTGAAGCATCAAACGAGATGGAAAGGTCTTGTTTCTTTAAAAATAATGATTTGTGTATGATTGTAGGTACATCACAAGATGATGAAAAAACTTTAGAGTTAAGAAGAAGGAGCAGAATCTGAAATCTATTCATATTAAGACAGAGATAACAAGATCCCAAAAACGAAAGGAGATAGAGAGGTCTCATGGAAATATGCGACATAATATTGGGGCTGGTAACAGTGAAGATTGGAATAGCAGATATGGTTTAAGAAATGAAGATGAAGAAAAGGTATTTACTATGCCTAATGAGTTTGGACTTTTTAAGCATGATGATTTAGATTTAGCAGATGAAGAAGGACCATTTGATGATGGGTCAATAACAAGTGAAGGTACTGAAAACTGTGTAAAGTTTCAAAATTCTACTCCAATTGAAATTGTTGAGTTATATAGAAAGTTAGACCTTCAAAGAGGAAAGTTGGAGAAACAGAGGATATATACTCAGGATAAATTGTTGAAGAAGGAAGACAAAGAAATTGTCATGAATGAAAATCATAAAGAAGATATTAAGGACATAAGAATGGTAATAAGAGTTCACCAAATTGACATTACAGAGGAAGGAGTTCATTATTGTGAACCAAAGCAGGGAGACATCCTTGAAACAAATGATATGGAGGAGAAACTAGTTGACAGTCTCGTGAGTTCTTTGGAGAATTTAAATCAACATACTAATGTAACTCTGACAAAGGAGTTAGAGGAAAAATTAGAGAAACATACTAAGATGTTGCAAGAGAAGGAAAAGGCAATGAGGCCTTATATTTTAAATTCTGATAATTGGTTTATGATTATAGGTTTTGATGAAGATGAGACATACATGTTTCAAGTTGAAGGAGAGCCAATTTTAGAATTGAAGAAGACTGGAAGTTGCTAGGTAAGGCATAATGATGAGGAAGATGTAAAGAATGAATATACCGTGCTTGAAGAAGCTAAATTGAATGTCAGAATCAATCAAGGAGGTGAAGGAAAATCACTGAGGGTTGTGAAGGAAGAGGAAGGAAAATATGTTGGAATTGATGAACAACATATTAATGATGTGTTTGAGATGAGAAAAGTACAAAAGGAATTGGATGACAATTTATTTTTTGAAAGTAAAATTGCAGGCAGTGAGCAGAAGAGGGATGTTGTAGAGGGAGATATCTTAAGAGATATTCAGGAAGTTCGGGAGGCAGCAATGTATGGAGTAATATTTGTAGCAATGTCTAGAATAGTATTTGCAACATTAAATGGAGTAATTCCAAGTGAAAAAAAATAAATTGAAGCAAGAAGAGTTGAAAACGAAGAAGCAACAAATGACAATGTGAGTATCAGTGAGAAGATAGTCTGAACATAGAGATTGAAAGAATAATAAGATTGATGATGAAGGTGCCTCAGAAGAAGAAAAAAACAATAAAGAAAATCAACAATAAGAGAAATGTAACAGCAGATTGTGAAACCATAGCCAGTGGGGAAATGCAACATAAAGTATGGAGACTTGGAGAAAAGCAACAAACAAGAACAACAAGAAAACAACAGAAAGGAAGAGAAGAAACCAAAGACAAATTAAAAAATAACGTTTGGGATCGAAGAGGAATTCCATCAGCATTGAAGGCACATGGTCTGGAGATCATGAATGTTTTCTACATTGGGAGTTTGATGCAGGAGCATCATGGTTCCAAAATTTTGTACATTTAGTAGAATATAGGGAGTCTTGCATTTTCAAGGGATTTGGTTCCCTAAGTATTTAATTAATGTAATTTTCAATGTTTTGAGTGATTTTACGTGAGAAATTTAGAATAGGATTTAATTAAAATATTGGGAGGCATATTTGTAAATGTTCTCGAAGGTAAGAGAACATGAGTGATTGATGAGTGATTAGCGTGGATTGAGATATTCTGAAATATTGTAAATCTTAGATTAGAAAGTATTTCATGATTTTTTGGATTTGAGAGGATCCTTAGGATTTAGTTGAATGTTGAGATCCTCAAGGGATAAAGAAGAGGTTTTAGGAATTAATTGAGGACCTAGATTATTTTTAGGATTTCGTTGAGTAACCTATGGATTTGAACCAGAATTGGTTACATAACCTATTGTTTATAATTTTAAAGCCTCAAAGGCATAGAAATAATAATTCTTAGATAGGAAAGTTGATTTGTAAGCCTACGGGCGTAGAGAGAGAGAGGAAGAGAAAATGGCCATTTAAATGCACATCAGGCCAAATCCATATTGTAAGCAGGTTTTTATTGTATCTATAAAGTTATTCATTAAAGAGAAATTGAATTCATGGCGACTGGTTTTTGTTTCTTTTGCATGCTGAGTGATATGTAATTGAACAAATTCAATATCTATGAAATACTTAATTGATTACATGAATTTTGATTAAGGAGTAAGTCTTTCTGAGTGATAAAAGACTTAGTGGCTGGGAAGAATCTGTATGATTCCAGTCTGGGAATTAATTAGCTATGAATGAAGCTAACATGAGAGAATGAGTACAAATAAACTTTTATGCAGGTCAGAAATGAAACAACGAAATTTTTGAAACCGCAGACAGTGATTTGAAATGAGATTGAGAGAGATTGAATTGAAACAGTGTGCAAGATGATCCATGAAAAGATGAAGTGTGATAGTCTAAATAAGCTGAATTGCGATGGGTGTAATATTTTTGAAGTGCCGATATGTGATAAATATTGCGTACAACAAGCGATAAGTGTTGTGGTGAATGGCGTAAATTTAAGTTTGCATAGAGCTGAAGTGCGGCTGGAGTAAAATGTGTGACCAAAGTATGTTCTGATCTACAAAATTGGTAAGTTTGCAAAATTGCAATATTTTCGGGTTAATGCGCATAGTGTATGCGATATGGTTTAATGTTGAATGAGATATGGTTTGGTAATACCATATGCGATGCCATGGGTAATTTAAAGAAGGCGGTCATGATATAAAGGTAAAGTGTATTATTAGCATATCTGAGTTTTGAACCTGAGAATCACTTTTATTAAATTTTTCACTTGTGTATAGAAATGATAATGGTTTATGACTTCACAGTGGGTTCTGTTTATTTATGAAGGGGTTATTGGAAAATTATATACTCCATAAAGGTTATGTGGGTATTTTCGACGTTATGATTTAATCAGTATTTCTCCACCTTTCCTTCTACATTCATCTTCTTATTAAACACTCATTTGCTCTCGATGGGCTTCCTTCGATTCAAAAACTCCACTATATTCCATGCCTCATTTTTGTGCAAGGATGTCATTTCATCAACCATGGCCTCCTTCCAGAGTTTTCCATCATCTGAATCCACTACCTCCCTCACAGTTCTGGGATCACCATCAGTGATAGTTAAAGATAACTTTGAATAGAAAGCAGATGGAATATACCTTTTTGTCTACCTTCGTTCTTGAACTGATCTTATCACAACTACACGTGTGACTATTCGTGGAAAGAAAATAACACACACCCAACATATTTCAAAGCTCAAAATGTTATGGGTCCTTCATATGCATCCAAATTTGAGCAAAACGTCAATTGATCCATGGATCTATGAATTCGTTATGCTGTTGAAGGGAAGAAAATTATTTACAGGTTAAATTAGCGAAATTAGTATAGGTTAACCTCACATGCAAAGCAATGCCTTCCCACTATAATGGGTTGGTTTGGATTGAGTTGTGTAATTATTCTATAAAGTTTGCTATGAAAATCTAGTTAGAATATAAAATCAAAAGGCTCTTCCTTCTTGTTAATGATTTCCATTGGTCACAAATATGGGATAGACCTCAATCCCAAGCTGTCAATTTAAAGAGAAACCCCTAGATCAATTGAAAGCATAGCTACCAAGTTGTAATTTGAATTTTGATTCAAATTCGATACGATATGATAAAAATTTGAATGAAAATTTTTCAATTCAGAAAATATTCGACATTACATATCTTAAAGAGTGGGATATATATATCCTTTTTCCTATGGCACTAACATTTTTTGTTAATTTTTTTCCTTATTCATTTTAAATTTTTGAATAATTTATAATAATTCTAAATGATATAACAACTTTAACAACTTATATATAACTATAAAATAAAATAAAACGGCTTTCTCTTTCCTCCCAAACCTTCTTTTAAAAACTTAAACCTAACCTCATTACTTAGTTTTAAAACATATTTGTCCAAAATTTTTACCTAATAAATAAATAAACATTATAAACATATTTATAAATTGAAGGTTAGTCCACTTTACAAATTCTTTCTTTCTCTACTTTCTTGGCTTTCCAACCTTCTAAAACAATGATAAAATTGAAAAATAATTTTGTTCCTATTTCATAATTATTTCTATCTCATTTTATTTTGAATTGGTCACAATTATCTATATATGTTTGAAAAATAATGGCCTTAGTATTCTATGTAGACAAATCCTAAGCAAAGCTATATTTTTCAAAGAGGATGGGACTAAATATAAAACTAAACCAAGCCCAAGCATATATAACATTTCATCTCACACAAGTCCAAGCCAACACTAATGACCAAGCCAACAATATTGACCATGGTGCGTCCCCTCATAACTCTATAGAAAACATTGTAAGTTACCAAATATTTTTTTCTTCAACAGGGTCCCTGAGTGAACAAGTCTATACACAAACTAAACAAAATTTTATCCAAATATTGGCTATTCTTAAAGAATTTTCGAATTTTATTTGCCCTAATTCAGGTGAATTTTGTAACTATGTTTGAAAGAGAAACACTGGAAAAATCTACGAAAGGGAAATTGTCTAATTCAGTTTAAAGAAAATCAGACAACCACAATCCAAGGACTGAGTGGTTGTTGTACAACCAAGATGAGAATTGAATATTGAAGGATTTAGTGCATGTGAAAGCTGACATGTTATAGAGGAAGCAACATATTCAGAATTGTTTCTATTCACTGGCACTAACCCCAACAAAGCACATGATGAATATTAAAAAATAATTTTTCAATATAGCCCTATCCCCCATCTTTGTTTTATGTTTTTGAAAATAGATCTGAAAATTCCATTCCATTGTAATTGTTTGGGTTAAGATCATCATACTGTAGTCAATACTATAACTAGAGTGTAGAACTTTGACACTGGCCAGATCTATTTTTAGCTTTTGATTGCAATAATGGACAATTTTATAGTTCATTTTCTCGGACTTTCAATAACAACTCAAGTTTTTTTGTCTGATAGCTGTCAACATATTTGGGGGGTTTTACATAGCTACTTCAAGTTAAAGTACCTTCAAATGGAGTCTCAAAAGTGCAAATGAAGCTTAAAATTATGTAAGTCGTTTACTTCAAAGCTCAAAATGATATGGATCATTCATATGCATTGAAATTTGAGTCCATGGATCTATGAATTTGTTATTCCACTAAAGGGAAGAAAATTATTTACAGGTTCAATTAAGGAAATTCGTAAAGGCTTACCTCACATGCCAAGCAATGCCTGTCCACTATAACGGATTTTTTTGGATTGAGTTGTGCAAATAACGAAATTAGTAAAGGCTTACCTCACATGCCAAGCAATCCCTGCCCACTATAATGGGTTGTTTTGGATTGAGCTGTGTAAATATGTTGTAAAGTTTGCTATGAAAATCTAGTTAGAATATCAAATCAAAAGGCTCTTCCTTCACTAGTTAAGTGATTAAAAAAAGAAGAAGGAATTTAAAACATTTTTTTTTCAAAGCCTGGTTAAAGTGAATTGAAGGCGTTAGAAAGAAATGGAGTTAGTGGCTTTTCTAAATTCAATTGAAGGTGTAAATAAAAAAAAGGTTGAAGGTGAATGCTGAAATAAATTTTGGATTCAATATCCTGGTAGTGGTAGTGTGCTAGTTATATATTCATGTGGTTGCAATAAATTTTGTAATAAAATCATATTTATGTTATGCCTTAGACCACTCTAAAATCAAACTGAGTAGAGAATTTCAAGGGGTAAAGTATCTAATCCTTTCAAGACAAAAGTGAATTGTAAAAAGAGTCTTCTGAAATTGAATAAGGATGTCAAGTGATTTAATCAATGTAATAGCACTTTTGGGTGCGTGATAAAAAATACATGACACGTTAAGGTGGCATGAAATCAAGGGAGTGTGACAAATAGATATAAAATCAAGCAAACATGATCAAACGAATGAGTATAATTGAGAAAACTAACTTTTCTAGTATAAATGGGTAAAGGAGGAAATAACCTACTAAACCCATCTAAGGAAATTAAAGACTTGGATGAGTGAAATAATGAATTGAAGAATAAAATTAAAGTATTTGAGTGGAAATTACAACAAAATCAAACAATAATGGATAAAATGATTGACACACTAGAATATGTAAAGGATCTTTAAAAATAAATAAAAATGAAGGATCAATAGTTTATGTTGTTCAAAGTAAATTAATAGAAAAGTTGGATCATATTGATGATATCACTCACCCAAAGTAGATGCAATTTGTGATACATAATATCTAATAGAAAAGGTTAGTTCATCTTGTGATACACATGAATTCATAAAAACAACTGATGTAAGTTGTGACATAGAAGAGCTAATAAAGTAAAGTGATACAACATGTGAAACATATGACCTTACTCTAAATTTTATTGCTACATATGATATAGTTGAAATAGTGGAAAAATTTTATGTAACTTGTGATACCCAAGACATAATATAGGCTTTGTATAAATTTGCTGAATAATGATTAATTATCCACTGAGACTATCCTGATCACATACAATTCGAATTTATATGCAACACATAATCTCTTCCACTCAGATCAACTCAGATCATCAAACATGCGGAAGTAAAATCGAGCGATAACACATCAAATCATCATACACATTAACACAGTATGTATGGGGAAAGCTTATAGCTAAAAGCCCCGCAGCTATTGTGTATATTATAATGGAGAAATCAAGTAACAAAATCAGTACAATACTCCTCACAAGTACTCAGTACTTTCTCATACAGTTACCCACAATCTAGCTCAGTTTTGAACAGGTTACTGGTTCAAAACTCACCGCCAATTGCCTTGCCTCTATTCCGCAATCCAGGCCTGTCTATATAGAGATCCAAGGTTCGAATCTCCTTGGCTTGACAGCGCAATCATCATGGGAAATTCCTCCAAGTGTGGTGCAAATCTCATGCACAACTGATGTCGCCACTGATAGCTAGCTCCACCCTTTCATCTACCTCTTTCACTGGTCTCCACTGAACTGTTCATGCACTGTAGTGAACTGATGTGTTCTTGAGTTGAATAATGAGTTACTAATTAATGAATTAAATAATATTTAATTCACTCCACTCATAACTAATTGATTAGCTATTTAAACTAATCTCAACCAGTTCAACTAAAATAAACAGAACACAACTCCACTAGCTGTCTCATTAACTCCTCCAAACTTCTGCCACGGAAGTCCAACTGAAGTCAACCATGCATGATGCCATCAAACCCTTGGGAACCACGTGATTCCTCTGTCAGATGCATGAGCCACTTCTGTAGCTCGAACTGAAGTGCTCCAAGAGAATAAACTGTTGTTTATAGTCTAAATATTATTAAGGGTAAATAATATTTGACTTCCTTGTTTTAAGGAGAGGCAGTCTAAAAGTAGACTTCGACCTCTTTGACCTCAAAAATAGAGTCTCATCTATTTTTACCAACATGACACATACTTCAATAATCTCAAACTGGAATCCCCGAACCATGCTCCATATGTCTAAAAATAGACATAGTCTAAAAATAGATTTTGCGCCAGAATTTGCCTGCGGGCCTACTTAGTGAAGGCGACTTCATTTCACTAAGCTCCATCATCTTGCTGCATTTTCAACACTCCCTCTCAGCAAGATATGGATTATCTGCAACCCCTATCTTTCCTCTGTGGAATTCGAACTTGCTCCTGGTGAGCGCCTTCGTCAGGATGTCGGCATCCTGATCCTCCGTGGGAACATATGAAAGCATCATGATTCTCTGCTGAACACAATCTCTGATATGATGATACCAATCTGTGAAGCCATGCCACCTCAACTGATCCTCCTGTCTGTACCATGAACCATATCCCGATGTGCCTCTAATATAGCGCAATACATGCTTGCCCGCCTTCCAAAAGAGCTTGGTAGGCTTAACCATAGCTTGCGAAAGCTGGTTAACTGCATAGCATATATCGGGTCGAGTATTGACCAGATACATCAACGACCCCACCAACTGTCGATAGGCAGTGGCATCCACTACCTCCTCCGAAGTAGCATCTCCCTTCCTCCAACCTCCAGGAAGAGGGGTATCAACAGGCTTGCAGCCTTGCATGTTGAACCTCTCCAGAATCTCCCGGGCATACTTGCCCTGAGAAACAAACAGTCCTCCACTGCGCTGCCAAATCTCCAATCCAGGAAATAATGAAGGATGCCCAAGTCCTTCATCTCAAACTCTCGTGCAAGATCCTCCTTGCATGAAAGTATCAACTGCTCATCACCAGTCAAAATCAGATCATCTACATACAGTACGATGATCAACAGCTTCCCCTCCACCACAATCTGGTACAGGTTTGGATCCGCCTCACTCTTGGAGAATCCAAGCCCGGTGAAGTAGCTATCTATCCGAGTGTACCAAGCACGAGGTGCTTGCTTCAGCCCGTACAGTGCTCTCTTGAGTCGGCACACATGCGACTCACTGCTGAAGATCTCAAAACCTTCAGGCTGCTCTATGTACACCTCTTCCTCAATAACTCCATTGAGGAACGCAGTCTTCACATCCATCTGATGAATGTGCCACCCATCTGCGCTGAGAGAGCAAGGATCGTCCGTATGGAAGAGTACCTTGCGACAGGTGCAAAAGTCTCCTCATAGTCAATCCCCTCGATCTGTGAGAAGCCACGGGCGACAAATGTCGCCTTGTACTTCTCCACACTCCCGTCAGCCGCCTGCTTCACCTTGTAGATCCATCGCGAACCTACAACTGATTTCCCAACCGGTCTTGGGACAATCTCCCATGCACTGTTCCTGATGATCGAATCATATTCTTCGATCATGGCATCAACCCATGCGGGTTCCTCCACGGCTTCCTCAAAAGAGGATGGCTCTGTCACAACACATTGACTCACAAGAGCCATGTATCTAGTGTACCGATCCGGTGACTGTCTCTGTCTGCGCTGTGCTGTAGGTGGTCCTACAACCTTCTCTGCATCCCGAGCCAGTCGCTCAGCTTCTATAGTGCGCATGCGCCCTCTAATGGTTGGCGCTGCCTGGGTGGTTTCTTCCACCTCCTGAACCTCCTCTTGTGGCTGATCCACATCCGGAAGCTCCTCCTTAGGAACTAACGGCTCCTCATCTGCATGCAAGTGTAGCTCCCTCTCAAGCGAACACTGCATGGCTTTCTCCTCCTGAAATTTTATATCCCGTCGCACAACAGTCTTGCGACTGTCTGGCACATACACCCGATAGTTGTGAGGTGTATCGGTGTACCCCACAAATATTCCAACTTCAGCAGTTGGATCCAGCTTCCTTCTTGCATCCTTCGTCACATGCATGTAGACAGGAGATCCGAAAATCCGCAAATGGGAAATATCGGGCCTCTTGCCAGAATAAGCCTCCTCTGGTGTACTCATGCCAAGAACCTTGTGAGGACAACGGTTCTGCACATACACTGCTGTATTGCATGCCTCGGCCCACAAGTGAAGGGGTAGGCCCTGATCATGCAACATCGCCCGTGCAGCACCCACGATCGTTCTGTTCTTCCGCTCAGCCACCCCGTTCTGCTGTGGGTTATGGGGTGCGATGAGCTCTCTCCAAATCCCTTCTGCACTGCAGAACTCCTTGAATTCAGCCGAGATGAATTCACCACCGTTATCACTCCTTAGAGAAATCACCTTCTTCCCCGACTCCTTCTCGACTAGTGCTTTAAACTCACAGAACTTCGCGAATGTATCGCTCTTCTTCTGCATGAAGAAGATCCAACACTTTCGAGAGAAATCATCAACAAAGATCACATAATACTTGTGCTTTGCTGTCGAAGCAACTGGGAAAGGACCACACACGTCTGTGTGAACTCTCTCAAGGATCGTCGTGGCGCGACTATCCTTCTCGTGAAAGGTGGCTTTCACATACTTCCCTAAAGTACACCCCTTGCACTGATCTGACTGCGCAAGAGTGCCCTTAGGAAGCCCAGTAGAAATCTGCTGCAGAATCTTCAAAGCTCCATGGTGAAGGTGGCCCAATCTCATGTGCCACAGTTCGCCCTCATCATCCCGGCTCACCACTTCTCCCGCTTTGCATGCCATAGCTGCGCAGCCATCTACCTGCAACTGATAAAGGTTCTTGGTTCGAACCCCTATCTTCCGGGTCTCTCCGGTAGTCTTACTGCGCAGGAAGGCTTTTCCTTCGCTGAAGACCACATCATACCCCTTATCCTCCAACATCGCTACTGAAATCAGGTTCTTCTTCAATCCGGGTACATGCATGACATCCTTTAGTACAAAGGGTTTACCAGACTCCCTCTGAAAGGATACGGTACCGATACCAGTCGCACTGTATCTACCATCATCGCCCATCTTGATGTGCACACCCAAATCTTTGTTCTCCAGATCTGAGAACAACTCCCGATCTCCCGTCATATGAAATGACGCACCGCTGTCCAAGAACCACACCGATCCCATCACACTTGAAACCAAGCATGCAATCAATGAAAATTCAAGCTCGAACTGTGAAGCCAAAGCTTCTCCATCTGCAGATCTTCCCGCTTGCTTGTTCTTCTTCTTCTTTGGACAATTGGTAGCATAATGTCCGTGATCATGGCAGTGAAAACACTTCACTTTCGCCATATCTGCTTCTTACCCTTTGCACCAGAATGAGATTCGACACTTCACCATCTTCTTTTGCCATGCATCGACTTCAACAGGATCAGTGGGCTTTTGGACATCCGTATCTACGAACTCCTTCAGACCATTATCTTCTAATACTGCTTCCATGCGATCCTTCCATGCAACATAATTCGAACTGCCTTCAAGAGCATATTCGAGTCACAAACCGTTGAAAGACATTTTCAACACCGGCACCAAGAAAACAAAACTGCTGCAAAATTTCGAATTCCACCTCAAAGCTCAACCACTCTAGATCTGTGAGAACAAATTATTTCTAGCACAGAGATCGACTACAAGGGGCATTTACCAGACCTTTCACTTTCCGAAGAAAGATGAATCCGGAGGCTACCTGGCCCGCATGCAGACTCTGTCTACCGAAATAAGTTTGTAATCACTGTGATGATCAATCTAAACTTCAATAGCTCTGATACCATGTAGAAATTTGTTGAATAATGATCAATTATCCACCGAGACTATCCCGATCACATACAATTCGAATTTATATGCAACACATAATCTCTTCCACTCAGATCATCAAACATGCGGAAATAAAATCAAGCGATAACACATCAAATCATCATACACATTAACACAGTATGTATGGGGAAAGCTTATAGCTGAAAACCCCGCAGCTATTGTGTATATTATAATGGAGAAATCAAGTAACAAACTCAGTACAATACTCCCCACAAGTACTCAGTACTTTCTCATACAGTTACCCACAATCTAGCTCAGTTTTGAACAGGTTACTGGTTCAAAACTCACCGCCAATTGCCTTGCCTCTATTGCGCAATCATGGCCTGTCTATATAGAGATCCAAGGTTCGAATCTCCTTGGCTTGACAGCGCAATCATCATGGGAAATTCCTCCAAGTGTGGTGCAAATCTCATGCAAAACTGATGTCGCCACTGATAGCTAACTCCACCCTTTCATCTACCTCTTTCACTGGTCTCCACTGAACTGATCATGCACTGTAGTGAACTGATGTGTTCTTGAGTTGAATAATGAGTTACCAATTAATGAATTAAATAATATTTAATTCACTCCACTCATAACTAATTGATTAGCTAGTTAAACTAATCTCAACTAGTTCAACTAAAATAAACAGAACACAACTCCACTATCTGTCTCATTAACTCCTCCAAACTTCTGCCACTGAAGTCCAACTGAAGTCAACCATGCATGATGCTATCAAACCCTTGGGAATAGCGTAATTCCTCTGTCAGATGCATGAGCCACTTCTGTAGCTCGAACTGAAGTGCTCCAAGAGAGTAAACTGCTGTTTAGAGTCCAAATATTATTAAGGGTAAATAATATTTGACTTCCTTGTTTTAAGGAGAGGCAGTCTAAAAATAGACTTCGACCTCTTTGACCTCAAAAATAGAGTCTCATCTATTTTTACCAACATGACCAATGCTCCAAGAATCTCAAACTGGAATCCTCGAACCATGCTCCATATGTCTAAAAATAGACTTTGCGCCAGAATTTGCCTGCGGGCCCACTTAGTGAAGGCGACTTCATTTCACTAAGCTCCATCATCTTGCTGCATTTTCAACATGGCTTATGGCAACAAGCTCCTTCTCTTTGTTTTGACTAGCTTGAGGAGTTTGTTTGGGCTAAGTATCTTTTTTCTGAGATGTCCTCTTTTGAGTTTGAGCGATAGAAACATCTCAGTTTCTCAATGTGTATTGTCTCTGCTGTGCACTGAGATAATTTAGATACCCCCTTTGATAGTCATTAGATTGGACTACCAACCCATCATTATTTGCATGGACAAGCTCATGATCATCTAGCACATAAGTTTCTTCGACATACTACATCCTCTGCAAGATAAATAGGTCCCTGATATTTTGAAAAGAGAATATTATCTTCAGCAATATCATCCTCTTCTTCCAGTGCTTGAACATAGTTCTGCTATAATGGAGTCCAGATTTTTTGTTGAGCTTGTTGATCTGGAGCTCTCTGTTCTCTCTGCTTTATATGAAACTATGGATTTTACTGTTTTCCTCGGAAGTTCTGGGGTGGATTATCTTCTTGTCTTTCTGAAATTGACCTTCTATCTACAATATTTTTTACTACTTATCAAACTGTCCAACTTTGCTTCGGATGAACTTGATGGATCTTCTTTTATTGTGACTCTCTTCTCCACTTTACTCTTTGAATTCTTAATAAGAAGATTAGCTTTGACGCTGATTGCATTTTTCTACATCTCCTCTAATGAAGTAGGGTTCCTTTCTCTGAGCTGATATTCCATGTCCGGGTCAAAGGCATCTGGATAGTGTAACAATGAAAAATTCAGTGGAGGTTTGATATTAATGGGAATGGAGTTGTATACCTTGTTGAAGCGAGTGGTGTAGTTTTGGACCGACTCATTAGGCTGTCTCTTCAATGAATTATACTGGGCCAAAATCTGGAGTGGATTTTTCTTTTCCTCTCACTTGGTGAGGAAAATATTCGTCAACTGCTGTGAATTTTTCACTGAACCAGCTGCCAAAGCTCTGAACCATTTCTTTACCTCCCCTGAGAAAATATGAGTGAACATTCTCATCTTGGCATCATATTTTTCTACTTCTTCTAAATTAAATAAATCAGTAATATTATCAATGTGTTGCCTTGCTGTAATACCAATGATTCCATCAAAGAGAGGAAGACTTTGTCCGTAATTCTGCGGTAAGTCAGTAAGTCGACCAGATAGAACGAATGGAGCTAATCCAGCCATGGTTGTTCTAGGAGGAAAATTTGTAGGTACAACAGGAAGTGTTGGTATTGAAGGTGTTTGTGTAGAAAGGGAAACAAATGGTGTAGAAGCAGCGGTATGACTGAATGAGGTTGAAAGAGGATCAACGGATAAGGGCTCCTGCTGATGCTATATGAAGGCCTTATCGGAGGTATATTGAAGATGTTTGGGTAATTGTTGAAGTTTACCAAACTGACTCCAAACCTTCCTTTCAAATTCTGACTCTGAATTAGATTCTACAGAAAATATACTACCTTAAAGCTTTAGAAAATCAAATAATAATTCAGATAATGATGTGACTTCATACAACCTCAAGGGATCAAACACAATTTCAGACAAGGATATTTCTAATTTTGATCTAAACAAAGATAATTCAAATGTCATATCGAAAGGAATATCTTCTAGGGAAAACAAATTGGTGGGAAAAGATGCAGACCTTACCAAATTAGATGAACTCATTTGAATATCGGAATGTCGAGGTCTCTGTTTTTTGATGAGTTTCTCTGGAACTTCAGTGAGAGAAGCTAGATGTGGATCAGGATTCGATCGTGTGTGTATTTTCTGAGGCAGTGTATTTTTTCTTCTGCACTTTTCCTCTCTGCAACTGGAATCAACCTTCACGAAATCTAGAGCCTATCACCCACAAGCCTAGAATTAAATGAAGAAGTATGGTACACCCAGGGAAGACCTATCACTTCGTTCCCCATCAACAACGCCATAAATTTTAGCCTCCACAATGTCCCAAGGCTGATGAATGGATGCCGAAGGAGGTAACCTCAAACCAAGCTTTCAGTTTGGTAGCTAGCCCTACCAAACTAGAGAGGGCTCTCTCTATGAAATCAAAACCATAGGGTTTGATTGGATGAGGAGAAGATTTTAAGCAAGTTAGTTCAGCTCTAGGGTTTTTAAAAATTGATGGTTTGACTGTTGGATCAGGGAAGAAAACCTGGTAGCTAGGTCAAATGTATCAAAGGGTTACAAATGGAAATATATAAAGGAGCAAGGTAGCAATGCTTTAGTGATGGGATTAGGGTTTTTTCAGTGTAGTGTAGGGTTTGAAAAAGTGGAGAGGATATTAATGAGCATGCATTCATGAATTCATTAAAACTAAAGGAAATAAATACGATATGATGTTCCCAAACAAAACAGAGCTTATGAAGAATTCTACTTATCAAAATTTTAGGAAGATCACTTGAGGAAAGAAAGGCATGGAAAGAGAACATATATATAATTTATAAAAGACTGTAACAGAGAAGAAACAACATCAAAAGCTCATTGCACATGAATTCTTAGATAATAGCTACAACTTTTCCTTTGAATTTTTGAATAAAAGTTTAAGCACAAGCTACAATGGTCTCAAACCTCTGATGTCCAACTAGTCAAATGACCAATAAAAGCATATATGTAGACAAAATATCATTTCCCCTCTGTTAGGGGTCGAATGCATGAGTCAAGGAACTGATCACATGATCCTCTCACCTAAACCCTAAAGACTAGGGAGGTGAACAAGACTCTTCGTAAGATAGAAAAACTTATTCTTTTGACCATTTATGACCTCTACAAACATGTATCTACCTCATATTTACCTTAAAATATCTTAGTTACATCTCAAAAAATCATTACATCGTTAAGATTGAAAAATTACATGAGAAAAGACGAAACTGGACCAAGTCACTTGCAAAAAATGACACTAAGGGGCAACCACAATGAATTTTGCTGAAAACGTAGTGTGGCAGGAGAAAACACTTCGTGTGAGGGAAAGCTAAGTTTTGGAGGCCTTCCCAAAGTCCAAATGCTAATATGAAAATTGCTAGAGATATCTCTTCCAGTTTTCTACAGGATGGAGTCCTCAAACACTGAAATTGACTAAGTTTATCCCTCCAAAAGTTCATTCTCCAATAGAAACTCTAAAAACGTAGTGTGCTCTTCAAAAAGGAGGCAGAAAGGCAATTTTTGAGTGGTTTTTTGACTTTTTGACCTGCCAGAAGAAGTTGAAGTGGAGCTTCGGTTTGCTAGGATTGATGTATAGGTCAAAAGGAATCCAATGGTGTATACCTTATGCCATTTGGAGGCCTCCAACAAAAACGCAGCGTGGGCCACACTGCATTTTTGACAGTGTGATTATTTCATAAAATTTCCAAAATTCACAAAAACTGACTTTTCACCAAAATTTCTTCAAATTCCTTCAAATTTTGTCTAGGATTGCTCCACAAAGACCTGATATGGTATTTCAAGCAATGAGGGAAGCATTAGAAAGAAGATCCAACTTTCCCTTCTCCTTTTTCTTGATTAGGGTTTCCTTGAGTTTTTCTTTCAGCTGTTTGACCCTGAACTTGGAGACTTGATTCCTTGTATAGTGATGATCAACCAAGTGTCTCTCCGATTTTTGTCTCTTTTATCCCTCTTCAGGAGCTTTTCCAAGTTTCCATTGACTCTATCTAGCCAATATTCTCTGTCTTGCTCAATATCTGCTTGTATAACCTCATCCAGTGTCATCTGTGCCTTAGGTGGAAATATCTCTCTTTGTTGCTGAAGTGCCCTCTTTAGGCCTCTAGCTCTTAGCGTCTTCCTTCTAACCTGTTCTTCATGCTCATCTGGATCATCAATTTGAAATATTTCTTTTCCTTTTATTTCCTCTTTACTAGCACCACCCATATGTCTATTCAAAATTAGTTGGTTTACCTTCAATTGCATGTTTTCCTGCTCAAGGAATGAAATCATGAAGTTGGCCCTAGAAAAGCTGTCCTTAAGCTCTCTAATCTCATTATATTTCTTCATGATTATCTGCTTTGTGGATTTTTTCTCTTCATTCCTCTCCAAATCTGCCCTGTCAATGTCAAGATGGGATGGCCCTTCATCTTGCAAAAGTGGCTCATGTTGTGCTGGTGATCTCTGTGCTATTGATGTAGGATTGGCCCCTTCCACAATATATGGAGAAAATACAAGGCTCCTACCTCTATGATAGGTTTTGGTCACCTCAACCCTCAAAGTATTCTT
Source organism: Pinus albicaulis (assembly GCA_034641835.2). Lineage (NCBI taxonomy): Eukaryota > Viridiplantae > Streptophyta > Pinopsida > Pinales > Pinaceae > Pinus > Pinus albicaulis. Next base: position 882,146,623 of record CM076579.1, on the reverse strand, counting down.
CACTGAAACTCTGCTAGATGAACCAATCTCCATTTTTCTGGATGGTGCTGATGGTGTAGCTAGTGATATATCTTGGCTAGTTATTTGATTAGCAGAAGGAAAAAAGTCATGAGATTGAATGAATTTATCCCAAGTGATTTTATTTTCCTCAAGCTGGTGCAAGACAATGATCTTGATGAGTGCATAGTGAAAGATACTGGCTTCATGATTACTTTGTCTATGCTGCACCTTCCCTGCCATCTTAGCCAAGATCTTGTAGAGTTAATAGGATAAGTTAAGAGGTTGCATCCCTGTGAAATGCATGAGAAATATGATATGATACTTGTAAAACATAGTAAATATACCCTCGCATGTAAGTACCTCATAATGACCGTCATCAATGGAGAAAACCTGTTAAGAAGCCAATCAAAAGGAAAAACTTTCTTGATGCCATCTTTGTAATGAGCTTTGGTGTAAGGTCTGTAATTTTTCAGATCCAAATCTATATTTTTGAACCACTTTTCAGCACTGTTTGGTATCCCTCTTTCTACAGCTATGGCTTCATCTATGATTGTGAAGTTTACCCCTGCAATTGTGCCTTTATCTCCTTTGAAGTGAGTGGAAAACAAACTAGTGAGCTTGGCATGGTATTTGACCCTTTCGATTTGCTCACAAAACTTGATGCACCCAACATTTTGAAAGAATTGTTTGGAAAGTGGGAAAGACATTATTTCATTTGTGTTGAGTGGCTCATACCTAGACATGTGACCTCCTTTTTTATAGGCCTTCTTCTCCTCCATTTTGATAGTTTGCAAGGGGAAAACCCTAGTGGGAAAAAACAGGGGAGGTAGGTGAGGGGATAGTTTGAAGGGGTTTGGGAAGGGAAATGGGAGTGGGAAAATTTAAGGCAGTGGATAGGGGTCTTAGGGAATTGTAGGAAGTGGAATGGGATGAAATGGGTATGGGAATTAGGCTAGGGAATTTTTAACACAATCCTAGCTAGGTAAACTGCCAAAAACGTAACATTAGGCTAAGGTTTAGGGTTTGGAGCTTAGGAAATGATAGTGAGGGGGTGTGAAGGCTATGGGAGATGCTATTGAGTGTGAGGGAGGGTAAAAGATCTATGGGATGGGTTTTTTTAACTTTCCAACTATGAAATGGAAGGCCACCCACTAAAACACAATGTGGGGACAAGTGGAGGGTTTGCACATTAAAAACAATGAAATTGAGATGATAGGAGGGGTCAATGACTTGCAACTTACTTGCAGAACACTGATAAACACTTTGATAGCCTTTAGAAACCCCTGGAAACTAATTTTATGCCACTTGGAGAGAAAATACAACGTAGAGGTTGGAAAACGCAACGAGGCTGCTTGGCATCACTTTTGGAGTATATTTTGAGCTTGAAATTGTTGAGGAAGCGCTTGTTGATAAGAGAGAGCTCTTTATCAAGGAGATGAATGAGAAAATGATTTTAAATTGTCTTTTATAGCTTGTGGTAGTCAATTTTCTTCATATTAGTGGGGTGGCCCACCACATGTTTTTCACTTTTGCTTTTGAACACTATGTAGCTTTGGAACTTTCAATGCATCTTAGGAACTTTTAGAACTTATTACATCATGTTTAATAATAATTATATTTAAAACAAACTTTATTGATCAATATCCCTATTAATACTCCTTCATTTGTTGGATTGATGCATGAAATGACTGCTTTTTATGAGTGAAACCCTAATGACATAATGAAGACACTAATCTGGATGAAGACCACGATGGCATGAATGAAATGAATATGGAGACCTTGAAATGATGACTCATTCAACTGAGAGATGGTAATGACCAGCAAGCAAGATTTTTAGGAAGGAGCAGTAATAGTCCTATACACCACTAGCCAGTGACCATAATTTTATTTGAATACCTATTGAAACCATAAAAATTTGACTCAACACCCTAATAAATTTTTTGACAGAGCCCATTTGATCACTAGTGACATGAAGAACTGACTGACACTAACAGATGAGAGAGAAATCAAGGTGTATGGCCTAATAAAGGATTTGGTTATGAGATCTCACAGCTACCCAAACATAGTTATTGTGATGGATCCTATGGTGATTGAATTACTTGACACATAGGGATGTTGTTGTCTAGGAAGTTATATATTGACTTAGGAGGCTTATTATAAATGGATTTATCATATGCTACTATTGCTATTTCAGACAAAAATATGGTCACCTTACATAGGGAAAGGTTTAAGAAGTATCATGTGGAAAACTTTCATGAGCCTGTGAACGAGCATGTGTGCTCTCTAGATGATGATGACCTAAACAATTACACAACCCTCACATGTTCAAAGATTAGTTCTAGCCAGAGTGATAATGGCGAGCATGTATCAATTTTTTTTTATGGACTACAAATTGAATATGGAGGGAGACAACAACAATGATTGGTCTCATGCTATCGTGGAGGACCATGGTCCACTTCATGAAGGGCCTATGGATGAATTACATTCTTTTGAAGATCTTGTTGATTTGGGTACTAGAGGCCTCATTTAATTCCTTCATATTGGGAATTCTAAGTGGGATGCTAAATGTTTCTATTTTGAAGGAGGGAATGTTTATGACACTAAGTGAAAAGATAATGAATTTCAACAACTCATGCATGATGGGTATCCCAACTTGTAAATTCTTGATGAGAAATATACAAGATACAAGGTTAATAAATCTTACTCAATAAAGGGTCACTTTTCTTTCTTGAGGATTGCATAAAATTCTATGGACATCACACAGTTGGAGCCACCTTGGAATCATCTTCTATTTTATCATTATTATGACTTTGAGATGATATGAATGTGATCGAAGTTATGTGCTAAGGTAGAATTGATTAATTTCTATTAGTGAATTGATCGTTAATTGAACTGCTTAATGTGGAAGATTGAAGGAAATATAAAGCATTAATGACTTAAACCAGTAGCATATTAGACATGAAATTACAGCAGAGAACAAAGAAAAGAGACAACAAACATTGATTACAGAGTTCGTCCCTGGTGGACTGTCTCCGAGTCCACTTTCAAGATGGGTGTCCGCTTTTTCAGGATTGTTCCGAGGAAGTCTTTACACAACAAAAACACCAGATTGAATATGCTCGCAGGCACCTATGGTAACTAACAACAGTAGACTCTCTCTCTTAGCTTTCCAATGCCTATCTCTACGCTCAAATATTCCTCCGAACGACCAGGAAATGTTGAAAACAAATTTTCCTCTGGCCCTTAGAAACTGAACTCAAAATCACTCATGTGTGTGTTCATGAAGAAAATGTCATGGTTTATATAAGGCCCGATCTTAAACTTCTGAAATCCAAATTAGGCATGTGGTTGAAGAAATCAAGGTGTTTGAGGTATCATTCTTTTCACATTGTGACACCTAGCGTATAGTGATAAGGTGGTTTAATTACAACCTTAGTGCAATTTAATACAAAAATCCAAAATTAGACCTTATATTATAAATAGGCATTAACGGTCAGTTGAAACCGCGCGGAGGACGGTGACAGTTGCATGTGATATCTAACTGGCGACTACATCTGCGGTTTGATTCCAGCGGCTTCGACTTGCTGACGGATATCGTTATCCCATGTGACAACCCGAAACTCCGACAGTTGTGGCTTAGTTTCGCGAATAATCCTGACATTTTCTGCAACGGTCAATTGTGACAGCTGTTCACATGTCCATCGGTTAAATTCTGACATTTAACGCTGTGGTAATTATTAACAGTTCTGCCACTTACCTGTTCACATGAACTCTGGTTTCGACATGGTTGCGGTTGCAGTCAGCTGTGTAATGTATTACATTTGTTTTATAATATTTTAATACATGGGTCCAAGATTTAATACATGTTTTAGCACTAGGTATTAGGTTTTAGACCTTAGGTCTATTACATGTTTTAGTTTGTTTGCGCTAGGTTTATAACACTTGAGCCTTAGGACTTAGGACTAGTGCTTAGGTCTACGCCTTAGGACCACCACCATTTACACTTTAGCTTAGGAGTTTTACATAATATCACCATTACATCACCATGAACCCACATACACCATGACACCAAATTCAAACCACTTTTTTAACCATGACAACACACTAAACCATGATGAAATAACTCTCATCCGAAATCACTGGAGGACCTGGCGATCTAAAGAATGAACTGGACATCAGAAAAACTGGAGCTGACTGGACCACACTATCGATATGCATTGAAGCAAGATCCTCCTAGATCATGAGACTACATTCTTAGCCCTATTTTAAATTTTGGTATTCATTTTGTTCATGAGCAACCTTATTGAATGGTTGCATTAGTGGAATGACTTTACTATATAGATCCAATGGAATTCTAGGTGAATTATTCCCTTTTTATCATACATACATAAGTTTCACAAGTGCTATTTTTAGATTTAATTTCTTGCTTATTTGATTTCATGAATTTTGTTTATCATTTGTTTCCTTCATTTCTTGCATTTATTTGATGTGTTTTGATCATTTGCTCTTTTTATTTATGCATAGTAGTGTTTTCCCATAGCCCCTTGGTTAACCATGGTTTCTTTAGTTATTGATATTTTGTCAAGATGATTTGTATAGGTTACATATTGGGTGAGATTCTGGAGTTCTCATACACATTGGCCTAGAGTGCATCTCCCTAAGAAGGAGCCACATTGTTATCTACCTAGGGTTGGTTGAAAAATGTGTAACTAGGTTCGGTATTCATAAATATTAAATGTATTTTTTATTCTTGTAAATTATAAAATGAAAGAAAAATTATTATTATTATTTTGGGAGCATGGGTTTCATTCTCAAGGTCTTTTATTTTATATGTCAAGCACCCATTGAGTGCTTCTAGGGTTTTTCCTAGGTTAAGAAGTAAAATGAGTCATTGTCATAAGTTGAAGACCCCACCGCGCACATTGTAAATTGTAAAGAAAATTATTTTTGCCTTTAAAAGTGTCAAAATACCCTCCAAGACCAAGTCTTCCTGGCAGCTGGCAAGTCATCCTGAAAGGAAGAGCCACATCCACCTTTGAAGAGCCTATAAATAGAACAAAACTCGTCCTACTTGAAGCACATTCACTCACCACTCATTCTAGCGAAGGAAGAAGGAGAAGAAGACAACAAAGGAGGAAGAAGACGAAGAAGATCTTTGTTTGGGCTATTTTCTCTCACATGTGCTAAGGAAGACTATGGTTTCTGCAGTAGACCCATGGTTTCTATCTACAAGTTCGATTTTGGAGAAAAGAAGACAAAGAGGTCAAGCGAAGGTCACCAAGGGTCATCCTCAAGCTCCAGAAGTCAGGGAAAGGCAAGCGAAGATCAAGAGACAGGTTCTATAGAAAAATTTAATCTCACACATGTGGAAACTACAACTATAGGGAGGCCAAATTTTTAGATCTACAGTAGGAGGCTGAAAAACTTGTAACAAGAGGTTGAAGAAGTGCTACTGGAAGAGATTTGATTGGGTTTGACTATATCAAAGTTAGCACATTATCCAAAGAGGCTGGTATTGGTAATGGAGGGTATTGGTATCAGTATTAAGGTCATGGAATTTTTCAATTGAAGAATCTATAAGGAAGTGAAGAGATTTACAGGTTTTCCTCTCAAGAGGAGAGTTTTTGTCCCCGAATTGCAACCTATATTTTGTGTTCTTGTTATTCTTGTTTTGGTACTTGTTTTATGATTCACACTCATACTAATAAGGAACAAAGTTAGTAAGTAAAATGACATCACAAGCAGTTATCAAGTAAAGAGAATTAATTATAATCATTTCCCTATAAAATTCTCAACATGGAATCAAAACTAAGGTTCACTAAGGGCATTATGAAGATCTCCACTACATTGAATAAGTTCATCAAGAATTGTTCAAAGGTATAAAACCATCTCAAGAAAGCATGGAATATCCTTTTCACTACTAAGAAGGAAGTAGTCAAGACAAAATATGAAGGTCTCTTCTTGGCACTCACTAACACATTCCAAGATGAGAACATTTGGGTAATTGATAGTGGCGCATCTAGACACATGACTAGTCATAAAAAAAATTGAAGACATTATCAAAGGGAAAATATTATTACTTAGTGAAACTTGGAGATAACAAAATCTATATCGTGAGAGGAATCAGATCAACCTTTATAGAGCCGGAGAATGGAAGCAAGATTCACCTCAACCCCATCCTATTTGTTCCAGGTTTGCACAAGAACTTACTTTCCATTTCAATTCTAGAAGATAAGGGTGATAGAGAAGCTTTCATTGATGAAAAGGTTGTTGTATGGAGTAAAAAATCAAGCATAGAGAATGCTAGAGTAATTGGTATTCGAGAAGGAAGATTTTATTGGTTGATGTCTCCTCTAGCTCAAGCCTTGGTTCAGATTGAAATGAGCCCATGTGAACTATGGCATAGAATATTTGGACATCTTAATTTCAATTTTTTTTTAACTCTAAGTTCCATAGTAGATGGAATACCTGAATTGAAAGAAGATCAAGAAAGAGTATGTAAGGGATGTGCATTATGTAAGAATACCAAGAGACCATTTGGAAGCAACACTTCACGGTCAAAAGAAATCTTGGATCTCATTCACTTTGATATATGTTGTCCTATGACTCCTAAATAACTTGGAGGTCATCTATTTTATGTAACATTTATAGATGATCATTCAAGAAGGACTTGGGTTTACTTGATGAAAACCAAGGACGAAGTATTTGCAAAATTTCAAGAATTCAAAGTTGAAGTGGAGAACCTTACAAAAAGAAGAATCAAGATAATAAGATCTGATAATGGAGGAGAGTATACAACCAAGGAAATTATAGCATTTTGTAAGGATTCTGGGAATAAGAGGGAGTTAATAGTCCCTTACAATCTCAAACAAAATGGAGTTGCAGAATGAAAGAATTGATCGATTGAAGAAAGTGTAAAAGCAATGTTACATGATCAAGATATTCCAAAATTTCAGTGGGGAGAAGCCACAAAGACAAAAATATATATTCAAAATGAAAGTTCCAACAGGTCACTAGAAAAAAAGACTCCCGAAGAAGTATTCACTGAGAAGAAACCAATTGTATAACGTCTTCATATCTATGGGTGTCCTATATATATTCATATACCAAAGGACAAAAGAAAGAAGTTGGATCCCTCAGGCATGAGAGGAACATATGTTGGCTACAACAACTCCTCTAAGGCTTAAAGAATCTACATAAAGGAAGGACACCATATAGAAGTAATTCGAGATGTCATATTTGACGAGAGTATAACATTCAAGAAATTTAAGGAACTATTGTAGCTGCTACAACACCACCAAACATTTTGGGCATATTCAAATTTTTGGTTCCCCCTTTTGATTTCTTAGCCCATTAGGGTTTCGATCAGACTCCTAACCGGTTACCCTCCTCTCCCCCTTTCTTTTGAACTCTGATGTTGTCCCCACTCGTACTTTACATGTTGCACTCACACATAATATATTGCCTTAGATGTTGACCTTATGACTACATTAGGGTTTCGAAGGCGGGCCACTTTAGTGACATGCCAAGACACTCCCATTAGTTTAAAACTTATCTTTTCCTAATATGCATCACAACTAACAGAAGCACTGCATTTGGACAAGAAACGTTTCATTTTCGGCTCCCCTTATGTTGACCATATTAGGGTTTGGGAGAAACCTTAATTTAGCAAGAGAGTGATCCCCTACCTATTTTAACCTAATTCATGTGCTGCGAGTATGAATTCTTATCGACATTGCATAGCATTATGGTAAGAATCGATGCTTTTCAGGTTATGCATCGGCTCATCATTGGTTCCTCACCTCAGTGTGAGCACTAGCGTTTGAGGTAACTATTATCTCTTTCGAAACCCTATGCCATCATAAGTGCCTGAATCACAAATTTAAAGATTTAGGTCATCAGAGCTCTACATTTTGTTTAACATATCAGTCTTTCAAGGTAACATCTGGGCATTTGAGGAAATTTCCTTCACTAAGTCATCTGAATGACCCTTCTGCAATCATTGTGACTCTTACTTATGTGAGAAAATTCAAATCGTGTTTTCGGATCTCTTGTTTTGCATGTCTTAAGCTGGTTACTTAAATTTATTGAGGATTATTACTCGTTTACATGTGGCATCACAGGTCCCTTTTTCAATCGACAGAAGTCAATCCTTCAAGAAGCAAGACACCAAGAACCCGCATGCACTGTAAAGAAGTTATATTGAGACAAAAGCAAGATGCATAATGTTTAAGAAAAAAATTCTTTTATAATGCCCCTCTTCTTATTTTGACCTAATTCAAAGAACACATTCTCGCTGGCATTGTAGGGCATTGTGGGAAATACATCTACATGTCATATCCCCATAAACTCATTCCCATTTGTCACATATGTTTTCCCCTACCCATCTTGGTCCCTATGGATAACCAGGCTTGGGTTTTAGATCATTGTTGCAGATTCTTTGTGGATGAGGACATATCTGCTATAGATGAAGTGATAAGCCCGAATGAAGTTTTGATGATATTGAAGTCATTTAATAAGGACAAATGCCCGGGGCCGGACGGGTGGATTGCAGAATTTTTCATATATTTCTTTGATATGATGGGCAAAGAATTGACGGACATGATGGAGTTATTTCGATCCCAAGGAATCATGCCTGCAAATTTGAACTCTACCTTCATTGCGCTGATACCAAAGGTTGCTGATCCACAATCATTCACAGACTTCAGGCCAATTGCCTTATGTAATCTAATATACAAGATTACCTCGAAGATAATTGCAAACAGAATCAAGACAGTCTTATCTAATCATATATCATCAGCGCAATATGGATTTCTCAAAGACCGCTCCATACACGATGCTATTGCAATAGCACAAGAGGTGATGCATTCCATGCACTCGGAGAAAAAGGAAGCACTGATAATGAAGGTGGATCTTCATAAGGCATACGATTCGATTGACTGGTCTTTTATGAGGATACTGTTATTCAAGGTTGGCCTTCCGGTGCGTATCATTAGATGGGTGATGTCCTGTGTTTCTAATGTAAGCTACGCAGTCTTGGTAAATGGCAAGCCCACAAAATTTTTTAAGGCGGGTAGGGGCTTGAGACAGGGTTGCGCCTTGTCGCCACTATTATTTATCCTCGTCATGGGTGGCTTTAGTCGGATAATGCAATCATCGGAAGAAAAGGGATTCATCAAGGGCTATTCATTCTCAAATTCTGTCTCGTCATCACATTCCCTATTTGTGGACGACCTACTTATATTTGGACAGCTGATCAGGAATCACTGGTTTTTCATTCATATCTGCTTTAACCGTTTTTTCTCAGCTACAGGATTGGCTATAAATTGCAACAAGTCCTTTCTCATATATGAGCATGGGAACATACAGGAGATCAGGTTTATAGCTGCATTTCTGGGAGTGGAGATCCGCCTGGCAACTGAGGGTTTCAAATATTTGGGTTTTTACATTAAGCCAATAGGTTACAGGAATAATGATTGGAATTGGATTGTGGACAGGTTCAGGGATAAGATTCTTTCATGGTCTCACCGGTGGTTGTCCAAGGGTGGTCGACTCATCATGATTCAATCAGTGCTGACACAGATGTTGGTGTACTGGGGTCATCTTCTGTTCATTCCTGTAGGGGTTATTGGCAAGATTAACGGCATCATCACTCGTTTTCTGTGGGGTGGGACAGAGAACAGTAAGAAATTTGCACTATGTAGATATGCGGCCATCTGCAAGCCCAAAGATATGGATGGCTGGGGCATACTTGAGGCCCGTGAGTTCAACAAGGCACTACTTATGAAGTCATTCTGGAGGGCCATTAAAAGGAATGGAATATGGTTTCAGATTAATAGAGTTAAGTATTATAATGGTGATATATTACATCAGATTTCATGCGGCAGTTATCTTTTCCCACGAAAGATCTCATGCATTTGGCGCAGCTATATAAAGATCATGGCATACATGAAAACTAGACTGGTGTGGCAATTCCGTGTGGGTGGCAGTATTCCGATTGGGGTGTCAAACGTTCTTCATTTGCCGGCACAGTGTCGACCTTCGCCTAGACTGCTGCACGCATTAACACAAAGGGGTTTAATATATTATTCTCATATTATTTATCAGTGGTCCAATGACGCCCCGATTTTCAAAGACGCTATACAGATTGGCTTATCTAATGAAGTGGCACAGGAATGGGAATTATTCCGGGATCAATTGCGTGGAGCGGGTTTCTGTTATGATATTGGTGGCGATCACATGACATGGAATGGTCCGTTGATAAACAATATGATTATTGTCAAAGATGCATACCGGGCCAATATAGCAAATGCACAACAAACTCAAGTTACCAAGGTATTCTATCCTTATTGGCACAGAAACATTCCTACGAAGATCGTCATTTTTGGCTGGTTGATATGGAAGGGAAAGGCACTGACATGGGAGAACTTAATAAAGAGAGGCTTCATGGGGCCGAGTATATGTGTATTATGTCGCAAGGAGCAAGAAACATCCACTCATCTTTTCTTCACATGTTCAGTGTCTATCAGTATTTGGAGGCTTTTTGGGGATCACTATATTGACTCGGTATGGAGGCCTACTGATTTCATGTCGGCTGTGTAGGTTTGGGATAAGATTAATTGTAAATATCGATCACTACCATTTTATCTCACTTGGGAGATTTGGCTGGCCCGGAATCGGATTATTTTTGAAGACCGACCTTTCCATATTCATCAGACATTTACAGTGATAAAGGAGTGGATGGATGATTGTCCCATCACTATGCCTAGTCTATCTGACTATTCTGCTCGTATTCGCCCCCATCAGATCAGTATTCCGGCCCTCTATTTTGATGGAGCAGCAGAGGACGGCATGACCGGGTGTGGGGCTTGGATAAAATTAACAGAATCTGAGCGCTATCATATGTGTTGGTGTGGGGGTCCTGGGACCAATAATAAGGCGGAGATTATGGCATTGTGGGGGGGCCTGCTAATCTCATATGATATGCAATTACAGGGGATCAGTGTATATGGGGATTCACAGCTTACCATTAACTGGATCACCAACAAGAATCATATGTTGTCTCCGCATCTTCAGGGTTGGGTTGAGAGGGCTCAGAGATTATGGCATAGATTACGCTGCCCGCCTATCAATCATATCTTCCGAGACAATAATTCCAGGGCGGATAAGTTATCAAAAAGGGGGCTCAGAGCAGAATTTGGGTCTATGGAGGTCAATCATTATAAGGAAGGCAGGCTGCTTGAGTCATATACGTTCCCTATCCCATAAGTTTACTGTTTATTTGCACATTTTGTTATTATAATAGATATGTAATACAGAGGGAGATAGGGAGTATTGGAAACACAGGTATATTATATGCAATTTTGGTCACACACAGGTATTATCATCAGTCGTGATTGCTACTAGGAAGGGTACACAACGAGGTCATCACCTGTATGCTAGTATTTTTGGATGTCAACTGGTGGTTTTACACTATAGGAAGTCACGGGCACAGGGATATTATCTGCGGAGTCTTTGGTTCAGCACACACATACAAGGACGTCATCAAGCGAGCCTGATACAAGATACAGTGGCCGGATAAAGTCAGGCGAGCGTGAATGGGAATCTGATCAGTTATAAGTTTATCATCATGGATATATGCATTCTACAGGTGAAGGAAAAGACCGGCACAGGAACTATATTGCATAGCTGAAGCAATGGTGGCCCGGGTTTTATATACTGCAGTCTATCTTTTCTTTATGGTAATTTTGCTGGGACACTCTAAATTCTGAACTATTAATTGCTGATGGTCGCCTGGACTTTTTTTTGAATTATTATGTATAGTTTTCCTATGCTCATAGGAAATACATAGAATTATGGGAAGGAACTCTGTTTCCTGATATGAATGGTGGCCTACTTCACTGGTTCATTTTATCTATTAATGAGCTGATGTAAATGGGTTATGATGGGAGGAATCTCACTGTCATCTCTTCACAGTTGAGATCATAGTCGTTTATGTACTGTTTTATACTCTAATATAAATCAGCGTTTTTTTTCCTCTGAAAAAAAAATATGCATTATTTTAATGGTGCATGCTCAAGCCCCGTGTTCTTTATGATGCAATAGGTATACATACTCATCACGAACGTCCATACCTCAATCTCCCCACTCATTCTCTGGCCTATATTCTGTGGACCCTCATGTAATAGCGTGACAATTTTGAAAGAACATTGAGAATTGATGCAAGCATCCATGCGCCCTAGGCTTTGGGTTTTGATGAGTTGTGAAACATTATTTATATATGTGTGTATTATGTAATCCACACATGTAGTATGGTGCTATGTAGGGAAACCTAGGCAATACCTGATATTTTGATGCCAGATATATGAAGCGACTTTTCATTCTCGCAGGTTACTTATATCTAGAGCCTTATTAAAACACGTTTGGTGCCATTGCAATGGCCAACCCACACTCAACTTATTTTGAAGGCTCAAATGACGCTGTGAAAGGTTTGATGTTAGAATAATAGGGGGTCACATTGAAGGTTAAATGAAGCTTCTGTATATATAGAATGGTGAATGCATGAAGTCTCAGTCGCAAATTGTATGCCCCATTGATTCTTGTAAGAAGGAAAGTGCCATACACCGATCCCATCACAAAAGAAATGGCGTGCTATTCTCTATTTACGTCTCATCTCACTGCGAAGAATACTGGGTATGAGGATCTGTCGTGGATAGAGAGGGATGCATTGTGTTTCACCATTCCATTATCCCACGTATGGTATCAGTGCGTGGCCAAGAACTGTTTTTCATTCGGTCGCTTCATGGCACTATCGTGGGAAGATGGCGCAGATCTGATTGTTGGACTCAACACATGTTTTATGTACCCAATGCGCATCAGGAATTCCTTCAACGACTGGGGGAACGCACATCGACGCATCCGAGAAACATAATGAGTCTGTGCAATTCTTTTGGACTGATACATCCCTTCCATGTTAAATGAAGTTGTCTTGCAGGGTGGGTTTCAAGCCTGTAAAGTGATGTGAAACTATTCTAGAGTTTTTCCACGACATCCTCATCAATGTGATGTGAAAGTATTCTGACATCTTCCAGGTCGCTGGTGAACGATGCAAGTGTATGTCTGCTGGTGTGATGCGTCAGAAGGCTGGTCATCTCATTATGTTTAGAATCCATGCCGTGAGTGAACATCAGGTCGCAAGGTCGCGATCATGAGAAATGGCTTGAGAAGCAAGGAGTTGTGATCACTGAGTCGTAGAAGACTGAAATGTTTAAGGAGCCAGGTCATGTTTAAGTCACAAAAAACCGAGAGGTTTAGGAAGCCAGCTAATGCGACCAGTCGTAGGATCGGGCCTCAAGGAAGTGCGACTAACACTAAGCAGCGACTGTGCCACCCCTGGTGAGTCGCACCTCCACCTGAGATGCGACCTGGCAACGTGTCATGCCCTGGTTTATCCTGTTAGCGTCGCAGGTCACAGAATCGCAATCTTACCCCTTAGGTAAGCTGTCAAAAGTGCGAGTGGTGCTACCTCTCCCTTCGCATGATTGCGACCATGCGATAAGAATTTCTCAGCACGACATCCAACTATAGCCATCGATCCCCTGAGTGCTAAATACTTTGTAAATGACATAACTCCACTCCAAATTGTGGCCAAACTGCATTTTCGTGCATTTAAATTTTACACTATGACGATGTTTCAGCTCCAAAAAAAGCATGAAGTTTCCAATGCAAAGGACATGATGAATAAGCAGATGAAAAGGTCGCACCAAGGGATGTACAACCATAATGCACTATACAAGAATATTATGTCGTGCATGGGAAACTGTTATGTGATGTTGTTATGATATGACTTAAAGGTAATGAAGGATATTAAAAGGGAAAACAAATCAAAGGAGATCATCATCACCAGCGATAAAGGGGGACTGGTCCAAGCAATCATAATACCTACATCTCAAGAATATGAATTCTTACTCATTCAATTATTATTTATTCCTTATGAATAAATAAGGAATAAAGTGTGCTTGTATTGATTCCTTATGAATGGTTATGTGTGCTTGTAGGATGGAAGTGATGCACATACAACATCCACTTTAAAGCATCATACCTCTTGACATTATAGGGCGATGAAGATGCATTCAACAATTGTTCTATTAATGGACAATAGGTTTACAATATAAAAACATGTCTGAGGAAGATGGAAACCTCTATGGAGGTCATATTCATTGACGATGCTATAGGGATGGTGGATGTTCATGTGTGTAGAGGATGTTAGGGATTTGACAAGAAGCTGTGGAGTTAAGAATTTGGAAAAAAAGCTAGTAGGATTCGTTTAGCTTACCAAAGCATTGGGTCAACCTCAATGGCAGGATTAATAGCAGGAGTACCAACATGCAACACAAAAAATGGATCACAACCCTGTTTAATATCCTGCCATAACTACACAACAACAATAGGGTTTCTAGCAATCCTACTCATTCTCCTCATAATTATTCTTCTATAGATATGTAAGCATTCGCAACATATTAGCAACAACGTCGCTAAGACTAGTTGGAGCTTGTAACAATCACTAGGCCTGAGAAAGGAGTGAGTAAGATCAAGGGTCATGAGGTTAGCTGAAAGGTCAAGGGAGGTCAAAGGTCACGGTAGGTGAAAAATCACCTCATCTCTATAAATGAGCCCTCATGCTGCATTGTAAATGGAATTTTAGCACTTGAGTTGAGGCTAGGATGAGAGAGTTGATTGGTGCTTGAGAGCTAAAGGCACTTAGCTCTTGGTAGCTAATAGAGGGAGTAGTGAGGCTAGGGTTTTGCATCAGGCATTGGTATGAGTAGCTCACATTCCATTGTTGGGTTTTGATGAGTTGCAAGATATGTATTTGGAGTTGCGACATCATTAATAAGATATTCTCCTCTTTTGACACTGATTCACATGCTTGCTCATGGTGGTAGTATTAGCTATTTGATATTTCACTATGTTTGTATGGGTGCTTTCATATACACAATATGTTATGGACTAATTCATAGTGGTTGTATGTATGTTTTACTTTCAAATTGGTGTTTACTTGTTCCTTGCCATGTCGATGATCTATTGTTAACTACTTTGCAATTAACTTCTGGCATGTTCTATTTCATGTATGTCTGACTGGGTTTTGGCTCACGATCCCTCTCATGGCGTGCCCCTTCTTATTGTTGCTTAGACTTGCTTGTATTATTGTATGTATTTTGTCAATCTTGGGGTGATTTTGTTTCACTATCTGAGCATTTCACTCTTGTCCCCACTTCAACACCTTCCCATCTTATAGCCAAGAGCGAAAAAACTTATGGTGGCAGTCAGGCCCACATACCGGATTAGGATCCTATCCAAAATGGTGTGAGGTCTAAATGGGACCTCTCACTGGGGAGACCCCCTTGTTGTTGGTGGTAAAATTTTACCCATCAAAAGGAACTTCCCATGGACTCTGATGACGAAGAACTTCCAATATTTGAAGAAGTTAACATGGAAGAAGAAGAATATCATCATGAAGATGAGGGTCCCGGTGAACCCATTCAACCTGTGGTCCTCCTTGAATCAATAAAGATACCAAACTGGTTGAAATCTACACTACTTGATGTAGAAGGTCATGGGGCAACGAAAGGCTCATTTAGAGAAAGCAAGAAACCCAAGAGATATTTTGGTTATGTTCCATACATGAAAAAATTGATAGAAGTAGATCCATCCACATTTGAAGAAGTTGTCAATCATCAGGAATGGAAGGATACCATGAATGGAGAATATCAATCTATAATGAAGAATGGAGTTTGGGAAATCGTACTTAGGCCCGAAGACAAATCTGTGGTAAATTCCATGTGGATCTATAAGATCAAACACATGGAAAATGGAAGTATCGATATGTATAAGGAAATATTTATGGTTAGGGGTTTCTATCAACAAGAAGGCATAAACTACGAAGAAACATTTTCTCTGACAACAAGGTATACCACGATTCATTCATTGATCTCTTTGGAAACATCGATGGGATGGAACATCTTCCAAATGTATGTTAAGACTGTGTTTCTAAATGAAACAATTGATGAGGAAGTCTATATAGAACAACCCTTGGGATTTGAAGTTAAAGATAACAAGGAATATGTTTGCAGATTGAAGAAAGCATTATACGGACTCAAGCAAGCACCAAGGCCATGGTATGCTAGAATGGATGCATTCCTACAAAGAATAGGCTTCACAAAAATTCTGCTAATCGAAACCTTTATATCAATGTTGTCAAGGGAGAACATGTAGTTATTCTTCTATATGTAGATGATCTTCTTTTGATAGGTGTAGAAGGTCGAATTGAAGAATGTAAGAAGCAATTAGCAACAAAATTCAATATGAAGGATTTAGGGTTCATGCATTACTATTTGGGACTAGAAGTCTGGCAAGGACCTGATGAAATTTATCTGGGTCAAGGAAAGTATGTGATCAAGATGTTGGATAGGTTTGACATGATGGATTTCAAACCAATGACCACCATTATGATCACAAACTTGACGAGACTTAGGAGTTCTAAATCAAGCCCTGTATATACTTCCAAGTATAGAAAAATGATTGGCTCTCTAATGTACATGGTTAATACTTGATCATACATATGTTTTGCAATAAACATTCTCAGTCAATTCCAAGTAGAGCCAAGGCATGATCATTGGATATCATTGAAACATATACTGAGATATGTGCGAGGAACTATCCATCACTGCCTGAAATATGATAGGAGGAATGATGTCCATCTGATTGGATATACAGATTCTGACTAGGGAGGTAGTGAGCAGGATGGAAGAAGAACTATAGGAGAATGTTTCAGTCTAGGATCCTCCATGATCTCATAGATGATCAGAAAGCAATACATAGTTGCTTTGAGTAGTGTTGAGGTTGAATATGTTGCAACATGTGAAGTAAGCAAAGAAATAGCCTAGTTGAGGAAGTTGTTGTCTGAACTATTAGAAGGACTGATGGACCCTACAATGATACATTGTGACAATGCCAATTGTATACAATTGTCTAAATACAAAGCATATAAACAACAAGTATCACTATATTCAGGAGCTAGTTCAAAATGGTGTGTTGCAGCTACAATATATCTCCACCGATGAGTAGGTAGCTGACATACTGAAGGATTATCTTCCTAATAAGAAGTTTGTGTACTTAAGAGATAAGCTTGGTTTGATTGACATATCCTTCCTGGTTGAGAGGAAGAGATAGGAACATCATTCTTGTCTTCACTTGGGAAGACATAATGGAGTATTGGATAACCTTCTGGCATTCGATACTATTTGAGGATGAGGTAGGGCATCCAAGAAAAGAGTAGTTGTGAACCGATATTCTTTGAGGACTAGCTATCCAAGACAAGAATAGTCCAAAGACTTGGTGAAAATCTGGGTGTAGTATTCACCTTGAGAGACAATGTTGATGGTGTATATAAAATCAGTGGCATCGCCAACATTTGCTCTAATCTTGTGGAGAGACAGAGTTGTTAGTCAAGGCCTTTCTATTTAACAATGTTGGATGATATGCTGCTAGAAAAGTGGGTTACCAATCCAACTCTTCTTATGAGATCTCTTCAGATTGAGAATATCCACGTACCTCTTATGAATACCTCCCTAGTTAAGAGGGAGTGTTGAAAAATGTGTAACTAGGTTCGGTCTTCATAAGTATGAAATGTATTTTTTATTCTTGTAAATATAAAATGAAAGAACAATTATTATTATTATTTTTGGAGCATGGGTTTCATGCGAAAGGTCTTTTCTTTTATAGGGCAAGCACCCATTGAGTGCTTCTATGGTTTTTCATAGGTTTAGAAGTCAAAATAGTCATTGTCATAAGTTTAAGACCCAATTGGGCACATTGTAGTTGTCAGGCCAGGAGGGTAACTCCACGAATTAACCAATTCTAAGGTCTCTTGGTTTTCTCTAATGCATAACTGAAACTATTTACAATATTTACAATAATCCCAATAATTTCAGATTAGGTGTCAACATTCCCCCCCTTAATCTGAAGGGATGTTTGTGAGTCCAAGCATCATCTTGAATCTTCCAAACTTTTCCATTCCAAGCGCTTTGGTGAAGATGTCTGCAATCTGCTCATTTGTGGAACAATGTCGTAGGTGGATTGTCTTGGCCTCAACATGATGCTGAATGAGATGATATTTTGTATTTATGTGTTTGTTTCGATCATGGAACTTTGGGTTCTTTAACAACTTTATTACTTAAGTGTTATCAATCAAAAAAGGAGTTGATTGCACTTGTTTATCCTTCAAATCCTCCAGAAATTTTTGAAGCCACACAATTTCCTTCATTGCTTCAGCTACTGCCACATATTTCGCCTCAGTTGTGGAATCTACAGGAACTGATTGTTTGTGTGACCTCCAGGAGATAAATTCTGATCCAAGACTCATAACATAACATGAATTATATACCCCAATTTTATCTCCATCGAAGGCTAAATCAGAGTATCCAATCAAGTTGAAGTCACCCACCTGTGCATACTTGAGTCCAAAGTCTTGAGTTCCCTTCAAATACTTTAGAATTCTTTTTGCAGTAAACCAGTGACCCTCACAAGGCTTTTGCATAAACCTGGAGAGGATTCCAACATCAAATGAAATGTTTGGCCTGGTAGTAGTCCGATAGTTGAGACTTCCTACAAGTTGTCTATACTTCGTTGCATCCTTAAACTCTTTTCCTTCAGTGGATGTGAGATTTAAGTTCTGTTCCATTGGAGTAGTCAAAGGATTGCACTTAGCCATGCCAAGCCTATTTAACAATTCTCCAATGTACTTCTTCTGAGAGAGGAATATAAACATAGGATGTTGAGTTACTTCAATACCAAGATAGTAGTGAACATAGCCCAAATCTGTCATTTCAAAACCTTTCCTCAGTTCTTTCTTTATGGATGCAATGTAGCTCTCATTTTTCCATATCATCAAAATATCATTTACATACACCACAATATAACAATTATTTTTCCAACTTTCTTGACGAACAAAGTTACATCATCCAGATCATAATGTTTGAAATTGAGTTTTAGAAGATGCTCAGTCAATTTCTTGTACTAGGCTCGCGGTGCTTACTTGAGGCCATACAGGGATTTTATAAGCTTGCATACTTTATGTTCCTAACCCTTCACAACAAATCCTTCTGGTTGGGACATTAAAACATTATCTTTCATATCTCCATTCAAGAAAGAAATTTTTACATCCATTTGATGGACTTTCAAATCATTCTGAGCTGCCAAGGCAAAGAGTGTCTGGATGGTAGCTAATTTTGTTGTGGCGGAAAAAGTCTCCTTATAGTCGACCCCTTCCTCATGTGCAAAACCTTTTTCCACAAACCTGGATTTGTTCTTTTCAAGTGAGCCATATGATTTATACTTGTTCTTGAAGACCCACTTGCAACCTATTGGTTTGGTTCCCAATGGAGGATCAACCAACTTCCAGGTGCTATTCTTTATCAAGGCATCATATTCTTTCTTCACTGCTTCTTTCCATTCATCATGAGAAGCGGCTTATTTGAAGGAATTTGGCTAAAAATATGTATAAAATTTTAGTTTACAATCATAAGAAACATCCATATCAATGGGTGAATTAGTATTGTCTACATCACCTCCATTTTGTTTGGTTGAGCTTCTTGTTCCTATCTTTCCAAGCTCATCAGGACATACACTTTTAAGTGTCTTTGTTAGCCATTTTGAAGGACCTTTCTGAGATGGCCCAGGTTGCTCGGTTGACTGAGTTGGGGTTGAATCAAGATTTAGTCTCCCAATTATGTCAATCACATCACTCAAAGAGTCATCAATGGCTGGAGCTTCATGCGGGGGAGAGAGCGGCTTCATAAGAAGATTCAACATATTGATCTAGTATAGGAAGCCCCCCTCAAGATGTGTAATCTCATTATCAAACTCTTGAAAAGATTTGTCATATATGAATCTATCCAATCAATCAAGCCGTCACTCAACAACATTGTCAGTCTTGGAATATTCAAGAAATATCAAATCTCTAGATATCATAAATTTCTTATTGACTTGATCATAAAGACGATATTATTTGGAGGTATTTTAGTACCCTAAGAAGATACATTTGAGATTCCTTTCGTTGAGTTTGTTTCTTTATTCCTTAGGTATCAAGGCATAATAGGTGGAACCAAAAACCTTGAGATGCCTCACCGAAGGAATGCGACCATACCACATTTCATAGGGATTCTTGTTTTTTATAGTTGTTAGCATCTTAGGATTTTGAAATCAGATGTCTTTATCTCATCCATTCATTTTCAGCTTTTGAGTGTCAATTTAGCGTATGAAATGCTTGCTGTCATAATCTGAAGGTTACTGTCCACATCATACAAAGTTTGACATAGTTATAGTCAAAGTCATGAGGTCATGAAGCCAATTGTTATACATTCAAGAGTCAATGAGTATGTGACAACATTCATTGCTTGGTCAGTTCCAAAGAAAGGTTGTGTCAGTTGGTTTAAGGTTATGAATATTTAAGAGCATGGTTCATCAAGGTCATTTGATCATTTACATATTATGCTTGAATCATATTCATCTATTCTATGTTCTACCATCCTACATCCTATTACATTAATCCTACACATACCCATAACATCATCACACCATAACACTTCATCCCTCATCATTATCTCACTACCCCTTAACCTAGATCATTATCATTGTGGACCAGATCAAAGAGGATGAATTGATCCAGAGGACATGGATCATATGAAAATATCATAATGAAAAAATACAAAGGCAAAATGCAAATAAAAAACAAAACTTGCAAGGCTGAAAAAAACAAAAGGTGAAAAAACATAGGCACATTGTATGCAACCTGTTCTCATGGCTCAGCTCAGGTAGGTCATTCTTCTCCAACACACAACAACAGTTTCAGGGCAAACCTCACATATATGGTGGTGAACAGAGTTAATGGTTTAGTATAAAGACAGTTGCATAAGTATTACATAGAGCTAGACATTTTGCTATGCACGTTCTTCAACACTCTCAAACAGGAGGCACACAATTTCAAATGGTTTTTCTCATGGTCTGAGTCATCCTGTTAAAAAGTGAAAATTGTTTTAAAGGGCACCTAATTGTATGGAGAACAGATTCACACAACCTTCCAAAGGGCCAACTTTAGCAATGTTTTCTGGGAAAATGAAGACGAAATGGAAAAATCTGCGACATGGGTTTTGAGCATAATGGTCTTAGTTTGTTGATTTTGAGAATTTTCTCGAAATTGTGAATTATTATGGTTGATTTTATGGTTTTTCTGAAGCAACCCGTTTTGAAAACGATTTTGGCAGTGATTTTGGCAACAATTTTCCATCATCAAATTTGAAAAATGTTCAGTATTGAAATTGCTCCGTTTTGAAGAAAAAAGAGGCAACTGATAGAAAAAGTGGAGCCATTAGTAGCAGGAGTTGGGGAACTATATTATTGAAATATTATCAAATATCTCTGCTTTGGATCCTAGCTTGTTTCATGCTTTCAACAATCAATCCCAAATATAATCATTGAAAATCATTCAGCAAGTTGGATATGGTGCATCACTTGAATGCAGTGAGTGCATGGATCAACTTTCAATTTTTTTTTATCTTTATTGGGCACATGCTTGATGAAAAAAGGAGAAAAGTGGCCTTTGGTTCACCTTGCAAGACCTTTTGTTGAAAATTCATTTCCATTAATTAAATTGATGGGCTCACCATTGGCTGTGACGCTGTTGTCCATAATTATTTCAGTTTTTGGTCTGAGTGTGCAACCTATTGAATCATTAATCAATAAAGGAAGAGAATCTCACGTGCAATTCCATACTTCATACAATCAGGAATGCCAACCAGAAAAGTGAAGATCGAGTTTGTTGAGAAGAGAGTTAAGACATATGAAGCAGAAGTTGCATAAGGCAACCAAATTTCTAAAAGAATACAATCAAACATCTAAAAGTGTCAACACTCAACTATAACCTATCAAGCCAACCAAGAAGAATTCAAGTAAGAGTATCAAGATTCCACCAGCAGAGCATCCAACTAGAGGAAAAGGAGTTGGCATTTTTGTTAGCATGATGAGATGGCTTTGGATATGTTGAAGGGTCTACCATGCTGTGGTTTTGGTGTGATGAAGCCCAATGGTGTAAAAGAGGCATTATTAGAGGTTCAACTACACAGTCGCTACACAACCCCTACCTATATTTTTCACAAGTGATATGACGATGCCAGTTGTCAGAAATTGAAAGGATCAACATGTAGTAGAGGTGGCAACCAGCTCAGACTGCCAGCAATTTACTCTTTGTGATTATGTTATGCAATGGATAAACCTCAATGCTATTGACAATTGTTAAGATATTTTGTATTTAAAAATAGTGATAATGATCATAGCTTTTAGTTTTTTTTTTTTCATTTCAGAAAAATATTGTAAACAATAGTAAGGGTCCACTTTTTAGTTTGTTTTAATCCTCTTCATGGATCGAGGGTGCATTGCATCCAGACATATTTTCATTTCCTAGTATATGTCTATTTAATATTGTAAAATTGAATGGAGAAAGGGTTATAATTTGTGGAGAGTTGGAGAGGCTTTGTGCGTGTAAATGTTGAATTTGAGTAAAATCTCAGTGTAGGCTGGTGTCATGGTTTTTAGAGATTCCTGTGTCATGTGTTTCAGGTTTTGTGTTTTCCTATGTTAATATAAATATACAATTATGAAATTGTTATCTTGAATTCATCCTTAGAAGCTCAGGATAACTGTAGATTTTCACTCATGACATAATTCTTAATTTCCCTGTCATGGTTCTTCTGATATTTAGTCATGAGATAGGTAGCATAATTCATAACCATATGCTCTATTACGTTTGAATGAGTATTTTTATGTTTTCCCTTTATTCACTATACCACATCGATATCGACTTGGAATATGTGTCTATCTTGCTTCTATTGTCCAGATGGCTGATGCATGCCCTGATATCCTTTAATCTCATATTTCAGAGGCCCTTCCTCCCAACACCTTTCTTTGAAATTTATGTCATTTTTTACATATATGGTCTCTATGGGCTTCAATGTTTTTATCATTAGATTTTTGTAGCAAGGGAGACCCCTCTGGTTAGAAAGGACTAGTTTCTAGCCAAAAGCAGGTTCTAGTTACCTTTGGAATTTCTCTCCCCAGCCTGGAGAAATTTATGGAGTTCTAACAATAGCATTAGATGGAAACCTATTATTTATATACACATCACTTAGAACTACATCAACCCAAAACATCATCTTAACATTGTTGAAAAACATCATGGAATGTATATTTAATATTGTCATGTTCATTCTTTCAGCTACTCCGTTCTGTTGGGGATTATAAGGCACAATTGTTTGATGTTTGATCCCATGTTGGCGAAGATAGATTTCAAATTCATTTGATGTATCTTATTTTCCATTATCAATACGAATAGATCCAATATGATATTATGCATCATTTTCAATCCATGCATGAAAGTTATTGAATGCTGCAAAAGCTTCAGATTTGTTCTTAAATAAATAAACCCAACAAATTATGGTGTAGCCATCAATAAATTCCATAATATATTTATTATCATTTGCAGAAGGAACAAGCATTGGGCCACACAAATTAGAATGAATGAGTTCAAGTTTTAAATATGCTTTGGAATGAGAATAAAAAAAAGAATGTTTTTTGTGCTTTCCTAGGATACAAGCATCACATTGGTTAAGTTTCCTAGGAATAGTAGGCAAACCAGTAATACCATTTTTCTTCAATATATGAAGACTATCATAGTTCAAGTGTAAAAATATAGCATGCCATAAAATACATGATGGATATGTACTTTCATCATGGTGAAAGCTGTATGAAAATTTCTATGCACGAGCAGAGGTTCCTTTCAGCTTTAGACGTCTTTCTTCTTCTATCCCAATCATGAAAAGTGAGTGATCTGATGCTTTTCTAACCTTGACCTTGCCACCAAATATATGAATGGAGTGTCCTTGCTGGCAGATGTGGACCAAAGACAATGATTTTCTCCTAAGCTCTGGGAGGTATTGAACATCATGTAGAAGAAAGTCTGGAGACCAGATAGTTTAAGCCTGATGGTGCCAATCCTTGATGGCTTGAGTTTTGACTTGTCTGCAAAGTATACTGCTCCATCAACATTATCAGTGAATTCTTCAAAGAAATCTCTCATGAAAGTAAGGTGGAAAGTTTCTCCCGAATCAAGCAACCAAGCATATTTTCATGAAGCAAGTGAAGCATTGAATAAGTCTTCAATTACTTCAATGTTTCAATGTGCCATAACATAATGAGTGGATTCAGGTGCTTTACCTTTCCCCTTGTCAATTGTTTTTCCTTTTCCTTCATTTCTTTCCCAATCAATTATGTCCCAAGGTGGCTTACATGTAGAAGCATAATGTCCATATTTGTTGCATCTTATACAATGAAGATCAAACCTTTCTCCTTGGAAATGTTTGGCCGCCTACCTCTAAAATAATTCCTTCCTCTTCCTATTCGACCACCTCTTCCTCTAGAAGAATATTGTGTATGATTCTTCTCCTTTTGTGCAAGGCACATAGCTTCTTTAGTATACTGAGGAGTTGTGTTCTTCCCAAAATCCTTCTCTCTCTCAACAAAATTCTTCTCAAGGGAGTCAAAGTTAATCTCCTTAATGTTGTCACTTGCTTGCAATGACTCAAGATAATGTGAATAGGTGGGATATAGTGCCTTGACATAAGATATGTGAGGAATATAGATTTCAACACCACTTTATTTTATTTCATGCATAATGTATCATACTTCTGATGCTAAGGCAAGAGGGTCATCATTTTTCAACTCAAGATTGAACAAATTGATCATTAATTGAACAACTTCAAGTTCAGAGCACGAGTCATACAATTCCTTCAACTTATTTAAGGCTTCAAAAGCATTTGGAAATGAGGAAATATGGCAACTCACCTCTTCATTTACTTACGCTGCAATTAAGGCATAGGCCTTGCTATTCTTGTTTTCCCAAATTACAAGCTCCTTATTTGAATTGGGATTTTCTGGTGCATTCTCTCCTTCTCCTTCACAAATCCCTTTCCACAACTCATTCAAACTAAGGGTGTGTTTTATCTTCCGGGACCACTCATAGTAGTTCTCTTTGCTAGTGAAAACTACTCCCACTATTGATATGAATGAATGCATCTTAAAAAAACTATCTACTTTTGATTTCCAAAAAAATCACAATCTTTTTTGATATCTTCTATTTAGGTGAAAAAAATTCATTATATTAATACTTTAATGCAACATATATTCCTCCACTCACAAATATATTATAGGATGGTTCCAAGATATGAACCATATAATAACATATAACCAAAAAAAAACTCTCAACTAATTTCATGTCTCAAAAATACTACCATCCAAAAAAAACCTCATTTTATAACCATTATATACCACCATCCAAAATTTGAACGAACTTTAATACTACCACCGTTTTCAAGGGAAATTAATGCACATCATAATATACATCACCATATATTAAGGTATGTACCATAATGCATTTCATAACATAAACGTGTACTTCATAAGAAGTGAACCCGCGACTTTACCATAATGCACTTCAACTCACGGATTTAACAAATAAAAGAGAGGTCATCACACCATACCACATATACCATGGACGGTCAATATATATATGTCCTTGGTATGCCATGCACGGTCAATGAGTTCACGCAGATTAAGAGTTAAATGCCTCGGTTCACAGAATTTGCAGGTTAGGTTCTTGTGCACAAGATCATCGATTTTTATAGGAGTTCAATGCACAGTGTTTGTTCCAACGAACATGGTCATTGCAGCAACATTCGACATTCACCATTAAAACAGACATATTTCAAGAGAGAGGGTTTACGAACAATGATGCTGGAGATTTTTCAACGCAGAAACACAATTTCTGGCATTGACCAACACATATACAATTTTTAAAGATATATATATGCCATCACCATCTCACATTGCACAACATTCCAACCTTGAGATATAGACTTTAACTATTTTTAACACAACGATCAACTCACATATCACACATCAACATCGACCATTAACAGAGAGAACAAATAATGAAAAAGGACGAAAATGGCCATAGGGACAGTATCGCAGAGAGTGACAGGAGTTACGACATAAAGAAACTAAATTTAAACTTGTGCTTTGGTATCATGCTACGCCAGGAGGGTAACTCCATGAATTAACTTGTTTTTTCATTACTTAGTTCATGAATATATACACGAGTGGAGAGACTTTTGGGATTCCAATTCCAAGGTCTCTTGGTTTTGCATAACTGAAACTATTCACAATATTTACAATAATTTCAATCATTTCAGATTAGGTTTCAACGATAACTTGTAAAGAAAAATTTTTGTCTTTAAAAGTGTCAGAATACCCTCCAAGACCAAGTTGGCTTGGCAGCTGGAAAGTCGACATAAAAGGAAGAGCCAGTCCACCCCTTAAAGAGCCTATAAATAGAAGAGAACTTGTCCTACTTGAACCACATTCACTCACCACTCATTCTAGTGAAGGAAGAAGGAGAAGAAGACAACGAAGGAGGAAGAAGACAAAGAAGATATTTTTTTGGGCTATTTTCTCTCACATGTGGTATGGAAGTCTAGGGTTTCTACAAAAAACATAGGGTTTCTATGTACAAGTTCGATTTTGGAGAAAAGAAGACAAATAGATCAAGAGAAGGTCACCAAGGGTCATCCTCAAGCTCCAGAGGTCAGGGAAAGGCAAGTGAAGGTCAAGGAAAGGCTCTATAGGAAGATCAAAGCTCACATGTGTGGAAACTGCAATTGCAGGGAGGCCAAAATTTCAGATATACGGTAGGAGGCCGAGAAACTTACAGTAGGAGGTCGAAGAAGTGCCGTTCGAATAGATTTGACTAGTTTTGACTAGATTGAAGTTGTCACATCATCCAAAGAGTTTGGTAATGGTATTGGAGGGTATTGGTCTCAGTCTTAAGATCATGGAATTCGTTAATTGAAGAATCTATAAGGAAGAGAAGAGATTTACGGGTTTTCCTTTAAAGAGGAGAGGTTTTGGCCTTGGCTTGCAACCTATATTATGTGTTCTTGTTCTTCTTGTTTTTGTAGCTATTTGATGATTCAACCTCATAATAATAAGTAACAAAGCTAATAATTAAAAGGAAATCACAAGCAATTTTAAATAAAGAGATCTAATTATAATCATTTCCCTATAGAATTCTCAAAAGGGGTAACCACTTGAAGGAGCACCCCCATGGGTGTATGGTATTAATATGCTTGAGCTCTCTCTTGCCTAAATGTGACTTTCACTCATACAAACATACTGTTTCATTTTATTTTCACACTGGTGCCAACACAACCATGGTAAATCAAATGACTTCCCCGAATCAGAAAGCAGAGAAAGGATTGATAGTTGTACAAGTAGTTGGATGGTGTTATGGTTATAAGTGTATGATCATGGTGATGCTTGCATCAATAAGACTTATCAACATTTCATGGTACCAAATCTACTACTTCTCTTTCCATACCATGATTACACATAGTTTGGTTTGTAAAGTGGGATATTTCCCATGGTTAGGGTGTCCTATAGGTGACTTCCCAGGGTAATGCTCCATGTCCCCTGATACATAACATTTTCCATTATTTTCTATTCACCTCCATTTATTTCATGAGAAAGGACTAACACTCCTTCATGCTTGGTTTCTTGATGTCATCCATAAAAGCTCTATGCGCGAAATGAAGGCATGAATTGCTAAAGCCTAAGTCAATTTGAAAATCCAGAATCGTCTTAAGAATATATAAAGGGGTAAAAGAGGTGAATATGTGTGTCAAATAATTTAAGATTGAGAAAAGTGCCACCTCGTATAAGGATATCCCTCTAAATCCATGGTTGTCTAAAGAATATCTAAATGAAAGGGATGTACCTAGATTATCTAAAGAATATCAAAATAAAAGGGATGTGTTCAAATGTAAGAGAACACTTTATGAATTAAACAAAGGGGTAATAAAATTAAGAGCCAAGTAATCACCACTCAATACTTTGAAAGATTATTGATAAAATCCTAGCTAAAGATAGACATAAATGAAAGTAGTTGGAGGGTCATGTCATGAAGGTTTTCCCCTTTCATTCCCTACCATAAACTTCCATCTAGCATACCATAGCTTAGAATCTTGGGAAACAAACTTTGTCCTTGATTATAATTTCATGTGTGAAGGTCATGATTGTGTGTAATGGTAGACTCAGGAATTTCAACAAATTAATTTTAGTTATGTTATGTTTACAGGACTTTTTGAGGTTTGCATTACCTAATAACTATAAGTAACTATTCATAACTATTTTAAATGAGTATCTCAATGAACAATAATTGTAAGAAGAATACCACATCAACAAGTTTATTGGACACTTCAACTCTCATTAGTGACAACATTGAAGAAGATTTGAATATGCCAAAGCTAGTCCCGACAATCAATTTATACATTTAGCTCATCTAAATCACTAATTTGAGGAGGAATTCTTTGTAGATGTTGATGTTTTATAATGTAGACCTTTTTTTAAGGGAATTTATATTTTAAATTTGTAAAACCCTCTTGTCGATCTTAGAAGGGGTGGTAATTTTAAGTTATATTTGGCTTATCGTTTGAGAACTCATTGTTTGAGTTGCATGTTATGATCATTTATATTGTAATGAGAATATAAATCTATATAAGAAAGTAGTCTTATGATTTGCAAATTGGGGGGAGAATAATGACACATTTTTTTGACACATATTGAGTGCATCTTTATTGTTTTTATGGGTATTATCATTTTACAAAGGGCTTGAAACAAAGTGTTTCTTATGTCTATGTTGAGGAAAAAGCTATAGTTGTGGCCCAAGAAGGGCATATTGCTCTACAAGAGTGACAAACTAGGTTGTGGTCTTCATCCATATCTACCTTGATTATTGTATGTAATTAGGATCTAAATTTCTATCTGATGTATTTTGTTGGATCTCTTACATCTCCCTTCCTTTGAGTTTACCCCTATGCACCTAGGCGTGATACTAAATAATACCACCCCATATATTAATCTCAATAACCCTTCCCTTCTCCTTGAGTGGCATTTAACATGTGATCCTCACATTACTTGCAAGACTAATCCATCACGAACCTTCAAGAAATCGTTCAAAACCCTCTTCACTGTGACCCCATAACCCAAGGACTGGTCTTCTCTTTCCCACCGCACACCCTAAAATAACCCAAAATTAGTTTCTTATATGTTCTTAAATGTAGCTATTGTTCTGATTAGTTAAAGTGCTCATTTAATTTAATTCACTCATGTTTAACAAAAAAAATCGAAAAAATAACCATCAACTTTTAAAGTTTTGATGTGATGTATTTCTTATTTTTCTCGATGTATTTGTTTGTTGAGTACTAGTTCTTATTTCATGTTGGTGAATACCAAAAACAAATAAGAAAATATGAACAAATAAAATATTTACCCTTTTCCATATTAGAGTTTTTTAATGCATCATTGATCTAAGTTTGAAATAAGATCATCATATTGGATCTTGGTGTTAAAATGTTTTATTCAAGCATGTTTGAATTGCATTACAAATTGTTCTTTATTGAATATGATTGTATCTTGTTCTCTTTAGGGTTAGGCTCACCCATCCTAGAATATTTTAATAACCTTGTGTATACTTGCTCTGTGAGTTACATTATTATGACCTTATCAATGACCTAATCGTTTAAGTAGACTCAACATCAACAAAAGATCAGTTTTGCGATGATCGTTCCATCTCTATGCCCATATCTCTTGGTTTCT
Organism: Pinus albicaulis; assembly: GCA_034641835.2. Taxonomy (NCBI): domain Eukaryota; kingdom Viridiplantae; phylum Streptophyta; class Pinopsida; order Pinales; family Pinaceae; genus Pinus; species Pinus albicaulis. The sequence goes on along the minus strand of CM076579.1, from coordinate 882,116,803 downwards.
CACCTCCTAGTCTCATTTGTTGTATTTTGAAGGGTAGTCTGGTTTGTTGTGTTTTAAAGGTTAGGTAAACTGTGCCCAATGATATGACTACTTTCCAAGTGTTTTTCCATTCATAAGTCAACTAGATTTCATTGCATAGGCCTCAACCTTCTAAATATTTCACATTGTTATCTTTGAAAGAACCTAAGTGTACGATTAAGGGGAACAAGCTCATGGATTTGATCTGGGTGTTTGTGCATATGATTGAATATTGGATGATCTCTACCACAATTTTACGTGCTTTTAAGCTAAAATTGGGTTCTAGGGCACAAAACCCTAATCCCGCTTTTGTCACATGGACTTGGACATTGAAACTGCATGGTATTTCATCACCCCTACCTCATCTTCTTATATTTCCCAATGCTATTCAGTGAATTTGCGCATGATGGTATAAGTAAATAGAATTAAAATGATACAATGTTAGTGTGCAAGTGCTCTCATAAAAGGAGAGACTATGTGATTAGTTGAAACCACTGATGATATAATGCAAGGTTGAAATTAGTTGTCATTCAATTAATTGATATTGTTAGAATGAAAATGTGGAATTTTTGTTTACAAGCATATTGCATAACACCCTAATGTCAAAGTATCACATACATCCTCCTCTCCAATTTATATATTGGCATTAGGGTTATGTTTTGGGGGATGATTGATTGGGTATCAAGTATCTCATCAACAATTGTAGGTTTCAATCCCACCTCAAACACGTGACCTACAATTGTGTTATGCCAAAGTCAAATATTTATCATTCAAGTTTAGGATGGTTCTGTAAGTGCAAGCACTCTATGAATGGACTATGAACAATCTCTTCCACGTGTACTCTAACCATTGTAGTAACACCTTCATTGAGAGACCTACATGAATAAATGAATATTAGAGTAAGAAAGATTTCATTGCACTAACTAAGCATCCATTGTGGCCTATGAACATTGATTTCTGAAGGCACATATGTTATTGTTGACATTTCTTTGGGATGTTTCCATTAGGGTTGGGTGAGTTTTCCTACATTCAGTTGAGCTGGGTATTTTTCCTTTTTCATATCTAAGGCATCCCTAACCTATTTTATCTATTTGTATGGATTCCATCATAGGTTTTAGAACTTGTTCTAAGAACTTAAAGTGAGAGGCAAGGCCACTAAGGTGATAACATGTTATTACCTAGTAGTTTCTCCTTGGTTCATGTATTTAGGATCAATTAATTTCCCTTACGAAGAGTTTGAGAAACAACATGCCTCACCTAAGGGGGATTCAAACTGAGCACCTACTAGAAAAAAATAGCCAAATTCTTGACAACATTGGTGACAACAAATTGAGATAACCCCTTGAGATTAATTTTTTTTGAAAATATTTTGTTTGGCCCGTAAGCACTTAAGTGAGAGTGAGATTGTTGGTGCCTTGAAAGCCCTTATTAGCCCATGAAGGAACAACATGTCATAAGAATAATTTGAACCTAGGTAGGGAGTATGGGTACTTCTCCTCTAAACCACCCAATTTAAACCCAATTAACCAATTTTTTTTGAAACATCTCATCCTGCCCTTGAGCATTTAAGTGGGAGTGAGATTGATGGTACCTTACCAGAACCAATTAGTGCATGAGCCAAAAGCATGAAACAAATAGGATTTGAACTTTCAGTAAAAGGAAAAGACCCTATAGCGAAGGTTTTTGTGGAAGCCCCTATAAAAATAACCCAAAAATTCGTTTGTAGCGGAGGTCATTGGTGGAGTTGGGAGGGCAGATGTTTTAAATGGTGCGTCTATAATACACTAACGCACTGGTGAATTACTATACATAGACACATGAGTTCTTAATATCATATGGTGAACCATGGTAGATTTATTTTTTATAGAAATAAAAAATAGTAGTGCGGTAAGTAAATATGGTACACCAAATGCGTATACTACTCGATAACACTAGAAAAGGGTTAAATTAAAAAAAATGTCATTCGTAAAATTGATTTTCCTAGTCCGGTGCTATTCTCTCATGACGCCTCGGTGCTAAATATGTATACAAACGCCCTAGTGCATAAAAAATATGCTGCACTGTGGTAGATTTTGTTTTTGTTTTTGTTTTTTAATAGAAATAGAAAATAACAACGCGCTAAGTAAATATGGCACACTAGTGAGTTACTACTCGATAGCACCGGAAAAGGGTTACATTTAAAAAAATGTCAATCGTAAAATTTATTTTTCCTAGTCTAGTGCTATACTCTCATGACACCCCAATGATAAATAGGTATATAGAATCCCCGATGCATAAACAATATGGTGCATCGTTTTGGGGTTTTTAATTTAAAAATAGTGGTGCGCTTATTTTTTTTTTGTAAGCTTGGCAGGACTACATCTTCAACATGTCCAATATATCACCTCGATTGGGGTGGGGAATTGAACCAGTGACTTCACATCAAGGAGTGTATTAACATAGCATCCAATCACGATCTATCCAAGACCCTGTGGACAATAGTGGCGCACGTATTATATTATACAAATTGGTGCCATTAATTGCACTGAAGGCACCAATTCTTAATAGAAAATTGTTGGACACCTAATCCTCCTAGGGTTAGTGCGGGAGTTGAACAATAAAGAGGAGGCCAAGAGCCTTGGAAGATGAATCTAAGGGTCACTCCAATGTATGATAAATATGTATCATTGTGAATAATAGTGATCTGAAATTGATTGTTAATTAATGCTATGCTAATATCAATTTCAGATTTAACATGAAAGTGCTTTGGTTTGATTCTTATACAAGGGTTTATACATGTGCTTATGATTGACATTTCAATAAAATTGATGATATTAAGTGTATTTCATGAACATAAAAGCATGGAAACTAAATTCTGAACAACAACATATAAAAACACAACAAGCACAAATAACTGAGTCAAATACACATGTTTTTGATGAAGGAGTTCACCCCTCCTAGGTTACATCTCCTTGGTCTAGCTTCATAGCTTGGGCCTTTGTATTATCTTAAATTGTGAAATATTTCTATTTATAGTCTCCTGTTGCCATTGTAGCCTGCTCCAATGGCTCCAAAACATCAAAATCTACCAAGAATGACTCTTCTTGAGCCAAAATTGGTCGAAAATTGCCTCAGTTATGGAAAAACCATTTTTTCCTAGTTTTTCTCCACTAAAACTGGAAGTTTGCCAGTTAACTCCACTAAAAGTGGAGATTCTGCCACATTTGAAGGTTCCACCAAACTCGCCGCTAAGATAAGCACACGCTTAAGTTAAGATAAGCAAGTATTAAGTGTGGTTCACAACTGGATTAGCGCAAAGCACGTTTTATTGTTGATTGCGGATTATCGTGACTAAACCACAGATTAGTGTTTAATAAACACGTTTAACAACTTTAAAATCCTGTTGATGAATAATGCCTAGTCCATGGTCATGGCGCTTAGGACATATGGGAGGGGGTTGGCCCCTCCAGACCCCAACTCTCGCGCTGACACAATTCAAATATATGCGAATGACTATGGTTTACAAGGACCATGTGAGTGGTGTAACGACTGGCGCTTGTATTTGTATGGGGGAGGTTGCGGGGTCGACCGGACCTCCACCCCTCCGCGGTCATATAAATTTTGTTGAACAGACCTTTGTCTTAGACTTTGGATAAAAAATATTTGTTGATATATGTTGCGCCCATAACATTTGACTCCGTCCTTGGTGTATAATAATGTATGCAATAATATATATGTGCCCAAAGCCTTTGAGTTGGACCTTCGATTGGCCTAAAAATTCATTGGCCTAAAAATTCACTATTAAAATAATAATCCACCATAGAAGAAATTTCAAACTTAGGATTAGGAGGACAACTTCAATTTCCCAAAGCAACATTGGTGAATCTGATTGTGACACATGTCACTGTGTGACTAGCTAAAATTTGGAGAATATTCCTGAGATGCTAACTGGACTGCCAAGTCATCAATATGTCATTATTCTGCACATTTTTTATCTATTTGAGAAAACGAACAACAGACCATAACTTGCTCATACGAACTCAGATTTTGATGAAACGAGTTGCATTGGAATCCTAGTGATGAGCTCTATCCGGTCGTTTTGGTTTGGAGCATTTATGAGAACATTAATTTTCGAGCTAAATACTAAGTCTTTGATCATTCCCCCCCACTAGAAGCCTTTTGGACCCATAAAGATACTATTAATTATTCAACAGGTGAGGGTACAACTCCCTCACCCTTTCAATCTCCATCCATTTGGCCTTTGAAGGATTTTGTCCCTTGAGTCCCACTCTAAGGTATTCGACATTCCCTCTCCTTGAAGTTCTGGTTCTTCTATCAAGTATGAGATCTTGCTGAATTTCATCAAGATATTCTGGCGAGAAATCATCTATTGATGGCAGCTGAACATGCTCTCTTTGATCATCAATCAAGGAGGCTCAAACAATCTCAAATTCTCAACATTAACTACATAATATATTTGCATATAAGGAGGAAAATCTAGCTTAAATGCATTAGTACCAATCTTTTAAAGAATTTTAAATGGACCATAATGGATTGGCTTGAGCTTTTTACCTTCCCCTTGAAATCTTTCTTTGCTAATATATAACCAAAATTCATCTCCAACCTGGAATTTGTGATCAACACGGTGTTTATCATGCCTTGCCCTGTAGTTGCTTTGACTCTTTTCAATTTTTTCTTGCAGTGTGTGATGTACCAACTGAATTTTCTTAATGAACTTCCTTGCTTTATCTATGTCACTATGACCATCTATAGAAAAATATTTCTCAAAGATGAAGTCCAAAGGCGATCTTGGCAAGTACCCAAGACATGCCTCAAATGACGATGTGTTTGTAGAAGAATGCTTTGCCTTGTTGTATGCATGTTGAATGTAATGCAACTGTTCATACCAGAACTTGGAATTTTTGCTACAATAGCCTCTAAGAATATGAATGACTGTCCTGTTTACCACCTCGGTCTGACCATCTGTTTGCAGATGAAACGTTATACTCTTCTTCAACTTTGTGTCCATCATGTCCCATAATTTTGACCAAAAATTCCCAGCAAACTGGGAATCTTGATCACTTACAATAGAAGTAGGAAGACCAAAATGAGCCCACACATTTTTAAAGAAAATATTAGCGCTTTGTTCAACTGTAATTTTTTTCTTACATGGCATCAAAACACACATTTTGCTGAACCTATCTACCGCAAAATACAAGTAATCATGACCTTTCCTTGACAGTGAAGGACCACCTACAAAATCCATTGAGATACTCTCCCAAGGATGTGAAGGAACCGGAAGTGGAGTGTACAATCCAAGTTTCCTAGTACTAAGCTTACTTATTGCACATAAAGAACATCCTCTAATAAAATGAGATACACTATCAATCATGTGTGACCAATAACAATACCTTTGGAGATTCGTTACTGTCTTGCCTACACTGAAATGTCTAGCAATCAATGAAGTGTGTGCCTCCCTTATGATACTATTTCTTTCTCCTAGTGGTATACATTACTTGCCCAAGTGATACAATAAACTATTATGCACATGATAATCTAACTCTTCATTTTGGTTTCCTTGACTCAAGATTTCATACACATCTTGAGATTCACTATCATATGCATAATGTTCAATGTAACTTTCATGCATAATTGAATTGTGCTTGAGTATAATAGATGAATTTACAATAGGCCTGGACAAAATATCAACTACCTTATTGTAGATTCCCTTTTTATACTTGATAACCAAATGAAATTGTTGTATAAATCCCATCCATCTGAAATGTCTTGATTGCTACAACTTTGATTTTGATTGTAAGTACTGCAAAGGCTGATGGTCAGAATGGATAATGGTCTCTTTCCCCATCGAATAATGCTTCCATTTCTTTACGCTTTATACCAATGCATATAAATCTTTGTCATAGGTGGGATCGTTAGTCACAACTCCATTAAAAATTTCAGAATGAAATGAAACATGCTTACCATGCTGCATGAGAACTCATAACATAATCACTTGCATCTGTTTGGATCTAAAATGGCTGTCGATGATCCAGAAGAGCCAATACCGGTGCTGACTTATATTTTGATTTAAAGAATCAAATGATTTTTGCTGCATATCTCCCCAATGGAATACTTTCTTGACACTTGTCAATGCATGTAACAGAGCTGCAATGGAAGAAAAATTAGCAATGAATTTCCTCCAATACTGTGTTGCCCCAAGAAAGCTTCTTAACTCTATAACTGTATTGGGCTTGGGCCAATTCAGAATGACCTCTACTTTGGAAGGGTCTATTTTCAACTCACCTCCTCCAACAATGTGTCCCAAATACACTAAAGAAGTCTTTCCAAACTCACACTTCAACATCTTTAAAAATAATTTCTCTTTTTTTCAAGACATCAAGTACCTTGTTCACATGCATGACATATTCATCTCTTGATTTTCTAAATATATGTATTTCATATAAGTAAAAAATGACGAATTCATATATAAATGGTCTTATTACATCATTCATGACTCTTATGAAAGTAGCTGGAGAATTTGCTAGACCGAATGGCATAACTAGCCACTCAAACAATCCTTGTCTAGTTTTAAATGCAATTTTCCAAATATCCTCCTCAACTATTCTAACTTGATGATAACCACTTCATAATTCTAACTTAGTGAAATATCTTTCATACTTTAACTGATCTAGAAGATCATCAATGCGTGGGAGTGGGTAGCGATTCTTTACCATGATTTTATTCAGTGCATGGAAATTTATGCACATGCTCCAAGTCCCGTCCTTCATTGGTACAAAAATAATTGGTGAACCACATGGAAAATTATATGGGTGTATGATACCTTTGTTCAACAACTCTTGGATTTTCTTCTTGATTTCTAAACTCTCCATAATTGACATGTGATACATACCAATGTTTGGAAGTGGAACATCCCTCCGTAGCTAAATCTCATGCTGAATTCCCCTCTTGGGAGGTAACCCATTTGGTTCTTGAAACATCTCGCCATGCTGACTTACCACTTCAAAAAAATCAGATTGTAATTTGTCATCACATCCTTAAAATGATTCATAGTCAACATCATCCTTTTTCTTGATCATTAGAAGCACAAAAGTTTTACTTGCATTAACTAGCCTCTTCATTTCCCCTGCATTAACTAAAGAAATATTTAGTTTTTTGCGATAAGCTCTCACAATATACTCCACCCCATCCTTAAGAAAATGATATTTTTTCTCATGGCGATAAAACACTGCTTTATCGTCATACAAATATGGAATTCCCAAGATAATCCCAGAAATGTCAAGTGGAACCACATCTAACTCGACTTCATAAAAAAAGTTTGTAGTAATGGCAAATCGAAATATGCATTTCCTTGTAACCTGTAAATTGGCATTCTTAACTATCCAACCCAAAGGGTATGGTTTATGATGTGGTACAGTTTCAAGGTTAAGCTTTTTGACCAATTCTTCTGAAATCAGGTTTGCTTGTGACCCACTGTCAAACAATGCATCAATCTTTGTATGATTTGAAATCACTCTAACATGGAACAATTCTATCCTTGTGTCTTCATTTGGAGTGTTTTTGTGACTATTTGAGGAACTAGTACTTGCTATGGCTTCCTTTCCTTTGTTAACCATGGCTACAATCTTGGTCTCGTCTCCGAAATTGGATCCAAGATCTTGTTCTGCGGTGGCAGTCATCTTTTGTTTCTCTTTGTTATTTGGTTTCTTAGGCCTTAGTTTAGGATGTAGTTTCCAACAGTGGGCTTCATCATGCCCATATTGGGAAAAATTTTTGCATGTATTTTTCTCCCCTTCTTTCTTGATGCTTGCATTTTTCTTTCCCTTCCATTTTCCTCCCTTCTCTTTTCCCTTACCCTTGAATGGATTCTTCTTACTACCCTCTTCCTGAATGTTATTTCCCCTTGCTTTAAGATGCATGGCTTGGAGTCATACTTCATATAAGTTGTTTGGGTTAGACATAAGGATAACATGTTTCAAGTAGGAATGTAAACCCCCAATGTATTTCAAGGGTGTTTCTTGTGAATTCAAGTTTACTCCTAACAACAAAGCCCTCTTTCTAAACTCCTGGGTGTACTGTTGAACAATTTGGACTTTGAGTTGCCTAAATTTTTGCCAACTAATTATTGCTTTTTTCATATAGGTTAATATATAAAACTGTCTTTTAATGGAAGAAATTAATTCAACCCAAGAAATGGATATCTTACTATGAATTCACATTTCCTCTTGAGTCTTTGCCTCCCACCAAACTAGTGCTGCTCCTTCTAGCCTTAATGAAGCCAACTGGATATTTATGTCGTCCTCTTGTAGATTTTGAATTCTGCAGTATACTTCCAATTGATGGATCCAATTTTCTAACTTCTCTGCATTTACCTCACCATTTGACATGGGAAGTTCAAACTTGATGTCCAACTTGAGTAATGGAGTTTTTCCTTTTGGGATTTTTGAATGAGTGGGTGGTTTTTGTGGTGGAAGTGGAAGATGAATATGTTGTTGAAGATGATGAGGATGAGGATGGTGGAGATGGAGGTGGATTTACTCCACTAACTTTCAAAATCTTCTCTTCATCCTTCTTACCATCTGAAGATCCTTCTTCGTGTGGAGGCTTAGAACCTTTTCCTGCACTTTTTACAATGAATGCATCAAACATGATTTTAACCATTCTTTGAATGTCCTTGAAGTATATATTGACATATCATTCTTCTAAATTTCCATGAGTCTCTCCAACACCTGACATAATGGCTGAGGATTCAAGATCAACTTCTGATGATTGTACCTCTTCAATCACTTTAGCTTCTTGTGCAATTTGTACCTCTTCAATCTAAACCGCTAGAGATAGAACTTGAGGTGCTTCAAGTGCAAATTTGAATGGAAATTTGGATGAAGATGATGCTCTCTCAACTCTCTTTCTTCTTGCCCTAATCGTAGGACTAACAACCAATAGCTTCCCTTCTCCTCTCTGCAACTTCAACCTTGTAAGAATCACAAAATTGCAACTATTAAAACCCTTCTTGCACAATCTCAAGCAAAGCAAGCAAATAACCTTTAGAAACCTTGTGCCCTGATACCAACTTAACCTAAAATTGATTGTTAGTTAATGCTATGCTAATATAAGTTTCATATTTAACATGAAATTGCTTTGGTTTGCTTCTTATACAAGGGTTATACATGTGCTTATGATTGAAAATTAAATAAACTTGATGAGATTAAGTGTATTTCATGAACATAAAAGCATGGAAAGTAAATGCTGAAAAAAACATATAAAAACATAGCAAGCACACATAACTAAGTCAAATACACGTTTTTGATGAAGGAGTTCACCCGTCCCGGGCTACATCTCCTTGGTCTAACTTCATATCTTGGGCCTTTGTATTAGCTTCAATTGTGAAAAAGTTCTTTTTACAGTCTCCTGTTGCCTATGAAACCTACTCCAATGGCTCTAAAACATCAAAATCTACCAAGAATGACTCTTCATGAGCCAAAATTGGTCGAAAATTACCTTAGTTATGGAAAAACCATTTTTTTTCAAGTTTTTCTCCACTAAAAGTAGAAGTCTGCCAGTTAACTCCACTAAAAGTGGAGATTCCACCGCATTTGGCGTTTCCACCAAAATCGCCGCTAATATAAGCACACACATAAGCTAATATAAGCAAGTATTAAAGTGTGGTTAACAACCAGATTAGTGCAAAACACGTTTTATCGTTGATTGCAGATTATCATGGCTAAACCACAGATTAGTGTTTAATAAACAGGTTTAAAAACTTTAAACTCCCGCCGATGAATAGTGCGTGGCCCATGGTTATGGTGCTTTGGACATATGGGAGGGGTTGGCTCGCAGGGCTAGACCCCTCTAGACCCCAACTCCTATGCTGACACAATTCAAATATATGCGGACGACTATCGTTTACAAGGATCATGTAAGTGGTGTAACAGTTGGTGCTGGCGCTTTTATGGGGGAGGTCGCGGGGTTGACCTCGACCTCTACCCCTCCATGGTCATATACATTTTTTTTGAACAGACCTTTGGGTCTTAGTATTTGGATAAAAAATATTTGTTGATATATGTTGCACCCATAACATTTGACTCTGTCCTTGGTGTATAATAGTGTATGCAATAATATATATGCGGCCAAAGCCTTTGAGTTCGACCTTTGATTCAGACTTGTATGAAATTAATATGTCATCCAACCTTTCCATGGGGGAGGGCACGTGGCATCCTCCGGCTGCGCAACGTGGCCCTTCTCCATTGGCTTAAAAAATCACCATTAAAATAATAATCCACCATTGAAGAAATTTCAAACTTAGGATTAGGAGGGAAATTTCAATTTTCGAAAGCAACATTGATGAATCTGATTGTGAAACTTGTCACAGTGTCACTAGCTGAAATCTAGAGAATATTCCCTGAAGATTCCTAAGGTGCTGACTGGACTTCCAAGTCATCAGTCTGTCACTGTTCTGCACATTTTTTTACCTGTTTGAGAAAATAAACAACATACCATAACTTACTCATACGAACTTAGATTTTGATGAAACGAGTTGCGTTGGAATCCTAGTGATGAGCTCTATTTGGTCATTCTAGTTTGGAGCATTTCTGAGCACTTTCGTTTTTGAGCTAAATACTGAGCCTCCGATCAAATAGATGCATCGAATGCTTATATTTACTATTCTTGTCTCTACCATGCTTGTGTTTAACATGGTATCAGAGCATAGTTGGTATTACTCAGAAATATGACTCTCATGAGTGTGTCAAACCTGTCTTCGAGTCTGGCGTTATTTAGCTCTATGTAGTTATTTCTCTGAGATGTCAAAATTGTATCTGCTGCAACTTCCCACAGAGATAGCTCTGGCCTAACATAACGTTCCTTTGCACCAACCCTGTCAAGTAGAAATGGCTCTCATAGTTGTGGTTGTGCGTATGTCATATCTGAATTCTAATGCTCCTCATGCATTACTGAACCAGTCCCTATCCTCGTTAGTCCACTAGACCAGTTGAAAATGCTCACTTCCATCTCCTTTAGGTGTAATTCCAACCAAAATCACACTCATTATGTTGGGTATTCCCATTTATAGTGTGTAATTTTTTTTCTCCCTCCTGTGTTTTCAAATGCTGTCAAACACCGCCTCCAAGTAGCTTCCCCTCAATAATACACAGAGACAATTTGGAAGTTGGCCTCAACGATATACACATAGAAAATTTGGAAGTCTCAGTGCTCGGATCCCTCCCGTGGCTTGGCCTCTTACTTTCCACCTCTCACAGTATCTCTGTGCAGTATTGGCTCTGATCTGATGCCCCTCATAACACTGCCTCATCTCATTACGTAGGAAAAAATGGCCAACTTTTAGCGATTTTCTACTATTTGGGAAAATTTACTGGCTCAGTAGAAAATGACTATCTTATTTGGTATTAGCCACACTACGATTAAATAAATAGTTCCCGAGGAAGATCCTCTAAGAGCAAGCATAAATTTATATCATCAGTGAGACGAGAAAACTGAGATTCAGGGTATTGAGCCGCCTGGTGGGTGGATTATCTTTTGGCTTCTCCTTTGTCACGAGGTCACAAAAAAGCCGATCGCAAGGTCATAATACAACATATTGTGGGTTTGAAACACATCAGATCCACTCTCCCTGTCTCTTCTTTTATTTGTTTTGTATGTTTCTATGTATGCTGAGAGAAATATCCAAAATATTTCGAGTGTGCCTGTGCACAAGTTATTTGAGCGTGGCATAATAGGGGAAGATGAAGAGGTATTAAAGCTAGGGGTGATTTTGTGTTTCTCTTCAACCAAACCACATAGGTCGAACAAAGGCGAGATAAGAATAAAAAAGGTCAGTATATCGACTTGCATGGGTGGGTAATTTCTCGATCTCTTTCAAATGTGCTACTTGCATTTTAAGCACACCAATTGCACTGATTAACATGTCTATTCTGAAAAAAGAAGGAATTGGGGGCACATTCATTCCAACTAAGACATAAATTTTTAAGTAAAAGGGATTCATTGGGCTTAAATTGAAGTTTATTTAAGATTTTGGGCATTGTGTATGTTGAATATCTAAACAAATTTTAGCTAGAATATTGTTTATAGAATAAATTCCACTATTTTGGATATACAGGAGTAAACCATTGCAGTTTTCCTCAGTTGTATGCTAGTTATGGGTGTCGTTCTCAGAGGCATTTCTTCTCTAGGAACATATTTTTTAAACCTCAACTTGCTCGATACCTTCCAAGTCAATTGACAAGATTATGTGTGTCCAAACCCCATGAAACTTCACCATGGATGATATCATTAATTTTTAGTGTTCCTTCTTTAAATACTCTAAAACGGTATGTAAATGGTGTCCCTTTAAGAAATTCTTCTTGAATTTCTTCATATGTAGCTGAAACCCACTTGCCAGTATACACTGGTGGAAACTTCTTCGACGTAGCTTCCTCTCTCATTTTATCTAGCTCCTCATTAGAACATAAACACCTATAAGCATGGCCAAATTCAACAACTTCTCTGGATATTCCTTGTATAAAGTAGTTCGATCTGATTGGCGATAAGGACCAAATATACCACCTTTGTCTCATAACATCATTCCTTTGATTCAACTATTTTGGAATGGATTGAATTGATGATTCATTAAAGTTATTGAATACCCTAATCTGTTCCATTGTTAATGGGATGGTGAAATTCAGTAAGGAAATGTTTTTTTACTTTCAAACCTGTTGAAGATTGCAAACAAGAAACAATGAAATTGGCATTCGGAAACATCATTCCTTGATTCTAGTGAAAAATAATCACCTAAACTAGGTGGGGCCCACACAGGCTATTTTTAGGCGTATGTCTATTTTTAGAATGGTGAGCATATTCTAAAATTAGTAGGAGGCTGATTCTAGATGGTTGAGAAAATTCTATCTTTAGCTGAGTTTCTATTTTTAAAAGATGGGTGAAGTCTATTTATAGATCGTAAATCTAAAAATAGAATGCATGTCGATTACTGTTAGCCCTTAATAATAATAAGATAATAAACAGTAACTTTTTTTTTTTTTTTTTTCCACAGAATAAAATTGGTAACCTTTTATTTATAGAAATGAAAAGTTACACATAACATATGCATTGAAGCATTTTCAGAAGTTGCCCATTGGGCTCATGTGCTTTTGCACACAATGCGACGTAGCGAGGCTACCTTGCATTCAGAAAGAATAAAAGAAAAAGAAAGAGAAAAGGGAGGAGAGAAAGAGGCAGAAAAACTGGAAGCTTCTAGATGGTGGGAAATGTGTCCCACAGATCACGTTTTCCTCCCTTTCTTCTTCTCAACCTTGCGCCATTCTCCCTGAGATGGCTCACAAGTGGCAAGGACTATCTGAGTTTCTACATGTTGGGTTCCTGTGTCCTTGTCCGAGTCTGATGTTTCTGATGTATGGTGTCTTTTAATTCCTCCGCTGCCTGAGTCCAAAACATTCATGTCTGATTGTTTCGTCCGGAGGTATGGATCCATGAGAACCGTTGTGTCCGCTGTTTGCACCTCAGGTTCCTGTGTAGGTTGTTTGCTTTCTGCTGGAGCTGGTTCTTCTTCTTCTTCTGGCTCATCCTCCTCTGAGTCAGGAGGGGGAAACTGCCAACCTTTTCTCTGCTTCCTGTTCGGTTTCTTTTTGCTGTTTGCTTTCTTAATCTCTGGGCAAGTGTTTTGAAGATGTCCTGTCATCCTACAATTCCTGCATCTAAAGGCAGTGTTCTCGTAATTGAGCGATTGCAGCCAATTTTGTTGCTTATATATTAGCATGATGTTCTCCGGTAATCCTTTGCTTAGATCCACTTCTATGCAGATCCAGGCAAAGGTGAAGATTTTGTTTTCTAACCTTTCCATGTCGGTTTTAATATACCGCCCCAGACTGTTCCCGATGCTCTCTAGAACCTGTTCGTTCCAGAAATGAAGAGGCAGGTTGTGGAGTCTCACCCATACTGGTAATCTGGAAACTTTCATGGTGTTGGGATCAAAATCTGGAAACCATGGGGTGATAAACAGCCCCGTGGACCCCCAGAACCAAGGCCCTACTCTGATTATGATATCTCTTTCCTCCGAGGTTGGAAATTTAACAATAAAAAACCCCTTGGAACAGAGATGTATTTCACATTCCAGAGACCATTGGGTGAAAATCCAATGAAAAAGATCAATGGGTTTTGGCCAGAAGCAGTTGAAGTGGCATATTAATGCCTGGGCTTCATATGTCTTTATGTGCTCCTCTGTTGCTGTACTATTAATTTTGAGTGTTGGGGTTTGATCCTGTTGTTCTACGATGTAGGGCCTTGGAGCATTCCCAATCTGTTCTGGGGAGGAGCCTACTGCTTTTTTCCCCTATAGGATATTTTTGTAGGAGGGCCCTCCATTTGTTTGCTGTTGACTATTTGGAATTTTCCCTTTCTCTCCCCCTCCGGGCCTTGGCATGCTCTGGGCTACAACACCTCCTCGCAGGCGTAAATTTAGGGTAATGGTCATCTCTGCTTTTATGGTGTAATCCTTTAATAGCTTGCAGTCCTGGAGAGAGATGTACCCATTAACCAGATGTTGAATTGGCACAGGGTACCCCAACAGACCCCATAATTTTTGCTTGAGGTGGAGAATAGAGGTGTCGTCGTTTACCCAGACTAAACGAGACTTACCCACGGGAGGTCTGATAAAAATTTGAAAGGGCGGGTTCAGCAGAGAAGGGTTATTGCCTATTGTCTGCTCCAAGAACGATTTGGATGAAGGTACTCTCTGCTTGTGCCGATCCCTTGCTGTCTCTGCCTCCCCTTTCTTCTGATCCGGCACAGGGTTCTTGCAAATTTGGCATTCCTGAGCGCTGCCGTTATTTTTGTTGGGTTTGATTTTAGTCCTGACAGACCCCATGGGCGCAAAGCAGGCCAAACGAAACCCCCTGCCAAGCCCGGTCAGGAGACTTTCCATAGACAGAGATCTCGAGACAAAAAGTGCCCTGCCTCCAAGTGCTCTGAGGAGCAGATACCCTTGCGCTCCATAACCTTGTTCATCCGCCGGTTTAGACCATGACGGCCAGATCTCTCTGCCAGTCGTAGAGAAACCATGTGGGGACCCTGTGGCGGGATCTTCCTTGAAAAATGTGGAACAGAACATGCAGAAAACGTCGTGGGGTGAGCTTGATCGGGGAGGAACGCACGCTGACTGCTTCAGGGCTGGAGGCGTATCTTTAATTCTGTGGTATATCTCCCCTGGGGCTCGGATCCGGCCTTCAGATCCATAAGGTAGCAGAAAAGCTACCTATCTCACCCCGTTTGGATCTGTTGCGATCAGATTTGTGTCATCGCCGCAGAGGAACCTCTCTAGGTCTGTGCTACCTTGATCTACAAGCTTGGCGGCAACGACGCTTGGCAAAAACTTTGCAGAAACCCTCCCTGCAGCCATCGCTTCCCCCCAAATCGTATGAATAGGAAATTATCCCAAAATCGACAATAAATAGTAACTTATTCTCTTGGAGCACTTTATTTTAGTGAATAGATGTGGCACATCAGTGGGCTGAAGGAATTACGCAATTCGTAGGGTGGTTGGTGACTCATGCATGGAGGGTTTCGTTATAACTGATTGTGGCAAGTTGTAACATAGTTGGAAGAGTAGTTATGTGAGTTGTTAGTTAGTTTAACTCAGTTCAGTGAGTTAAACTCAGTTGTGCTAGTTGTAACTGAACATACACTAGTGATATATGAGTGAATTAATTATTTAATTAATTCACAAGCAGTGTCTTACTTGCAACTGAAGAAATACAACAGTTAACTACTTGCATGTCAGATCTAGTGGAGACCTAGTGGAGAGATCGGTGAAAGGGTGAGATGGACTTTCAGTTGTGACTATAGTGATGCATTAAATGCATCTACACACAAATTGGAGATTCTTATGAGGATTGCGCAATACAAGCAAGAAAAAGTCGAATTCATTCAGGGTTCTTCTTCAACAGGGATTGCGCAGTGGAGGCAGGCTGTCAGGAGGTAATAAATTGGTGCATAGATATGAAAATTTCTGCATGACAATGTGTGACGATTGTTGATTGTACTGAGAGCTCTATGCTATGATATTTGTATGATATTGTTACATGTTCCATTGATATACATAATATATGATAGTTGTGGTTTTTAGCTTTAAGGTTTCTCGGTAAAACATCTTGTTATGTGCGATTGATTTTGCTTCATATGTGTTTTGCAATTGGCGATTTAATTTCAGCAAAGAATTAAGTGGAAGGATTCTGTATTTAATATAATATTAATTTGTTAGATCAGGATAATCTAGAAATACATTATTGTGTTTATAAATTTCTACAAAACCTATATGCAAAATTTAGGTTTGAACCTTGTACAAAAATTATCTGCAAATGAATCTTAAAACAGAAAATAAACAATAGCGAGAGCATAAAACATAAAACAGATAAATACATATATTTTCCCCTAGATCCAAAATCAGGATGACCAACTTGATTTTTCATTATATCCCTTTTAGTGTTGCAACACATATATATACATGCTGAAGCATACATAAACCCCAATTCAATAACCCTGGATTAAAACATAATCATAGTTCCCTTGACCGGATCTACAAAATACCAGGGGCCAAAAACCATCATGCCCCAAAACCATGTGCACACCCATGCACAAAACCATGGGCAGGTCCGCCCACCGAAAAATAAGGTCCAATTTTTTTTTCCCGGGGCACTTCCCCGGACCCCGAACAAGGGGGGCTGCTGCCCCCCCTATGACCCCCCTGCTGCGCTCGGTGCAACGTGCAATGAGTTTATCATCCCCCCTGTGACCCCCCCATGTGTGATTGGTCGTGGAAAGAATATAACACATACCCAACATTCTCCCACTTTTTGTTTTCTTTCCACAGGGGGCCACAGGAGAGCTGAGTCATTAGCCCAGCTTTGCAACACCCATTGTTTCTCTACACCAAGAGAACTTTTGAGTGCTCACAGACTTTGTCAATGCATCTGCAACATTCTTCAAAGTGTCCACCTTTATTGCTGCCCCAACCTCAACAATGTATCTCCTGAAAGTGATATTGAACATCGATGTGCTTTGTCTTTGAATGATAAACGGGGTTCTTAGCCAAGAAAATTGCACTTTTGCTATCAGAAGAATCTATCCTTATTGTGAAAATTTGAATATTAAGCGAAGATTTATCCACTGAGATTATCCTGGTCACACACTAATTCGAATTCATGCATAACACATAACCTCTTCTACAATTGATCAAAAATTTGCGGAAATAGAAACAGTCGCATGCGCACATAAACACAATATGTAATGGGAAAAGCTTATAGCTGAAAACCCCCAGCTATTTTGTATATTATAATAGAAGAGAACATGTAACAATCTCAGTACAATACTCCTCACAAGTACTCAGTATTGTCTCCAAAAGTTACACACAAACTAGCTTAGTTTTGAACAAGTCACGGGTTCAAAACTCATCCACTATTTGCCTGCCTCTACTGCGCAATCCAAGTTGGTGTAATGAGAGATCCAAGTTCGAATCCCACTGGCTTGATCTGCGCAATCATCATTTGAAATCTCCTCCAATGCTTGTGCAAATCTCATGCACAACTCATGTCGCAACTAATAGCAAACTCACCCTTTCATCTACCTCTTCCACTGGTCTTCACTGAACTGTCCATGCACTGTAGTAAATTGATGTGTTCTTGAGTTGAATAATGAGTTAATAATTAGTGAATTAAATAATATTTAATTCACTCCACTCATCTCTAGTGTATTAGCTAGTTAAACTAAATACAACTAGTTCAACTAAGTTAAACAGAACACAACTCCACCAACTGTCTCATCAACTCCACCAAACTCCGCCACTTGAGTTCTAACTGAAGTCAACCATGCATGAGCTCACCAAATCCCTAGGAATAGCGTAATTCCTTCTGTCAGATGCATGGGCCACATCCGTAGCTCAAACTGAAGTGTTGCAAGAGGATAAACTGAAGTTTATAGTCCAAATATTATTAAGGGTAAATAATATTTGACTTTTCTATTTTTAGCCTGGCAGTCTAAAAATAGACTCCGCCCAAATGTCTAAAAATAGAGGTCCATATATTTTTACCAACTCGACCAATCTTCCAAGAATAGCATACTGCAACTCCTAGACCATGCTCCATATGTCTAAAAATAGACATAGTCTAAAAATAGACTTTGCGCTAAAAATAGCCTGCGGGCCCACTTAGTGAAGGCGACTTCATTTCACTAAGCTCCATCATCTTGTTGCATTTTCAACACTCCCTCTCAACAAGATATGGATTATCTGCAACCCCTATCCTGCCTCTGTGGAATTCGAACTTGCTCCTGGTGAGCGCCTTCATCAAGATGTCAGCATCCTGATCCTCCGTGGGAACATATGAAAGTAACATGATTCTCCGTTGAACACAATCTCTGATATGATGGTACCTGATGTCGATGTGTTTGGATCTATCATGAAATACTGGATTAGCCGAGAGTTTAATGCAACTCTGGTTATCACAATAAATCACAATAGGCTCCAAGTGCGACCCGAACAATCCGACGAGGATCTTCCTCATCCAAATAGCCTCGCATGCAGCCAAGCTTGCTGCCATGTACTCGGCCTCTGCTGAACTGAGTGCCACGGATCTCTGCTTCCTGATGTACCAGGAAACTGCTGTCGACCCGATACTGAAAACTCCTCCAGATGTGCTCTTTCGGTCCGTTGGGCTCCCTGCCCAATCTGCATCAGTGAAGCCGCTAAGCTTCGCTCCAACCTCCTGTCTGTACCACAGACCATATCCCGATGTGCCACTAAGATAACGCAATACATGCTTGCCTGCCTTCTAGAAGAGCTTGGTAGGCTTAACCATAGCTTGCGAAAGCTGGTTAACAGCATAGCATATATCGGGTCGTGTATTGACCAGATACATAAGCGACCCCACCAACTATCGATAGACAGTGGCATCCACTACCTCCGCTGAAGTAGCATCCTCCTTCCTCCAACCACCAGGAAGAGGAGTATCAACAGGCTTGCAACCATTCATTTTGAACCTCTCCAGTATCTCCCGGGCATACTTACCCTGAGAAACAAACAGTCCACCACTGCGCTGCCAAATCTCCAATCCCAGGAAATAATGAAGGAGGCCCAAGTCCTTCATCTCGAACTCTCTAGCAAGGTCCTCCTTGCATGAAAGTATCAACAACTCATCACCCGTCAAAATCAGATCATCTACATACAGTACAATGATCAACAACTTCCCCTCCACCACAATCTGGTACAGGTTAGGATCCGCCTCACTCTTGGAGAATCCAAGTCCGGTGAAATAACTGTCGATCCGTGTGTACCAAGCACGAGGTGCTTGTTTCAACACTCGTACAAGGTTTCCTCGCCCAAGACACATGCGACTCACCGTTGAAGATCTCGAAACCTTCGTGCTGCTCTATGTACACCTCCTCCTCAATGACTCCGTTGAGGAACGCAGTCTTCACATCCATCTGATGGATGTACCATCCCATCTGCGCTGAGAGAGCTAGGATCGTCCGTATGGAAGAGTACCTTGCGACAGGTGCAAAGGTCTCCTCATAATCGATCCCTCGATCTGTGAGAAGCCACGGGCAACAAATCTCGCCTTTTACTTCTCCACACTCCCGTCAGCCGTCTGCTTCACTTTGTAGATCCATCGTGAACCCACCACTGATTTCCCCTCCGGTCTTGGGACAATCTCCCATGCACTGTTTCTGACGATCGAATCATATTCTTCGATCATGGCATCTACCCATGCGGGTTCCTCCACAGCTTCCTCAAAAGAGGATGGCTTCGTCACGACACATTGACTCATAAGAGCCATGTATCCAGTGTACCGATCCGGTGACTGTCTCTGTCTGCGTTGTGCTGTAGGTGGTCCTACAACCTTCTCTGCATCTTGAGCCAGTCGCTCAGCTTCTGTAGTGCGCTTGCGCCCTCTGATGGTTGGTGCTGCATGAGTGGTTTCTTCCACTCCATGAATCTCATCTTGTGGCTGATCCACATCCTGAGACTCATCCTTAGGAGCTAACAGCTCCTCATCTGCATGCAAGTGTGGATCCCTCTCAAGCGAACACTGCATGGCTTTCTCCTCTTGAAATTTGATATCCCGTCGCACAACAGTCTTGCGAATGTCTGGAAAATACACCCGATAGTTGTGAGGTGTATCAGTGTACCCCACAAATATTCCAACCTCTGCGGTCGGATCCAGCTTCTTTCTGGCATCCTTCGTCACATGCATGTAGACAGGTGAGCCAAAAATTCTCAGATGAGAAATATCAAGCCTCTTGCTAGAAAACGCCTCCTCCGGTGTACTCATGCCAAGAACCTTGTGAGGACAACGGTTCTGCACATACACTGCTGTATTGCATGCCTCAGCCCACAAGTGAAGGGGCAGGCCCTGATCATGCAACATCGCCCGTGCAGCACCCACGATCGTTCTGTTCTTCCGCTCAGCCACCCCGTTCTGCTGTGGGTTATGGGGTGCGATGAGCTCTCTCCGAATCCTTTCTGCGCTGCAGAACTCCTTGAATTCAGCCGAGATGAATTCACCACCGTTATCACTCCTTAGAGCAATCACCTTCTTCCCCGACTCCTTCTCGACCAGTGCTTTAAACTCACAGAACTTTGCGAATGTATCGCTCTTCTTCGACATGAAGAAGATCCAGCACTTTCGAGAGAAATCATCAACAAAGATCACAAAATACCTGTGCTTTGCTGTCGAAGCAACTGAGAAAGGACCACACACGTCTGTGTGAACTCTCTCAAGGATCGTCGTGGCGCGACTATCCTTCTCGTGAAAGGTGTCTTTCACATACTTCCCTAAAGTACACCCCTTGCACTGATCTGACTGCGCAAGGGTGCCCTTAGGAAGTCCAGTAGAAATCTGCTGCAGAATCTTCAAAGCTCCATGGTGAAGATGGCCCAATCTCCTGTGCCATAGTTCGCTCTCATCATCCCGGCTCACCACATCTCCAGCCTTGCATGCCATAGCTGCGCAGTCATCTACCTGCAACTGATAAAGGTTCTGAGTTCGAACCCCTATCTTCCGGGTCTCTCCAGTAGTCTTACTGCGCAGGAAGGCTTTTCCTTCGCCGAAGACCACATCATACCCCTTATCCTCCAACATCGCCACAGAGATCAAGTTCTTCTTCAATCCAGGTACATGCATGACATCCTTCAACACAAAGGGTTTACCAGACTCCCTCTCAAAGGAAATGGTACCGATACCAGTCGCATTGTATCTACCATCATCGCCCATCTCGATGTGCACTCCAAGATCTTTTTCCTCCAGATCTGAAAACAGATCTTGATCTCCGGTCATGTGAAATGACGCACCACTGTCCAAGAACCAAACTGATCCTGCCACACTTGAAACCAAGCATGCGATTAGTGAAAAATCCAGTTCGAATTGAGAAGCCAATGCCTCTCCCGCTGCAGATCCAGCAGCCTTCTTATTTTTCTTCTTCTGCGGACAATTTGTGGCATAGTGTCCATGCTGGTGATAGTGAAAACACTTCACCTTGGACATGTCTTGCTTCTTGCCTTTCGCACCAGACTGAGAAGCCTTCTTGCTCTTCCCCTTCTTTGCTTTGGCAGCCAAAGCACAATTTTCTTCATCAGATACCTTTGATGAAGATCTGTCCCTGGTAGTCCTCCTTATCTCCTCTTGCATGAGATCCGCCCAAAGTCACTCCCATCCCGGAAACTTCTCCTGACCATTGATAGAGTCCTGATAGGAATTCCAAGCCTTCGGAAGACCAAGGAGAGCCAGATCCACCAAGTCCTCTTCATCGACAGTCACCCCCACACTTCCCAGCTCATCTCTGCATTGAGTGAACTTCGTGAGGTATTTGGCGATACTGTCGCCTTTCTCCATCTTAATGTTTCTGAGTTTATCCTTGAGCGCCAGCTTCCTTTGGTCGCTCTTGCTCTGGAATAGATCTGTCAACTCTTTCCACATCAAATATGGAGAAGTTTTTCCATGCAGGCTGGATACAATGTGATCCTTCATGCCCTCCAATAGAATCCTTCGACATTTCTCCATCTTCTTTTGCCAAGCCTCAACTTCAGCAGGATTAGTGGGCTTTTGGACATCCATATCTACGAAATCCTTCAGCCCATTATCTTCTAATACTTCCTCCATCCGATCTTTCCATGCAACATAATTCGAGCTGCCTTCAAGAGCATATTCGAGTCACAAACTGTTGAAAGACATTTCAACTCCGGCACCAAGAAAACAAATTGCTGCAAAATTCGAATTCCAAACTCAAAAAAATCAACTGCTTCTGGATCTGTGAGAAAAAATTATTTCTAGCACAGAGATCGACTGTAAGGGCATTTACTAGATATATCACCTTTCAGAGAAAGGATGGATCCAGAGGCTACCTGGCCCGTTACAGACTCTGTCTACCGAAATAAAATTGTAATCACTGTAATAGATTCCGATGATCAATTCGCTCTGATACCATGTAGAAATTTGCTGAATAATGAAGATTTATCCACTGAGATTATCCTAGTCACACACTAATTCGAATTCATGCATAACACATAACCTCTTCTACAATTGATCAACAATTTGCGGAAATAGAAACAGTCGCATGCGCACATAAACACAATATGTAATGGGGAAAGCTTATAGCTGAAAACCCCCAGCTATTTTTTATATTATAATAGAAGAGAACATGTAACAATCTCAGTAAAATACTCCTCACAAGTACTCAATACTGTCTCCAAAAGTTACACACAAACTAGCTCAGTTTTGAACAAGTCACAGGTTCAAAACTCATCCACTAATTGCCTGCATCTACTGCGCAATCCAAGTTGGTTCAATGAGAGATCCAAGTTCGAATCTCCTTGGCTTCAACTGCGCAATCCTCATGGGAAATCTCCTCCAATGCTTGTGCAAATCTCATGCACAACTCATGTCGCAACTAATAGCAAACTCACCCTTTCATCTACCTCTTCCACTGGTCTTCACTGAACTGTCCATGCACTATAGTAAACTGATGTGTTCTTGAGTTGAATAATGAGTTAATAATTAGTGAATTAAATAATATTTAATTCACTCCACTCATCACTAGTGTGTTAGCTAGTTAAACTAAACACAACTAGTTCAACTAAGTTAAACCGAACACAACTCCACCAACTGTCTCATCAACACCACCAAACTCCGCCACTTGAGTTCTAACTGAAGTCAACCATGCATGAGCTCACCAAACCCCTAGGAATAGCATAATTCCTTCTATCAGGTGCATGGGCCACATCTGTAGCTCCAACTGAAGTGTTGTAAGAGAATAAACTGAAGTTTATAGTCCAAATATTATTAAGGGCTAATAATATTTGACTGACCTATTTTTAGACAGGCAGTCTAAAAATAGACTTCGACCTGTATGTCTAAAAATAGAGGTCCATCTATTTTTACCAACTCGACCAATCATCCAAGAATATCATACTGCAACTCCTAGACCATGCTCCATATGTCTAAAAATAGACATAGTCTAAAAATAGACTTTGCGCCAAAAATAGCCTACGGGCCCACTTAGAGAAGGCGACTTCATTTCACTAAGCTCCATCATCTTGTTGCATTTTCAACATGCCCTTTGATAGAAGAGGAAATAGATCAGATCATCAATAGACAGCTAGCGTCTAAATTTTTTTACAGATCAGACATCCTTGTCCATTCATCTAATGAGCTTTGTTGTACAGAGTTGGAAAGCTCACATGTAAATCAGAGTGAAGAAAAATCTGCTGATAATCCAGTATATCTGATTGGTAGCATTACTTATATTCATGATTCTCCTATTTTTGATATCTCTGATGATGATGTTCTCCAAACAGAAGATGATCTTGTAGGCTCATCATTAGTAGATTTATGGGAGGAGAATCAATTCCCTCTACTTCCAGAAAGTAATGAGCCAATGCAGGCTATTTATGACACTGATGGGGAGAGCTACGATAGTATAATAGCAGATGAAGATTCCTTGAATCTTCATTCTGCTTTACCACAGATCATCAGTGAGACTGGTAACCAGCAGTTTTTCCTTTCAAAAGATGAGGAGGAAAGCAAAGAAGAGATTCTTGAGCAAGGTGAAAGCAAGGAACCTTCTCTTGACATAGAGGAAGAAATAGACCAAACCCCTGCTCAAGAATACATGGATCTCTTCACAGATCTTAGCACCTCAGAGCAGAAAATATCAGAGCTCCAAGAGGACTCACCTGCAATATATGATGAGTCCTCCAGTTCAGAAGATGAAGAATATTCTCTCCCTCAAGAGAGTCATGTTTTTGATCCAGTGGAAGAAGAAGAAATCTTGGTTGAAGCATGCCTGCCAAATATTCATAGCCAGGTATCTTTTCATGATCCTTATGCTCATTTCCTGCAAATATTTGAGGAATGATCAAAGGTCTTTTTGAGTAGCATGTTGCAGACAGAAAGAAAATTTTTAAAAGCTGCTATTATGGAACAAAAAGAGTGGGAGCTGCCCTGCCTATCCAGCCTGCTCAAGGAGTTGAGCAAGAAAGACCAGCCATGGGATCACTTGATGGACTGGTTACATTGGAAGACAATGTTTGTAAGCTAGACTTGTAAATATTCCAGTTAGAGTAGGGTAGGTAGGAAACGCTCAATAAAGCTCAGTCTGTGAGCATGTAGTTAGTTGTTTTTAATTTCTGCAAGGTCCAGCAAGCCAGACAGTCTAATCCTAGCTTGACTGTTTTTCAATTTCTGTCTTAGAATGTAGAGAAGAAATCTACTAGACAGTCTAATCCTAGCAGATATTAGTGTAGGTAGAGAAATTTATGAGGCCAACAGTCTAATCTGGTCTCATAGAGTAATAAGGGTAGAAGTAGAGTAGGTTTATTTTCTTGTTTGTAAAAAAAAAAAAAAAAATGATGTAAAGGGTCTGCTAGTTCAAATGCACCCTAGAAGAAAAAATGCTAGGATTGTAGGATGGGTAGGTAGATAGTTTGGGAGAGTTTTTCTGTTGATTTGATGTCTTCACAATCTGTGGTAGCTGATCCAAGAGAAGAAAAGAATGAGTCAAGTACCAGGCATCTGGCCTACACCAAAGATTTATTTTCTGAATTCTTGACTCCTTCAAGAAGAAGCCATCCCCATGTGGAGCCACTGTTAGCCCCCCTATAAATTTTTGACAAGCAAACAAGGGGCTAAAATGTTTCTGAGCCTTCAAGGAATGCATTTCCTCTGAAAACACATCATCCTTGAAGTCTCCTTGTGGCTTTGTCCTTTGACAAATCCCCTCTTCTGATTCCCATTATAAAGCCTCTCTGATTGCAAAAAATTTCGCTCCCAAAGGCCTACATTTTCTCCTTGTATCCCTGCAAAATGCCCCGTTTTAACCTTTTTTTTCCCCTTGTCAAATTCCCCTCTGATCCCATAAATCCCCCTGAAATCCCCTTTACATCCTGCACACACCCCTTGTTTGGCCTATTTTCCCTTTTTTTTTTCCTCTATCGTTACCCATTCCCACCCTCAAATTGCATTAAAATGGGCCAAATAACCATATTTTTCATGTGTATGGGTTTAGCCCCTTTCGGCCAGCCCCCCTAAGCCATTTCCCCCACGTGACCTGGCGCCAAGACCAGGCACCAAGGTGGAAGGCGCCTATCGCTAATATACATTGGGAGCATTTTAAACCGTCGATCTGTATAGATTGGATGGTCGTCGCATTCCCTACAGTGTCCACCGTTCACCCCGTTCAGCGCTCAGATCGCATCACAGCCGTCTGTTAACTCGCCAGATCGACGACCCGGAGTTTACCCACCCCGGTGGTCCCCACGCGTTGTTCATAAACCATCGGTTTCCATCGCACCGCGTTTGGAGGGCGGGTGGTATTTTTCATTTCGGAGCGATTCCATTCATCGCCTGACATGTGGCTCCGTCACTATTTCAAAACCGCCCCCCCATCGCGCATTATCGTTCGATATTTGACATGGCGCGATATGCATATACACCGTCTGATCTGTGATCGTCCATCCAACGGTCCTCGCACCGCGAAGTTGCATGGGAGTTAACCCAAGGTATCCGTACCCCTGACCCACCATCCGTCGCCCTCCGATGCATTTTCAGCCGTCGATCTCCTCCTGAGATCGGACGGTCTAGATTTTATTACATGTACTGCCGTTGACCACTCCCGCCACATCACCTATTCCATTGACCACTCCCGCCACGTCACCCTTATGCTTCATACCTAGCCTAACATCTCAATTTGAGCTTTAAAGATATACCATTCTTTGCCCTATTTGGAGAGATCCCTCTCCGGATCCAGGAGGGCTAGATCCTAGGATCCCAAAGTGGTTCTGATGTTGTCTCATCTTTTGGTCTTGCCAATCTGGGCAAAACATGGGAACCCAAACACCAAGAGGAAAGGTCAGCTTAGAATGCATAGTGTGCAATTCAAGAAGGATGAGTGAGGTCAAGTTTCCTAGGAGTGAAATTTTTCAGATAAAGCTAAGTGTGGGATCAATGAAGCTTAGATGAATAGAGACAAAACTATATCATTAACTCACACTCAAATAGTCGAAAACACAACATTGATCACTTAGAAAACAAGAACAACATGATGCCCTCAATGTGACGGTCATACAACATACCTCTCCAAGTGCAGCACAAAAGGTACACTTTGTGACGAAAGTGACGACACTTGTGCGACAATGCATAAATCTTTAGGAATGAGTGTAGAACATATATACATGAATAGAAGAACTTATAAAAACAAAAGTTACCCTTTGAAACAATAAAAAACTCCACTTTACATGATAAATGACACTTACCATGCCAAAAGAACACATTTTCTATATGAGAAGGAAAGTGTGAACGACACTTGTGAAATGTAAACGACAGTGAAAGTGAAACATGCCAGAGAAAATATAACATGAAAAAAACTCTAATTAAGGTGAAAGCAAGAAAAAGTGAGAGTCGAGAACATGAAAGTGACACTCACAAAAGAGAAGGCGCACAAAAGTAACAATTTGAAAAACTCACTAAAATAGAGGTACAATTGCAGCTAAAAGTAAGAGATTGTCAATGAAAATGCGCACTAAATGTAGACATAGATTGATCATCACATAGGTACTATCTTGATGGAATATGCTATGATTGTTCAAGCTTGTGTAAAATAATGCGCTCATGGACTTATTGCAGAGTGAACATTTGTGAGCAGATGGATTTGACACTTACAATTCACGCAGGGAGCTCAAAAACTTAACAAAGCATCAACCAACCAAGAAGTGACTACGAAATGGCTGATCACAAGATCCAAAGTAGGATAAAAAATTCAAGTGTAGGAAAATTTTTGGAGGGTGTTTGTCATAGAGACAACACATACATAATAAAATTACTTCTCTACAGCAAGAGAAACTCTCAACGCTCACAAATTCTATTAATGAATATGAAATATTCTTCAAAGTGTCTAGTTTTGCCAACAACACCTTCTCTTCTTCAATGATATCTCTCAAAAATTGATACTGAACATCAATATAATTTGTATTAGAAAGATATGTGGGGTTATTTGCTAAGAATATGGCACTCTGACTGTCCTAATCTATCTTCACATCTCGTTGTACCAACCCAATACCTGAACACAATATCTGCTACCATATTGCTTCCTTTGTTGCATGAATGGTTGCAATGTATCCATTTTATAAATTTGAGAGTGCCATTACAAACTGTCTCTTAGTCATCCAAATTAATACTCCTCCAAATACGTTAAACACATACCCACTTGTATATCTTCTATTATCCATATACGTGGTTAAAAATCCATGTAATAAAGTTAATAAAGGAAAAATAATAACCAAGGTCATGGGACACATATTCCAAGGTGAATGTTGGGAAAAAACATTGTGACATGGATCACTTATGATTAATTAATGGCTATGGAAATTGGCAAAGGAAATTGCAAAGGCTTTGGAAAGGCAAAGTGGCATTTATTAACATTTTATTTATGAAAGTATTGGAAAATAGGAGAAAAGGAAGGTGAAATGTTACAGGTTCCATGTGAGGAGGAAAATGAAGGAAAATTAATGGAAATCAAAGAAAATAGAGGTCTCATTAACAAAAATTATTTTGAGGATTAGTTCATGGATTTTTGCTGGTTAAGACTTTTGAAAATTCATTTTTGGACCTATCTCTCTATTCTCTCTCTCATACTCTTGCACACTTAGAGTTTTCTTGGATCCTGCTTGGAGAATAAAGGAATACTCATGATTTGGAGCAAGAAGGAAAATAAGAGTAAGAAAGCACATTAGGACATTGAGATTAGCAGCTACAATGGGTTTTGCTTGCAGGTACCGAGTTTCATGTATGATTTCCTTACTATTTTTGGTGCGTATGGAATATGCATATGGTTTCTTGGTTATAATTTTTCATTGGCATGAAGGATTGCATGTATTGACAATGGTTTTTCCTAGCCTTTCCATTTCCTAGATAACCATGTTGTTGTGGGTTTTAATTTTTTTTCTGGCCTGTTCTCATGTTACTTATGGTTTTGGGTTGAGTTATTAGTTCCTGGAAGCCATGGTTGGACAAACGCTCTAGAAGCCCTTGGTAGGTTGAGTTATTAGTCCTGGAAGCCCTAGTCCTGGTTGGAACAAATGCTCTGAAGCCCTGGATAACTTGGCTAGAGATGGATATGGTGATGGTTAGTGATGTCTGAGCATGAGGTGGAATCACTGGTTGATGTTTGAGGTGGTTTTTCCTATGGAATACCTATTTTGGTTTTGTTGGATTTATTTCATGAGATCCCACATTCACGCTTGGAATATGGCATGAGGGTGATTGGCTAAAAGATATATTTGGTTTAGCCCAATCTATGGTCAGGTGGTACATGGAAGTCCCTGACTGGATGAATTTTCATTTGTTAATAATATATCCTTTCCTTTGATATTTTCATGAATAAATGTGCCTTTCATTATGTATATTTAATGATTGTTTCCTACTTGATATATCTCTAGTTATTTGATGGTTATACGAATGTTTTATGATAGTTATGATGTATGGCCATCATCATGTTTTGGTTAGTACATGAAATGTTAATGAATGAATGAGATAATAGATAAAATTTCAACTATTTGGAGGAGAAATCAGTCCTCCTTGACGATTTTCAGATAAGTATGAGATCCCTGTGCTCAGATATGTTGTTATGACCTATAGATTACATGTTCTTGATGTGTTTGACTAAATGTCTGTCATGGCTAGGCCTTGTCAGGTCAGGTATTTATTCATGTTTTTCAATCGAGGTGTTATAATATTGTTATTTATCATTTATGGAAGTTTCATGAAGTTATGGGCAGTGGTATGAGTCACGAACCTTGAAAAAGTGGCTCAGAATCTGGGGTCACTAGCACATAACTGCTTGGAAAATTCTGTAGTCGCATGGATGTAGGATTTTTCATGTCAGTTCCAGTTCCTTAATTGTACATGGGGATTTGAATCATATCACAATAACGCTTCGTCACATGTTTACCTCTATGGTCCAGTTAGATTGGGTAAATGTGGGAGGAGGTTGTTAAAAAGTGGTAACAGAGCACAGTCCCGTTCTCCTTGGGTGATGTTTTGTTTTCATTCTCCTTGGATGAATGTGTTGTCATGTACATGTCGGTTTCATATGTGTTCTTATGCTTGGGGTATATATGGTGGTTGTGTATGCATGGTGGTGGTCATTGTTGTTGTTTTGATGTAATTTAGAAGTTGATGCTGGCGTTGTCATAATGTGTTTTTCATGAATGCATGATAGTGCTTATATTTATTGTGTATGCATGTGTGTCACACATATGTAGTTATGCATGCATTGTGTTTAGTCAGTGTTGTATTTGTGACATCATGCATGTCAACTAATCTGGTTGATCTTGCAGACGATATATCCTTCCCTAAACTATGGATATGTTGGTTGTTTATGAATTGGTTTACTGACATGATATACCTTGTAGGAAGAGAAAAGAAAAGATGGATAGAATCATGGTATACTACAGTTCCCGAGATTCTCCCTATAGATCAAATGAACATGGTGATGTGTACTCTTCTCACATAGTAGACACATTGAATAGTTTGAAGGAAAAATTAAAGAGTTGTAAAGAATATAATTATTGAATCATGAAATCAATAATTGCTAGGGCACATGAGAAATAAGAAAAAGTTAATGCAGTTATCCTTCAGAGCTTGTAAGACTTGCAGGGATAGGGACTGGTTAGAATCAATCATGGGTAGGAGGTTAGGACTAATGGATCATATGGTAGCAGGGCACATGGTGGGCACAGGTCGAATAGAGATGACATGACCATAGATGGTAGATTCTTGGATACAATTGATAGACGAGGCAATGGACATATGATTTACTCTAGTTCTGGTTCAAACATGTATCATGGTAATCATCATTATCATTCCCACAAGAAGAGTGACAGGGAATATTTTCTGGATGAGTTTAAGAAATTCAAGCCACCTACATTTGATGGAGAAATGAATAATTCATAGGATGTTGAATCATGGTTGCTTGAGATGAATAAGTTCTTTAGATTGCATGATTGCTTAGTGAACATGAAGGCCATATTATCTACATTCAATATTAAAGGTAAAGCAGACATTTGGTGGGAATATGTAAATAATTTCAAAGGTATTCACGAAGAGGAGTATACTTGGAGTGAGTTCGAGAGACAATGCATGAAGAAGTACCTATCGAAGAGATACTATGATGATAGGGCAAAGTAATTCTATGAGTTGAAGATGGGATCTATGAACGATGAGGATTACACTAGAATATTTATAGAGTTTTTGAGATATGTGCCTTACCTCAAGGAGGAGAAGGCCAAATTTCAGAGATTCATCAGTGGGTTGTCAGTAGAATTCAAGGAAAATATTGAGTATGATGAGCCTAGATCATTAGAGGAAGCCATTAGGAAGATAAAGAATTGGTATGAGTAATCAAAGTGCAGATTTGGGACTAAATGAGATTGGAAAGATAATGAGGGTTGAAGTTTGCAACAAGAAACAATGAAATTGGC
Source organism: Pinus albicaulis (assembly GCA_034641835.2). Taxonomy (NCBI): domain Eukaryota; kingdom Viridiplantae; phylum Streptophyta; class Pinopsida; order Pinales; family Pinaceae; genus Pinus; species Pinus albicaulis. Next base: position 882,085,761 of record CM076579.1, on the reverse strand, counting down.
ATTCAGAAACAACATCCTTGATCCTAGTTAAAATTAAGCACCTACACTAGGTGGGGACCACACAGGCTATTTTTAGGTGTATGTCTATGTATAGATGTATGTGCAAATTATATTTATAGATGCATGTTCAATATTATTATCCCTTATTATTAGTTGGACAATAAACTATATTATATTCTCAATGAGCACTTGAAAATAGTTAATTGCAGTGGAAAACTAGTTAGCTAAAGGAATTTCGAGTTAAGTGGTTGGTTGGTGGGACATGCAGGTTGAATTAGTTGTAACTAAGTGAGTCGAAGTTGTGACAGAGATGGAAGTGCAGTTGTGCAAGTTGTAAAGTAGTTTAACTCAACAGTTGTGCTAGTTGTAACTGAATATACACTAGTGAGATATCAAGTGAATTAATTATTAATTAATTCACAATCAGTGGTCTCACATGTGACTGAAGATTTACTATTATTAACTGCATGCATGCCAGATCCAGTGGAGACCCAATTGAGTTCTTGGTGAAAGGGAAGTAAACGATTAGTTGTGACATTATCTAATTGCACACATGCAAGCACACACACATTGGATGAGCCCATGATATTTAAGCAATCAAGGAAGGCAAGGCATCCATCATTCAGGGTTCTTTTACCGTCAAGGATTGCGCAGTGGAGGCAGGTTGTTTGGAGACAGTAAATTGGCTAAGGAACTTGGCAATTTTTGTATGATAGTGTGAGACAATTAGCTCGTGTACTGAGAGCTCTTGGATTGGAGCTTTGTATGTAATTGTTTCATGATCCATGATATAATATACAATAGAAGATAGTGGGGATTTTAGCTATAAGATTTCCCCCGTAAATTATCTGTGTTGTGTGTGTTTGATCTTTCTTCATGATATTTTAATTGGCGATTGTGTTTTAAATTCCACAAAGATTTGTAGAAGTGATTATGTATTTAACAATAGCATATTGTTAGATCAGGAGAATCCAGGACATACATGTATTTTGTATAATTTCTACAATGAGAAGATAAAGGGAAATGAGATAAGAAGTGAACAAGACCTAAGGACACATGTAAAAAAGAGAATGCAACATTGCCTAAGAAGTTTAATGCATATGGCATAGGACAGGGATTTCAGTCTAAGGAACAGAACAAGGGTGTGGGCTGAAAGCCTTTACAGTGTTGTAATTGCAGCAGGATCATCTCTCGAGAGGTTTTCCACAACATCAAGGTGGTATATCGCAAATTTATAGTGCATAGGAAGCGTAGACAATGGGGGATGTTGGATAAATTATTCCTTGGAATTATGCAATGTTGGATAAAATGAAGGTTGATCATCGAGCATCTATTATCGATATGGACGGTAAGCTTTGTGATCAAGTTGTTTCTATTTTGATTAAACCTGGATCTAATTATAGTTATGTTAATCCTGACCTGGTGGATAAGTGTGGTTTGAATAAAGGAGTGCATGCAAAGTCTTGGTTAGTGTAGTTGGATACAAGTACTAAGAAAATAGTTCATCATTGGGTAAGAGATTATGCATTTGAATTGAATGGTATGTATACATTAATACATTTGAATGCACTTCAGTTGGGATCATACAATATGTTGTTGGATATGGATTGGTTGAATCTTCATAGGACCAAGGTAGATTTTTATGACAAAGGTATCAAGTTCTTGGATGAAAATGGGGAACAAAGAATCTTGCAAGGTAAGAAGAAGGAAGCATCAATGAGAATGGTTACATTTGTGTAGGAAAATCGTAGTTGTAGGAAAGGGTGTGTGTTATTCGTAATACATATTTCTAGTAAGAAAATTAAGGATGTTGAGGATGCAGAGGTATTGATCAGGTACCTCATTTTACAATAAGTTCAGGATGTATTTCCCCTAGATATTTCAGAGTTGTTGCCTCATAAGGAAGTTGAATTTTCTATTGAGTTGGTACCAGGGGCATCAACAACATTAAAGGCACATTACAGGATGAGTACACTGGAGTTAGTGGAACTGAAGTTGCAGTTGAAGGAAATGCTTAAAAAATGATACAATAGGCCAAGTGTGTCGCCTTGGGGTGCACTAGTGTTGTTTGTGAAGAAGAAGGATGATACTCTCAGGTTATGCATTGATTACAGGTAGTTGAACAAGGTATCCATCAAGAACATGTATATGTTGTTGAGGATTGACGATTTGTTTGACAAGCTGAAGGGAGAAGCAATGTTCTCGAAGATTGATCTGATATCTGGATACCATTAGGTACACATTAAAGAAGAGGACTTCTACAAGACTACTTTCCGGACCAGGTATGGGCATTATGATTTTTTTTAGTTCCTTTCGGTTTGACTAATGCTCCAACTAATTTTATGTGCTTGATGAATAATATGTTGCGTCCTTATCTGGACAAGTTTGTTATTGTATTCATTGATGACATATTGGTAAATTCCAAGAATGAGGAAGAACATGCCAAACATTTAGTAGTAGTGTTGAGATTGTTGAGAGAGCATCAGTTGTATGTTAAGCTCATTAAATGAAATTTATTTCAGACAAATGTACATTACTTGGGACATGTGGTTTCCAAGGAAGGCATAGCTGTGGATCGATAAAAGATAAGGGCTATCATGTAATGGGAACCTCCTAGGAATGTGGATGAGGTAAGATCATTTATGGGGCTATCAGATTATTATAAGAGGTTCATCAGGAAATTATCTAAGATTGCATATATTATTACGTCATTCTAGAGGAAAGGTAAGATATTTGAATGGACATAGGAGTTTGCAACCAATTTTGAGCAATTAAAGCATTTGTTGACAAATTATCAAGTTCTAAAGATTTCAGATTCAAGCAAAGAGTTTGTGGTATGTCCAAATGTTTGCAAGAAAGGGCTTGGTGGAGTCCTTTTGAATGAAGGATAGGTGGTGTGTTATGGATCAAAAAAAAGCATGAGCAAAATTATCCAACACATGATCTTGAGTTGGCAGCGATCATCCATGCATTGAAGATGTGCATGCACTATATTCTTGGCATGAGGTTTGTACTAATGAGTGATCACAGTGGATTGAGGTATCTATTTGACCAATTGAATCTGAATGACCAACAAGCTAGATGGTTGGCCACGATTAGTGGGTTTGACTTTGAGATCAGGTAGGTTAAAGCTAAAGAGAATAGGGTTTAAAATTATCTTAGCAGGAGGATACAGGTGAATCACATAACATCTATGAGCTCATATGGGATAGATTTATAGGATCATACATTGCAGGCAGGATAGTAGGATGAAAAATATAAGGAGCTTATGCATAGGTTACAATAGGGTATAGGTGATTAGGAGGTGGAATATCATCACAAAAAATATTTTTGTCATGTTCAGGGATAGGATATATGTGCCAAACAACAGTGAGCTCAAGAAGCTTATCTTGAGGGATTTTCATGCTAATCCATATTCAGGTCACCCAGGATATCAAAAGGCATTGACAACGGTGAATAATTTATACTACTGGACAAATTTGAAAAAAGATGTAGCAGAGTTTGTGGCTAGATGCTTGTATTGTCAATAGGAAAAAGCATAGTGTAAGCATACATGTGGATTACTACAGCCGATTCCGATCCAAAGTAGAAATGGGAGGTCGTTTCCATGGATTTTATTACATGTTTTCCAAGGGCATCTAGAAAACATGATTCTATCATAGTCGTGGTGGAAATGTTGACAAAGGTAATGCACTTCATTCCAATGAAGTATACATATTAAGTTAACGATGTAGCACAGGTCTTCATCAAAGATGTAGTGAGGATGCATGGTGTACTGAAGAATATTGCGTCAGACAGGGATGCTAAGTTCACTTCTAGATTCTAAAAAGAGTTATTTGCAGGTTTGGGTACAGATTTGGCCTTTAGTACAACTTATCATATGCATACATATGGAAAGATGGAGAGGGTCAACAAGATTTTAGAGGACATGTTGAGGATGTATGTGATGCATCAACAATGAAAGTGGGAAGAGTATCTTCCATTGGTTGAGTTCGCTTACAACAATGGGTATCAGAAGTCTTTAAGGATTAGTATATTTGAAGCACTTTATGGGAAGAGTATTAATACTACTATAAGTTGGAGTGATCCAATGAATAGGGTATTTATTGGACTGAACATGTTGGCAAATATAGAACAGAAAATGAAGCTTATCAAGAATAATATAAAGGTAATACAATATATACATAAAATTTATGTAGACCAGAACAAATTTTTTAAGGAGTTTTAGGTTGGGGAACTTGTGTACTTGCGCATCAAGCCCAAGAAGAGCTCCTTGAGGATTGGATCATGTGCTAAGATGGCACCTCGGGATTGTGAACCTTTCAAGATTCTTTAGAGGATTAGACTAGTAGCCTATCGACTTGCGTTACCTCCGACAATGAAATTCCATGATGTTTTCCATGTTTCATTATTTAAGAAGTATGTAAAACATGTTGATCATGTGATTTACTTGTTTGTATTGTAGGTGGAACTAGAGGGGTAATTCTAGCCAGAACCTCAGTGAATTTTTCAGCGAAAGATGCTCATGCTCCATAATCAAGTAAGTTAAAGTGAAATGGAAGCACTTTGGGCCCATTGAAGCCACATGGGAGATGGCTGATAAGATGCGAGTTATGTATCCTTCCCTATTCACTGGTTGAGTGGATGTCCTTTGGTGTGATGTTTTGGTATATATATATATATATATATATATATATATATATATATGTATATGTATATGTATATGTATATGTATATGTATATGTATATGTATATGTATATGTATATGTATATGTATATGTATATGTATATGTATATGTATATGTATGTAGGTATGTATGTATGTATGTATGTATGTATATATATGGATGCAAATATCGCCATGAGTTGTGTTATAAAGCTCCAATGAGTGGTATGGATGTCATGTCCTTATGATTGTTATGATTGATTGGTTGTCATGTTGGTTTTCTTTTCAAAAAGTTTTTCATTATAAAAACTGCAACGAACTATGTTATAAATATCCATGGGCAGTATGTTTTTATTTTTAGCGGTCTTTATCATTGTTGGTGTCATTGAACACCAAGGAAGATGTTCCCATAGGGGGGAGGGTTCTGTAACAACCTTGGTTAAAAATCCATGCAATAAAGTTAATAAAAGCAAAATAATAACCAAGGTCATGGGACACGTATTCCAAGCTGAATTTTTGGAAAAAACATAGTGACATGGATCACTTGTGATTAGTTAATGGATATGGAAATTAGCAAAGGCAACGACAAAGGCTTAGGAAAGGAAAAGTGGAATTTATTAGAATTTTATTTATGAAAATAATGGAAAATAGGAGAAAATGAAGGTGAAATGTCACAGGTTTCATGTAAGGAGGAAAATGAAGGAAAAATAACAAAAAATGAATAAAATAGATGCCTCATTAATAAAAAGGTGTATGAGTATTAGTTAATGTCTTTTTGTTGATTCATACTTTTGACAGTTCAGTTTTGGATCTCTCTCTTTATTCTCTCTCTCTCTCTCTCATACTCTTGCACACTTAGAGTTTGGTTGAGAAAAACATAAGATTGTTCAAAAGGCAGTTGACCCAAGCGGTGTTGCAGAGGATTTGTGGTGACCAACCATGTGTCAAGAATGAGCTGAGGAGGAAGGGCCTTTTCTTCATCTGCAAGGGACATTGGGGACCTAACCACTCATGCATGGGTGACACCAAGGTGACTACAGGAGGAGATTCCTTCTAAATTTTAGGATGAGTGTACTTCTATAGTTGAGTCCATGTCCACCTCTGAGGAGCATGAGAAATTAGGGGGAGTTTTTGACAACAAATCAAAGATACAACCATGTTTAGTAGAGGAGATTGATGAGCAAAAAAATTCTCCCATTCAACATGAGTAACATATGGTGGGGCACAGTGCGCATGATGGAATGTCTTTGGAGAGTTAGTTTGTGGCTCATATTGAGCCCATGATAGAGGATGATGAGCATACAACCTTGGGGCTAGCCATTGATGAGGAGCAGGTAGATGTGAAGGCAACCACTAGGGAGGTAGTATTTGCATATATTGGTCGCTAGGAGGCGTTGGGACATGACGAGACATTTTTGTAGGTGACGAGTGGACCAAGGGAGCATGGAATTTTTGTTCAAATGAGGGAGAATATTTTGGAGATATTGGTGCATAAATATTTTTTTCTATCCATTGACGAGGTGCAGGTAGATGTAGTGGAAGCTAGCTAAGCTGCAGTATTTCTAGGCAACAACCCTCTCAAGGAGTACATATATTGGGCATGCAACTTGTACCCATTACAAGGAGAGAGGCAAGGTTTTCTCAATGGATATTGTTGATTGAAGAGACATAGTTGCGTGATTTGGGCACGGTGAAACATCGGGGACTGATCACATATATAGGTGCCTATGCATCCAATCCTTACCGCAGGATGGATTAACGAGAGTTTATGAGTTGGTACCCTATTGATGGAGTATCATTTTTAGTCATGAGTATTTTACTATAGGAGCCCTGAGGTGTGAGGGATACTACATGCTCTAGTTGGAAACACAATGTAGGTTGGCCACTCATCAATATTTAAACACAACATCAACATGGTGGGATTGACCTTCGTATATGCCAAGGGTTGGGTTGAAGAGAGGTGATGATTTGGTACATGTTTTATGGAGCAACATTCATAGTCATAGCCATAACACAACAAGAACCATGGAGCATTGATTCTTGTTCTTGGTGGCATCCAAGAATATTTATTTGTTAATGACATGTTTAGTCAAAGATTGGTCTGGGATCCAGGCATTGAGGGGTCTATTCATGGCAGGCTGACATGGAGGCGTAACATCACCCAGTGGTTCATATGGGATCTGGGCATCGAGTCTTAGTTGCATTGGGCCATCAAATTAGTCCACAAGTTTGGATTGCTTGAGGGCAAGCAAGCTTGGGGTGCGAGGATTTGTGATGTTCCCTTTTATGGTGTTCCTCATGGCATGGTTAGGATGGACTTTCACTGTTGGAGGCAGACAAGTCAAAGGTATAGGTTTACTTCATCAATGGGCATAGGGAATTTTAGAGATGTTTCATGGGGTTTTGAGGATTTTCTATGAGGTTTGATGGCATTCGCTTGGTATATTCCATCATCTGCACAAATTTCCTTTTTTTCTAGTGCATTCCGATAACTTTCAAAAAATATATTATTAATGGGCCTAACTCAGTTAATTACGCTTAAGGTGGCATTCCAAGAGGAATACTTGACATAACACCTTAGTGTAATAGCTCGTTGGAACCAGGACAAGAATATCTACAAGATGGGATGGTTAGGAGGGAGTTCCAGTGGCATGAGGAGACATGGTGGTCAAATTACCATTTACCCACATTAAAAATATATTTTAATTGAATTAAAAAGAGGGAAATATGCTCAATGATTAAAATAATAATAAAATGGGAGGTTCTACAGGGGTCCATCAGATCTATAAAAAGAGGAGGAGGAGGCCATTGGAGGACAACTTGGATTTGATATTTCTTCTTGTATGAGAGGTTGAGAAGTTCTCTACTTCATTGGTATCCCTAGGACATAAACCCTCAGGTGTGCTAGTGGGTGTTGGACGAAAACCCAACACTCTTGAGGAGATTTCACTCAGAAATATCACAGTGCTTCATTGGAGTTTTGGAGAGAGAAATTTTGCAGTAGCAGCTTTGCTGTAATCTTCTCTCAGGCCATCTACTTCATTTCCAGAGTCATTCTTCAGTTGGGTCAGATATATTTTTTGGGTATGCTTTGCTTGCTTGGAAAGCTCAGGTTCCACTATCCGTTCATGATGATGTACTATTTCAGTGGATTAATAAAATGGCTCAGTCATTTTATTGGCATCTATTTGTGTATCAATTTGATGGTTGTGTGTCTATTTACGATTATTTTGTTGTTCAAGTTCATTTCTGGTATCTACTATTAAAATTTCCATCATGGATATTACACAGAATATCATCCACATAAAACACAAAATAAATAAGATCACCAACTATTTTAAAATACACATAGTGATCCAATTTTCTCCTTGTAAAGCCAAGACCTAATATATAAGTATAAAATTTTTGATGCCACATCCTTGGTGATTACTTCAACCCATACATGGATTTTTTTAGTCTACATACCAACTTTTTCTTTCCTTTAATAGCAAAACCTTTTGGCTACTTCATGTAGATTTCTTCTTCCAGATCCCCATGTAGGAATAATGCTTTCACATTCATATTTTCTGCTTAAAAATCAAAAGTAGCAAAAATATATGGGAGAAATCAAATAGACGTTAACTTGGCAACGAGGGAAAAAATTCTCACCAAATCCAGTTAGCTCTACCTAGTAATAAATTTTAGCTACTAACCAAGCTTTGTATTTCTCTACTTTGTGTTTGCATTCAACTTCTTCTTAAACACCCATTTTTTACCAATGGAATTTCTTCTAGATGTCAAATCCACTAGATCCCAAGCCTCATTCTTATCTAGTGCTGCCATTTCTAAAATGATGGCCTTTTTCCAAAGTTTTTCATCCTTTGACTACATTTCCTCCCTAACAGTTCTAGGATCACCATTAGTAATAAAAAAAGCAAAATTTTTCTTTTTTATTGAATCAATCCCCTAAATATTGAAGGATGTGGTTCTTCTTCTTCTAATTCCTATTCTTTTGTAGAGTTTGATTCATCGCCCTTCAATTCAAACTCTATATCTTTTTGTTTTTTTTTTCCTTAGTAGGATTTATTGTTTGACAAAAGTATTTGATTTCTTTAAATACCACATCTCTACTCTACACAACCGTTTTAGTTTATGGGTTCCAAATTTTATAACCTTTTAGACCATATTTATATCCAATAAAGACACACTTTTCATCTTTCTTATCTAGGTTACTCTTATTATCCCTTGGAACACACACATAAACATCATAGCCAAATGCCCTGAGATGCTTGAGAGATGGTTTCTTACTAATCCATAACTCATGTGGAATATTTCCATCTAATGTTGAAGAGGGTGTTCTATTTACCAAGTAACACATAATTTCCACTACTTATGCCCAGAATAACTATCCTAACCCAACACCACTGAGCATGCTCCTTTCTTTCTCCACAAATGTCATGTTCATCCTTTCTACAACTCCACTCTGCTAAGGTGTGTATGGAGTCATATTCTTCCTTTCTATACCACACTTCTTACATAATTCTTTGAATTCATTCCTATATAATTCTCCACCATTATCTATCCTCAACACCTTGATTTTCTTCTTTGTTTGATTTTCCACAAGAGCCTTAAACTCTTTGAATTTGTCAAAGACTTTGGATTCCTCCCTAAGGAAATAAATTCATGAATTCTTTGAGAAGTAATTTACAAAAGTGACATATTACACCAATTTACCCAATGATGGAATCTATATAGGTCTAAACACATCAATGTGCACCAAATATAATATCCCTTTTGACATCATAGCACCAAAGGAGAATCTTACTCGATTTTGCTTCCCATATAAACAATGTTGATATAAATAAAAATTCAAAGAGAAATTAGGCATGCCTTATACTACACCATTACCATCTAGTACTTGAAGGCCCCACTCTTAAGTATTTCTCAGTATTTGATGCCACAACATAGTATTTTCTCTAAATATTGTAGGAGTTTTCCCCTTCTTCTTCTCCACTCTCAAGAACAACAGAATTGTTGCACCCATCGGTAACATTGCTTCCTAACAAATTACAAAGTCCCAATCTGAACTCTTCTCAATAATACCATTGCTCCTTGAACCATCCTGCAGGTGTCCTTTTCAAACATTATTTTTACACCTGCATCGCTCATATTTCTTACAAAAATCAAATTTCTCGCCAATCTTGGGATGTTGGAGAGTGTTCTAATCCTTCCACCCATGAGCTTCAACTTGTTTTTTTCTCATTCTATGATTCTAGCTATTGATTCATCTCCTAGGAATACATCATCACAATCATATCATTATACTCACAAAACCTCTCCTTGTGAGGAGTCATATGAAAGGATGCCCATCAATAAGCCCTCCATGCCTCATGATATGTGTGTGTGTTTGTTTGAAGAATCCAAGTACACATCACCTCCTTTGTCTGAGGAGGTTTTTGCTTCTAAATAAGGAGCATCATCAAAATCCTTCCCTTTCTCAAAATTTTTGGATTTTCTTTCTTGTAATGCACTTCTTTTCTACATCTACAACATACCTTTAAATTTTTTCCTAGAGATTTAGATCTCCCACTTAAGGACTTATTTTTTTTTTTTCTATTCTAGGAGCCTCCTCCACTTAAGGACTTATGTGTTCTAAAGTTCCATGTTTTTATGTCTCGTATCCTTCGATAACAAGGATGAAACTATATCATCTAAACTTAAAGTAGTTGAATTACTACATATGGCCACCACCAAACCATCCCATAATTTTGGTAAAGAACACAACAAACCGATACATTATATTCATATGAAATATCAATATCAATAAATAATAATTGAATTACCATAGTATTAAAAGCATTTAGATGCCTTGTCACCCAACCTCCATCCTTCATCCTTAGGTTATACAACTTTTTCCATTGGAGAAATTTGTTCACCAGGGACTTAAACTAGTACAAAATCCCCAACGTATTCCATATTTCCTTCATTGTAGCTTCACCTAAAACATTCAATAAAATTGAGTTTGAGAGACACGATCTTATTGTGCTCGTTTCATTTTAATCCAACTTGGTCTAGTCTTTTGTTGACATCCTTGATAGCATAGTACTTGCATCCATGACAACCCACTGATCCTTGTCCACCAATAGATCTTCCATTTTGAGCTTACATAGCTCAAAACAATTCCCATTGAATTTATCACTCTCTATCTTTGAACTACTCATCATTTCCTTTCACTACAAGAATCCACTTCACAAATCTCCCACTATAACAAGGTTTACCATAGGATTGAGCAAAACCCCTTAGCCACAAAAGCATCCCCTTGAAGTAAAAAATTATATGATGTCAAATGTAAGTTTTGACCATGTACAATTAATTGTTTCAAACATATTCTTAATAAAATAGAAAAAGTGCAATGGAAAACACACACAGTAACACAAATATTTTATCCTAGAAACCCAAACTAGAAAACTAACAAGATAGTTCAATCTATATCCTTTTGTACAATATTACAATAGAATATATATCCTACGACATCCATAAACTGCCAACCCATTTATTATGGATTAGAATAAAACAGTAATTCCTTAATTGAGACTATAAAAATATGGGAAAAACCACCATGTTCCACAAAACCACTAAAGTAAAAAATTGTGTGCCGAAAACTATGAAAAATTTTACTCAAAAAAATTGCCCAATTTTTTTTCAAGGTTGTTGCCTTTGAACCACCTTGTGTTTGGAAAGTGGTGCAAGAAATATAACATATTACCATAAATTCTAAGGGATCCAAGTCACTTGTACCTTCAAGAATTACTTTGCATAATTCTTGGGTGCCATAACCCTTTCCCATCAAGTATCTGTGAATAACTGAGTGGAACATCAATGCAATGATGGAAACAACAATTAACTCTATGGTTTCCCTTGTTAAGATACTAATGGTGACTGAGGATTAAGGTGTCCACCATAATATGTTCCCCTCAGTTATACCTCATGAGTGACCAAGTTCATAGTCCAACCCTCATGATTCGTACAACATCAAGGTGAAAGTGCCATGCACTTTCCAACCTAAGTCACAACTAGAGTGCTAGTGAGTGGAATATGGGTTGTTTCTCCTCCAAAGAAAATCCAAGTTACTTTGTACAACCCCATTACCCATAGGTGAGTTATTTAACAAGAATGTATCTTGTGCATGAATCCACTATACATGTCCTCAATATTCTATAAGAATATTCATCATTGATAATTTAAATTGGAATTTACATTACTCAATAATAAAACCCAAAAATCTTGTTCATTCTTGCACCGATGCATCATTATGGTCCCTTGCCACGCCGAGGAGATCAATAGTAACATATGATCATGATAATTAATCATCATAAAAAATAATGCACGATAAATTATCCTAACATCGACAATTATCAACATCCAAAAATTGGCTCATCAAACAATATCTATCCTTATCATTAATTTAAGCATATCAAGTGTTAACATCACATAGTGAAAATAGCCAAATCATTAATATATGATGTCATCAAATACTAATGTACTATTCAAATTAACATAACAGAAGTACCAATTAACATTGGTATTGAAGTCTAGTTTTTTATTTCTTCTCTACGTCATTCAACATTTTTTTTTAACTAACAAGTAAATTTTTTTAACCGTGACTATAATAGTAAATTGACACTTGTTAATTAGCCCATGGGGCGTAGAATAGACAAGGGTGTTATGTTAAGGCACCCCGTGGTATAAATTTCATTAATTTGAAACTCTTTGGATAAAAATCCAGTCATGCTAAGGGATTGTGAGGCCAGGCTGGATGCATTCCCTAATGATTTTGACAGCTTAAATGCCCCTGGGTCATGGTTACTCAAGCCACAGGTTAGGCGTGCCAATTTTCTCAGGACTCACATAACCTAACAAAAAAAAATGGCACTTGTTAATTATATGATTGGAATTCAAATAAAGATTTCGTATATAACACATGTCATGTCTAAAGTTACATCGCATCGACCATATGTTGAGTCGCATCCACCTTAGTTATGTTGATAAGCATTTTATTTTTGAGGTTCTTGTTGGCGACACTATTGATATTAGTCGTCCTCAAGATAATCTCAACAATTTCACCTATTACTTCTTCCCTTCTTCCCAATTTACAAAATCAAACTAGTACAACAGATAAATGATATATCACGCCATATGAACACACTGTCTACCTTTCATCGTTTGGGTGAAGAGTGAAGAGAAGAGTAGAGGATAACCACGAGCTGCACATTCTCGGCCAACTACCTCACTTGGTCAAATAATACACCGCAACCAGTATCGTAGTCAATCATATATATATATATATATATATGAGTGTGAGAAATTAAATAAAATTAGAGGAAGCTATGGATTTAGTGCTTGATTTGTTGGAGAATTGTGTTACTAATCTCGAACTCAGGTAGGTGCTAGATCTCCTCTTCTTGTCTCTCAGATTTTTCTATGTGGTGAAACAAAGCTTGAGGAAACAACTTCCCCTGGGTTGGTCTGGATGGCCTGTGATGGACAACCTTCCACTGCTGGGAAACTTTCCCCATCACTCGCTCTTTCAGCTCTCGAAGCAATACGGTTCGTTCATGTATCTGAAGCTTGGGACGACCGACACCGTGGTCATGACATTTACAAAGATAGTGGAGGCGTGCCTGAAGGTCAACGACCTGAATTTCTCCAACTGGATGAGCAACGATGGAGGATGTTGCACAAGGTCTGCAACATTCATCTTTTCATCGACGAGGCCCTGGACGAAGTGCAACCCATGTGGGAGGCCGAGGTCGGGATGCTGCTGAAGCTGATTCTTGAACACGAGAAACAAGGGAAGGTCATGAACATAGTTTTACTATTAAATTATAAATTAACCAACCGATCTCATAAATCAAAGGGTTCAAAATAGACACACATCAAGTTTCACAATATTCCCATGTCATATTCACATTGATATTTACTGCAAAACAAAACATCACTACTTAGTATGACACGTATTTACTATTAAATCGTAGGTTAACCATCCACTATAACAAAGAAAACATTTTCAATATATCAATTAAACATGTAAAACATATCTCTTAAACATATTTCAAAAAACAAATAATTTAATATTTTTTTTTATAGCTAAAACTATACTTTTGATTCCACTTTTAAATTATCTAGGGACTATCCTATCTTACAGCACTGGTTTCATATGTTGTTAACTATCATTTGCGCCAAGAGGTGCAAAGGGCACGTCGATAGTGTTTGGGTTTTTTTAACCATTTGAAAATATACAATAACATTAGAAATATAAGGGTTTTTAGTGTCTCAGTAAAGGTCAGAATCAACTACTTTAAAAAGCTCATAGATTTGTTATCCCTTCAAAGGTAAAATGCATCGAGAGGCCCGACTATGAGGGATGTAATTTTATAAAAATGGTTTTTAATCTATATACATACCACATAGTCCTCTCGATGCATTTGACCTTTGAAGAGATAACATATCTATAGATATTAAAAAACCCTTTTTATAAAATTACATGTTGCATAGTCGGGCCTCTCAATGCATTTTACCTTTGAAGAGATAACATATTTATGAGATTATTCAACTAGTTGATCCTGACCTTTACTAAGACACTAAAAACCATGCTATTTAAAATGTTATTGTATATATTTTTGAAGGGTAAAAAAAACAAAACATTATCGGCATTCCCTTTGCACCTCTTGGTGCAAATGCTGGTTATATTGTTATAAGAAGATATGATGTGATTTGATGCTTTCTTGAGTATTTATGGAGTACTATAACTTAGGTAAAAAAATAGATTAGTACGCAGTTAGAAAATTATAGTGATGATAATAAATAATTGTTCTACTCCCTTGTAGTTTTTTAGTGTCAGTTAGTTCTGACGTTCAAGAGTGATCAAATGCGCTCTTACAATTTTTTTTTAGGGTGTCAAGTCAATTTTTATGGTTTCAGTAGTTCTTCAAATAAAAATTTGGTCACTGACTAGTGTGTCTAGGTCTATTACTACTCCTTTCAAAAATATTATGTGCTGGTCATTTTCATCTTTCAGTTGGATGAGTCATCATTGCAAAGTCACAATTTTCATCTCAATCATATTGTTATCTCTAAATTGATATTGATGGGCTGCTCCACCAGACAACTTAGAGTAACTCTTTCAAACCAACTTTTGAGTGAGGATTAGCCTCTTCAGCCTAAAAAGGCTCTCTCAATTTATCTAATTATTTTCTCAATTAGGTCTTAAAATAGATGGCTAACTCTGTGAGTGTCTTAGTGTATTTGATTGTGAAAAATGGGATAAATTTCAATACCATTAGGATCATGGAGTCAGTATGGAGTTAGTGATATATATTTTTCTTGTGGCTGTTCAATGGAAAAAGATAATATTAACAACATAAACTATTCAATAAAATTAATTTCAAAAGGAAGTCAGAGCATGAGGGCATGAATTCTAAGTAATTTAACGTCAAGACACTGAGAAAATATATTAAGAAAATATAAGGTATATAAACATTGAAATAGTCAACGAATCTCAGGTTGAGCAGAAAAACACCATCATTGTCTATTATTGATATTCAAGATTTACAATAATAGTGGTATCAAAGAAACATTCTCCAACCCTTTCTGATTTGATTTCCTTTCTTTAAATAGACCTTTTTTGCTTACATAGGATCTACCCAACTGGATAGATCATCGAGCCATAACTTTGACACCTATCATTACTAAAAACTACATTTTTGGAACTGAAAAAGTCACCTAGTCTCTAAAGACTTACACTTCTAATAGGACTCTGCTTTACATTTATTACATTCACTTCTTCAGTAGTGGGACAATTACATGGATAAGGATTAGATGCTCGAGTAGCATTCACCATCACTAAGACATTAATATGCCCCCTATATTTAGGAAACATCAGTCCTATTTTTTAGGAAAAGATAAACACCACATAAATCTTTGTCTTCATGCTGAGTTGGATAAGTGACACTTTTGTAGAGTTGTAAATATATGCTGGGATGGCCCACTGTCATCTTGTATGTCTCTAGGTGGCTGGTTATTCTTGAACATGCTTTTCAAACCTTCAAAACCCATTAAAAACACTTCACTACAAAAACATAGTGACCTTAGGCAGTTTCATAGCGAAATTTAGTAGCATGTTTACTTCTGCCATTCAACCTCCTCTTTTTCCTTCTCTATTGATCAAGATATGTTTTTTCAGGTCATATGAGCTAAATACCATCACTTTCCCTCCTTAGATCTCCATCAAAACTGGTTTTTTAAGTAAAAAACATCCTACAGGAATTTCATAGCGAATTTCGGCCTTCAAGCCTAGACTTTGCTACGAAACTGCCTAACTTGGATGAAAGTGCAGATTTGTCACTTTTCTTCAAAAAATAAGTTTCTAAAACAAAATTTGTGTTTCATGCAAGTTGTAAAATTAATCAAAAATATTTTAGACCAACCTTTCAGACTTTGGGTATTTCATCTTCAACAACAACAGGCTGTACCTCTTCAGGTTCATTTACCAATCTAATCTTCAGTCCTCTTTTCTTCAGTTCTTCTTGGATCATATCCATTTGGTATTCCAACTCTTTAACCTTCCCTTTGAGCTTTTTTCTCTGAGACTGCAACCATAGATTTCTCTTCTTAGTGTTCTTCACCAATTTCCTTAGAGGAAGACTTCTCTTCAGCATCTTCTTGTCATTTGATAGAGTTTTGTCATATTTATCCAGATGATCCTTCATTTCTTTTAAAATTTTGTCATTATCTGTCTATCTACCTTGGCCTCTTTTAATTCCAATTTGACTTCAATTATTTATTCACTGGCCTCTCTTAATTGCTCTTGTAAAATTTGTACTTCAGTCTTTTCCTCAACTTGTTCTTTTCCTTTCCTTTGTGCAAAGACCTCTTCTGCTGCTGGAGATAGGTCTATAATGTTCTCTGGCTACTTGCCTTCATTAATATTTAATCTTTCTTGCTCTCCCTGGAACCCTTTGAAAGTTGTGACCTGGTCATTGGTTTCCTTGGTTGGAAAATGAAACCAACATCTTCTCCTGCAAAATCCAAATTTTTGATAGACTTACCTTTCTACTTCTTCCTTCTATCCCCTTCAATGTCTTCTGTCTAGACAATTAGATATTCTTCAATGTCTATTGCCTGTAGGATGTCTTCAAGATTTCCTTTGGCAAGAGTTTGGCTCCTGGTTATCCTCCTGCTACCATGTTTACTAATTTTCTGTGTTTGTCTTGTAGGTGATGGCTGTGGGATATCAATCTCTGGCATAGGTTCACCTTCAATATTCATTAATTCCATAGTAGGTTGTCCTCCTTATTCATTAATTTCTTCTATCACAATTGGAGATGAAGTGATCTTTGGCTTTGGAATATTCTTAGGTGTCATTGAATCTACTTCATATCCACTTAGAAAAATAAAATATGGCCAATCTCTGTTTAACTTTTTAAATTCCTCCATCACTAATAATTTGATCAGGCCATGGTGAAAAACTAATGTTTCACTACCCTTAGCCTTGTCTTGGACCTTATCTGACATCTTCCCCAAACTTCTAAATAAAAAGGAAGGCAAATCAAGTGGTTTCTTACCAATTAAATGCAAAAGGAGCCTGAAGTGATAAAAGTAGACCATGTAAAACCTCCCCTCGCAGGTAAAATACTTTTGGACCACAAACAACAACTTTAAATAAATTTCTTTCACATAAATCCTGGGGATGCCACTTTCCATGTCAACCCCTAAGGTGCTCCTGTTTGACAAATTATTCACAGCTCTGCATTTTGACTTTTGTACCTTTGAACCATTCCTCACCTCCTATCAGTATTTTTGTAGCTTGAGAGATAGTATCAGGTGATACTGTGAAATTCAATACCCCAACTTTTGAGCCTGTCCCTGTGAAATTGGCTTCGAAGTCTTTGGATATTAGAGCATGAAAACCCTGCAACTTCTGACAGAATAGTAGACAACCAGCATTCCTGAAGGCATCCATGACATTTTGATCTTCATTAAATAGTTTTAAATCCATAGGCACGTACCTCACACAATAACCTCCTTTATTCAATTTCTTCTTCACTGCCATTGCTCCTTTATACCCTCATTGCCTCCTAGCTCTGACACCTGCAGATGAACAAACCTAGACAACAAGTTGTTTTGCACTGTGAACCAACTCTTCAAGAATGACACTAAGATGCTTTACATGAAATATTTTGAACGATGAATGATAGAGAGAATATTAGGGGAAATATTTTAAATGTAATTCGACAACTTGAGGGATAATGATGATACACGTGACCACAAAATCAATGATGAGAGAAAATATGATCTTACATGCTTGGTGATCATGGTAGCTAATTTTTTGACCTCACTTATACCCTTGAACATCGAAAAATTAACATCTCACACTGCTTTGTCTGTTCTGTAGAAAAAGCACAGTTTCGTAGCGAAAAAAGTTAAATTTCAGACAAATATACTAAGGAATTGTCAGGTAATTTTGTAGTGAAATTCACTGTTTTTCCATCGTATTCGCTACGAAAAGGTGAAAATATAGACAAGTGGCCCATTTTTTCATTTGAAGGCATGGGTACGAAAAATAAATTATATTGAATGGATTTGGATGATATGACAAGGGTCATGGTGGGTTTGGACTTAGGGTAAACCTTGTCACATGTGTTTTTTTATAAATTTCATGAATTTGACTATGAAACAACATGGAACCTAGGTTAATGATATGTAAGACCCTATCAATGAAAATTTTAAAACTTATGAGTGATAACACATACGATCATGGTCCTCATTCAACTCAGTGTCACCATTAGGTCACTAGGGTTTAAGTCACCAAAATATGTCATTTCATCAATAAATCTGGAAAATGAAGGAGTAGTAATAGGAAAATTGCTCACAAAGTTTTGTTTCAACTCTAATTTATGTAAAAATATGATTTAATATGTTCTAGTGTTCCAAATCTGCAATTTTTCAAAGCAAAAGTGAAAATCACATGGTGGGCCACCATACCACTATGAAGAATTTGACTTCCACAAGCTATAAAAGACCATAAAAATCATTTCTCTCACTCATTTCATTAGCATAGATATATCACTCACCATACAAGGCTACCTCAGCACTTTCAGTAGCAAAGGACACTCTAAAGAAGTGATTGGCACCCTCTCCAAGCTGCCACACCATGTTTTCAGGCAGTCATAGTGTGTTTTCACCAATTTGTTGTGTTTTCACTCCTACAACCATAAAACTTGTTTTCAATGGTTCTCAAGGGAAATTGAATTTTTCATTAATAGTCTACAAGTAATTTTAAACCCTTGACACCTCCTATCAACATTTTTTTCCTTGTTTTCATGGTGAAAATCCCCCTATAGCCCCCATGTTGCATTTTTGGTGGGTGGGCTTCATTCTCTCAATTGTAAGAAAATATACATATTTCAGACAAATCATACCCTTCCTCACACTCAAAAAACACTTCCCACAACCCTCACACCCCTCACTCTCATTACCCAAACCCCTACATCCATACCCTAGCTCCATGCCGTGTTTTTGGCAGTTTTAGGACTAGGGCTGTGTATAATTTCCCTAGGCTAATTCCTTCACTAATTTCATCACTTTCCACTTCCATAAACTCCCTAATAACCCTATATATCTCCATATTTTTTCCCTACCTACATATATCCTCCCTAACCCCTGAATTCCATCACCTAAAGCAAGTAACCCTAATTCCTTGTTTTCCAAGTAAAACCATGTTTTTCCCTTTCAGCCCACTAGGGTTTGTTGTGAAATCTCAAAAAATGGAGGGAGGAAAGAAGCCATAAAAAAATGAGGTCAGATCATTAGGTATGAGCCCACAAAATTCCAAGAAATCATAGCTTCACCTTTCCAAGATATGGGCTGCCTAGGGTTTACATTGCACACATGGACAATTTTGCTTCAAAATGTGTTTCTGACCAAATAGAGATGAATTTTATAAAAGTGAAAGAGATTTTTTTCCATAATAGACCAAGGAACAAAAATTTCCTTTAGTTTATACAAAGGTATTATTATTTGCGATAAATTCCAAAAATTCAATTGCTACAGGAGGTTTTATGCACTTCTGGACAACTTGACTTCGAGATATTTTTTTAGGGGTTTGGAAAAGGTGTTTGTAGTGCTTGATGACTCTATTATGTAGAATGTAATATCCCAAAAGGGAGAATGCAGTAATACTTAAACAAAATATAAGAACTGTAACTAAGTAAACAATAAATCTCAAGACAACATCAGAATATACAGAGAAGCTGAGCCATTTTATTATATGGAGATGAATCAATTACACAATGTACAAAAAATGAGTAGATCTAGCCAAAGAGATGGCCTAGAATCACCCTAAAAATGTGCCAAAGTAGGCACTGTGTAATTGGAGAGCTGCTGGAAGCAAATAATGCGTTTTCCCTTCAGCAGAATATGAATATATGACTGTAGGCTGAAAAGGAAAATGCATATATACTGAAATCTAGAGCTCTGATGATGCCAATATTCAAGATCTGGCCAATGTGATGGATTCCCAAGATAACTGAGAAAGGATTTTCCAGATCTACAACTTTGGAAAATAACCCTCCTAAGGATTGATCCTTGATCTATTGGGATTACAGATCTGAAGCTAGATCTGACAAATAGATGGTTGAAATATGTCACAAGATTATATCTAAGCTTGAAGGGTTGATCCCTCCTTCAGATCTACAAGCTAGAAACTCTAGCTCTAGCTTCTCAATCCTCCAATAATGATTACAGCTGCTACATCACACCTACTCATAGAAATTGCATTGTGAGGGAAAGAGAGGCCTTCTGCCTAATGAAAAATGCTGAAATAAACTCCAGGCTGATGGAAATACTGATGGAAAGATGAGGGAATGATCCCTCACAAGATTACTAGCTGAAATGCCAACAACTTCCTTCTTTTGGATCTGCAAGATGGACAACGTAATTCCTGAAGGGATTACTGCTGCTAGGAGGTCAATAACTTTTTTCCTGATTCCAAATCTGATATGAATATCTAGGAATTCTTATCTTTAAGCCCAAGGTGATAGGAATAAACCTTCACCAGTTCTCCAACTGAAATACTGAAGACAACCTCCACCTTCCAAACTGATCTTTAGAAATCTGCAATTTTTGAATATGGATGTTTTGTAGAAAGTAGGAAAAGATATATGGCACCAATGCTTTATGTAGAATGAAGTACAATACTCTTTCCAGAGCTACTCTAAGAAAGAGGTGGGATTCCTGACCAGGAACACCCTGTGCTAAACAACACTTGCAATCTCTGCTAGATAGCCCAAGAAAGAAATGGAATGTCACATGAAAATTCCAAATCTAACAGATCCTCAACATCAATAAACTCAAGCATATCTTCATTCTCACCTTCATCTTCATTATATAGAGTTTGAGCCTTCCCATTCCTTGGCTCTCATCTAAACTGCGTTGTGCATGTGGACAAGATCCTCCATGTTTGACTACGCTGTCTAGTCAAGTCATCCATCATGTCTAGGTGAAATGTACACCCTCTCCATCATGTGTGCATTAATTGCACAATCTTATCATGAATACCCCATGATCTTCTGTTTGATCTCCTCAAGATCTTAGTTGACTGTGTCAACCTCCATGATCTATCTCATTAATGAGACATGATATCCAATTCCATTCACATTAGTACTTTCTCAACTACCTCGTTATGTAGATCTAGGCTTAATTAATCCACATTCACACAAAAAATTGGAAATTTATTCTTATTGAGGATTATGGGTCCCTCCACCCTTTTATTTACTTAATTCATTAAGAAAATTAATAACTCTAATATTCCAAATATCAGGTGAAAAATTGGGAATATTACATAGCAGAAATCCTAAGATTTCTAATGGTACCTTTAGATATTTATTTGTAGCTAAGGAAGGCAGTCAAAAGTGCCCTGCAATATCACGCTACGCCTTTCCTTGGTGGAGCTATGTTTTTCCAATTTTTGAGTGATCAACTTTAAACTTTGATTCTGACCAAATGGGAAACTATTTTTGAAAAATGGAGGAGGTTTTTATTCATAACATGCCAAAGAACAAAAAAT
The DNA here is from genome assembly GCA_034641835.2 of Pinus albicaulis. Taxonomy (NCBI): domain Eukaryota; kingdom Viridiplantae; phylum Streptophyta; class Pinopsida; order Pinales; family Pinaceae; genus Pinus; species Pinus albicaulis. The sequence goes on along the minus strand of CM076579.1, from coordinate 882,063,991 downwards.
ATCTCATTTTTTCAAAACGTTTTATGGTTAGAGAGATATGGACCTATCTTTGAGCCCTATTTTTGTAGAATTTTTTTGAAAAATTTGGACTTTTTGCCAATTTTTGCACAGTCACTAGTTCAAAAATGCAGCGTGCCTCACACTGTACTTTTGATGGGGCCTTCCAAATGATAAATGGTTTTCATATTCAAGTTTCTCATGACTTCTACATCAATTTTAGCCCTCGGGAGAGACATGTCATCAAGTTTTGGTAGGTGAAAAGGGCCAAAATCCACTCAAAATAAACCTTTCCGCCTTGTTTTTGAAACGTTCGCTGCGTTTTTGGAGTACCTCTGGGAGAATGGATTTTTGGGGGGCTAGGAGCAGTAATTTTTAGTGCTTGAGGATTATAACATGTAGGCAACAGGACTATATTTCTATATCATCTTTCACATCAAGATTTGGACATTGGGAAAGGCCTCCAAAATCCATTTCTACCAATTTCACCGTGTTTTCTCCTGGCACGTTGTGTTTTTGCCTAATTTCGCTGCGTTTTTTTTCCTAAAAGTCACTTTTCTCAGTTGAATCAGTCCATATTCGACCTCCACTGATGTAATTTGTCAGTTTTGATGTTTTGATGATGTAATCATGTGTAATTATGTTGGTTAGAGTAAAAATGAGGTGGATACATGCTTGTAAATGTCATTTATGGTCAAATGCATCAATTTCTCTATCTTGAGGAGAGTTTGGTTAACCTCCCTAGTCTTTAGGTTTTAAGTGAGGGAATCATGTGAAATGCACCTCCACTCTAGGATTCGACCCCTGAGAGAGGGGAAATGTTCTTTTTGTTTATATGTATGCATTTCTTAGTCATTTTGATGGTTGGAAATTAGAGGGTGAGACTATTGTAGCTTGTGCTTCAGCTTTTATTCAAAAATTCAAAGGACAAGTTGCTTTTATTATCTATTAATTCATGTGGAGTGAATTTTTGATGTTATATTTTCTCTTTTATAGTATTTTATAAATGATATACATGTTCTCTTTCTATTCTTTGCTTTCTTTAATGATCTTCCTAAAATTTTGATAAGCATAATTATTCGTAAGATCTATTTTGTTTGGGAATATCATTTTATGTTTGCTTCCTTTGTTTTAATGAATTCATGATACATGTTCTTTAAGATCCTCCTTCATTTTCAAACCCTACACTAAACCGACAAAACCCTAAGCCCATCACTAAAGAATTGCTACCTTGATCCTTCATATATTTGCAGCTATAACCCTTTGATAATTTGACCTAGCTGCATCGTTTTCATCCTTGATCTAGTAAAAAAACCATCAAACTCTCAAAATTCTAGAGCTGAACTAACTAGCCTAAAATCTACTCCTCATCTAGTCAAACCCTTTGGCTGTGATCTCATAGAGAGAGCCCTCTCTGGTTTGGTAGGGCTAGCTACCAACCTAAAAGCTTGGTTTGAGGTTACCTTTGTCGATATCCTTTCTCAGCCTTGGGATATTGTGGAGGCTAACATAGTCGACAATTTTTTTTTTTGAATGAATAGAGTAATGTGAGATATATATTAATCACCTTTTGCTGTAATGAATTATTTTTTCAAGAGTTTATTTAAGTATAATGTTTAGATATCTTTTCTTGATTATTTTTTAATATATTTGCAGTGACATGTTCCATATTTTAATTCACAAATATATGAAAATACGACTCAATCTTCTCCAAATATAGCGCCAAATGATCATCTAATTTCCACACTTCTCTGGTATTTCATAATCAAGGTTTCCAATAATTATTATGGAATGAGTGGGTTTCGTATTGAAAAATATTGATAAATGTCTGCTAAGCTCATCTCTATAATTCAAATGAATCGAAATGATAACAACTATAATTATGATCCTTGTTTAACACAATATTATCAACTTTAATGGCACTGGAAATTTTTTTCATGTATAGTATATGAGTTTTTCAGCAAAAGATAAGGTGAAATTTATTTATTTTTAGAAGAATTTTTTTTTTGGTTTATATAATGTACTACTTCATATTTCATAATCATTTTTCAATACATCTTAAAAAATAAAAAGTGCTGACATATAACATATATGCAACAATACCCATAGAAGAACAAAAAAATCACACAGCAAGAACCAGTCCCAAGTTGTTCGATCAATCAACAAACCGTGGTTGTGACCACCGGTAATGTGGGATCTAGTGAAAAGGAGAAACAATCCCCAACCATTAAACATAAAGCGAAGTGCAAATACAAGAACTATATCAGCCTCTAAACATATAAGGCAGTCAAAACTGAAAAAGAGTGAAGATGGCCTCCCCAACATGAGTCAGTGAAATTGTATGGTGCCTTGTGCACGAACATCAACATCCTCATAAAGAACATAATGCATGAGTCCATATGATGCGCTTAATCCCTTCTTATAAAGTCAATCAGTGATATAAAAATGCATTGGATAAATTTTTATGCTTTTCAAGAACCTCCCACTCAGTTAAAAAAATCAAAGATCTAGCTTGTACTTGACTTTTTGCAGAATTTTATACTTGAAACAGGTGTATGTTTTTTAACTGTTTAAGTGCTTTAACACCATTTTTTTTTGCTGATATTAAACATGTGAAATAGACATATAATGCATCAAATAAACATTAACACATAAAAAAAAATTTAATAAAGGAGTTCACCCGAATATCGCAGGCTAGATCTCCTTGAGCCTTTGTCAATTGACTTGGCTCTTTGGGATTATGATGAAAAGTTTCTTTTTAAAGTTAATAAATCAACTCCAATGGTTATATGAACTGAACCAATGGGTTTAGAATACCATCATACCCCTTTCATGGATGTCATCACTCTGAAAATAGAACTAGGTCCCCTTAGAATGGTCTCCTTGAGTCGGTGCTCTTGAGCTACCCTGAGATTATCTATGGCACTAACTCCCCCAAAGATAATTTTATGTCCCTAAAACCTTATATACTATCTATAGCACATATAAAACCTCCAAAATAGGATTATAATTTTCTCAAAATGAGCACTGGCTCTCCAATCTAGGCCTCCATCCACTGATGGCCTTAGGCTTCCCAAAACTTCCCTGTAGGTTCTAGACATTCAGAAGTCTTCAAATGAATATGAAAATCCATTCATTGGATTTATAATTTCAAAAATAGTCAGAATAGACTATTGGTTTGCTGAAATTGGCCTCCAGATGCTTCGGTTTCACCTCCAACACCTGGTGGTGCCCCGTGGCTCTGGGGTCACTAAAAAATTCTCTATGGGTTCTCGACCTCCAGAAGTCCTAAAAAGATTCTAAAAATTACATCATTGGATTTAGAAGTATCAAAACAGTTAGAAATGACTATTGGTTTACTGAGAATGGATACTGTTTGCTCTGGATCAGCCTCATTCTCCTGTTGGCACTTGTTGGCCCTAGTGGCCCCTGGAACTTCTTTGAAGAATATTGGTCTTCGAAAGTCCTCTATAGGCTCTAAATACCACACCATTAGTTCCATAATGTCTGAAAAATCCAAGATTGACTATTGGATTGTTGAGAAATGCCTCTAGCTGCCCTGGCTAGGCCTCAAACTGCTGCTAGCCCATGGTGGCCCTAGTGGCCCCTAGAACTTATCTGAAGAAAAAACCTACTCAAAAGTCCTTTTATGGGTCTAAAACCCTCACCAATGAGTTTGGAATGTCTGAGATAGTCAAAATTGACTATTGTCACTCTCAGAATGGACGAATATAGCTCAAGATAGAGCCTAAACTGATTTTTCCCAGTGTCCCCTAGAAAACCTCCACTAAATGTGGAGAGATTGCACATAACTGCAGTTAAAATAGGAATTTTTTCCAAAAAATGCATGCTCACCCAAATATTCTACCGACCTAAACGTGGCAATAAAATTTGGTTGGGGGGTTGGGCACATAGCCCTAATCCCGCGGTCTTCAAAACCATAACTGTCGGCGGGAGTTGTGCAAACCGTGGCATTTAATCCTTAACGTTTGCATTTGACAGTTTTCGGCATTTACAGTTGTGGTGAACATGGCATAAAACTCACATGGATAATTTTTAATGCGACTGCATGTGAACAAGCTTTCGAAAAATGCTAGCGGTTATGCCGTTAGCGCAGGGTGGTTAGGGCTTAAGCCCTTGGACATTGAGCGAAGGTCATATGGGGGAGGGGATGGCCCCTCTAGACCCCCAAGTGAAAATTCAATACAGTTTAAATAAATCTTGCCCACCATATGGTAAAGAACTACCTCGTAGAGTAGTTTGTGGCAGTCTATGCGGGCAGGCTGGAGGTCACAGGGTCGAACCCCCTGTACCTCATAAAATTTTATACCACTGTCCAGGGGAGATGTGGCGGCCTCAGGGTTGGCCACGTGTCACCCTATAATTGGTCCACATTAAAAGCGTACAACTCATCCAACAAGCCACAATTTGCTACTTGGAATTCACTGGTTGGTTCGAAAGGAATATTTTGGGGAATATTCCAAGGAAGATTCTAGGGATATTCCCTCGAATATATATATATATATATATATATATATATATATATATATATATATATATATATATATATATATTTCCAAAAACCATTCAAACTTGGTCAAAACCCAGAAATTACAGTTTACTAGACTTTTCAAAACGCGATAACTTCTTCATATGGTGTCGGTTTTTGTAATGTTCCCAATTTTTAGCCTCAAGCTAAAAGGACCATTATAGTTAGCAGTAGATGAATAAAATGGGTAGGGAGACCCACTAACCTTTCTAGAAGAGAAAATAACATTCCTCATGTGAAAAGGGGAAGAACAAAGCAGTTGGATTGAGCACCTACAGGTTTGAATAGGATTGGATCATATTGATTCAGTCATATTTGACCAAGTCCACATGCACTGTCTAGATACATTGTATCTCCATGATGGATTGCACAGTTTGAATGGAGGACAACTTACATGGGCTAGGTGGCACATATGGATGGGACCCATTGTGGAGAGGAGCACTTGCTATATATGGAGAGGAGCACAACCATTGTATTCATGCTTGGATTATTATTTGCTTTGGTCTGTTGAGACTTTGCTTCCTCTTGCTGTTTAGCAGGGTTGCAGTATTGTTTAGCACAAGGGTGTTCCTGGTCAGGAATCCCTACCTCATCCTCAGGGAAGGAGAGGTTCTTGAGCTTCATTTCCTCATTCCAGCATTTTGGCCAAGCTACCTCCTTCAGCTACAACACAGTTTCTGTTTAGAGTTGGGTTGTGTTGCAAGGTGCAGCAAAGGAGGATCTCTTTGAGACATTTATGGGCTTGTTTTTCAGTGGAGAGCTTGTCCATCCATTGGAAGATCAGCAAGGGAGGCTCCTGGGCTTCTTTTCACATCTTGGCATTGGGCCAAAGCATCTCTGCACTTTTACAGTGCAGTCCCTTGTAGGAACTACGTCATTTTCCAAAGAGCAGCTGCAGCAAGGTTTGATACCTTGATTTTTGGCTAGATTCCTTGGGCAAGGGCCAACTATTCCCCAGGAAAGCTAGAAAGAGGGATTTTAATCCATATTGTACCTTATTCAGCTATGTTCATGTAATGTTGCAGGGGACTATGTTATTTTTCTACTGAATATTCAGATCTATTCCTTTTGTACTTGTACTTTCATGAAACCCTTGCCAGGTTATCTTCACATTGTATAAAAGAGGCTAGATATCTATTTTTTCTCTATGCTTTGGCTAAATAAACTCCAAATATGTTGTCTACAACATTTTTACATAGAAACCCTCTTGTAATTACGCTATTCTTTCTTTAGAGTTTTTTGTACGGAATAAGTCATGGGTTTTCAGTGTTTTCCAACCATATGAGAACCGAGAGATCTGTTTAACTAAGCTAGAATGATTTTTTTTAGCTCCCATTCTATATGTGAGATGTATATTGCATGAAATAAGGGATACAAGTCCCATTTATCACTGCTATAATGTTATTTCCTGGGAATAGCATTTTTATGGTCCAGATCGCTACTTTTCCCCACTTGAAGGTAACATAAGGAGGAATAGTTTTGATGATATGCTCCTAATCTGATTTAAGAATTTGATTTGACACATCTTACATTATTGTGTTCATGTAGTTCTGGATCTCCAACTTTATAATATCTTAAGATATTCTTATTGTTGTAGAAAATCCCTATTTTGGGATATTACAGTGGTATCAGAGCATAATCTTGGCTTAGCCTGTGCATTCAAGAAATCCTGCCATTAGGAGGAGAAGCTTCTCACAGAAGAGAGAAGTTGTGCAGAAGAAAAAAAAGCATGACTCCATTACTTGTAGGAATGACAAAAGAGGAGATCTCCCTACTTCTTTTCCAAACCTTGGAAGGTATTAAAGAAGATCTCAAGGAGATGAAAGGGGAGGAGTGTAGAAGATTTCTGAGAGGGTTTGAAGCAAGCCCTAGCTATTCACATGATGGGTGTGAGAATTCAACCACACATGCAGATCCACAACGCAATCTATTGCCCACATTGACTGCAAGAAGGATGGAGGAAGAAGGTGCACCAAGGGAGGAGACCTTGAGTGACTACCTTCATGAGTATGAATCTCGATCATGGAGATTCAAAGGGCATTTAGACCTCCAAGGGTTTTGAAAAATTAAGGTGGCAAGATCCAACAGCCACAAAAGAAGTAAGAGAGGTGGAATCTTCCTATCTCACTTTGATGGATCAGCAGAGTGCATAACAAAAGCTTGGGTAGGAGAGCTATATTCCTATTTTCAGCTACACCAAGTCTCAGAGGAGGCCATCAAAGTAGCAGCACTGCACATAAAAGGTATGGCCCTTGATTGGTGGTTTAATGATTCTACTTCATTTTTTCATGCAAATGTAAAAACTTATGTTGAGTTCACTAAAGAATTGGTGATGGGATTTGATAAAGGACATTGTGAACCATCATTTGTTAAAAACGAAAACTCAAACACTTTGCATGAGTTGGAGAGACCTATTGAACCAACTCCAATCCATATTTTTAAAGGGGATAAAAACATGCATGATAGTTTTCCAAGGGAAATATCCCCATTTCTTGAAGAGCCCTCTTCTATTTGTGAAGACATGGAGTCTTTTTCTTCAAGGGATGACTGACATCAAGGGTCTCTCATTGAGGATGAGGAATTCTCATACATGGAAGAAGAGGAGAAGGATCAGCATCAAGGGATGATGAGCATTCACCCTCATCTATTTCAGGAGGTTTCTTCACATAAGGAGAGGACTGCACTTCACAGTGAAGAGAGGGACAACTCTTTCCACTCATATACACACTCCACTTCAGATTTTGATGTCTCACTACATGGAGGCATTCGACCTGGGAGGCCACCAGATCTAGAGTTGATGAGAGACATATTGTCTTTGGGTTCACCACTCTTTGATTTTGGAGAGGTGAATATTTTGGAGGAAGGCTTTAGCATGGGGGATGTCAGAGTAGCGGGCAGCAGCATGAGGAGAGCTTCACATGCCAAATCACCAGCGCTGTCTCTTGGGAGGCTTGATCCATATTGGAGGTCTCAACTCTTAGTAGAGTACTCCAAGGATCTTAGTGCATGCATGATTCTCGATGACCCAGATATAGATGATGAGTATATGGTGGATGATATGGTCATCTATTCACATGGCAGAGTCTTCTTGACTAGAGCTTCTAGTCTCAAGGAGAAGTTGCTACTTGCAGCACATGAGGAATTCCTTTCCATGCATTATGATGCATATCTTTCTTTGGCAGAGGAGTTCACTTGGGAGGGAATCCATCATGACATATTTCAACATATGGAGAGATGCATAGCCTAGATGGTGATAGATAGGAGGTCACAGCCACTTCCCTACTCATTAGAGTTGAGGGAAAGATTCCAGTTGAGCCATTTCAGCTCAAGATCTCAAGTACATTGTTACACAGTAATTTGTTACCGTCCCTGCAATCCCCATCTCGCCCATTGGAGGGTAATTTATGTGATCAATAAGTACTGTCATGCCTTGAAAATACCATCATTGCATCCCTTTCCATGAGGACAACATTCCTTCTGTTGATCATTTCCTGAGTAGACCCCTAAAAACACCTGTTTTTTCCTTGGCGCTGGTAGCCCGTTATGTCCTCACACCAATGAGGAAAATTAACACTGAGATCGTGCCAATTGGCGCTCTGTCACAGTTAAGCACCCCCGCCAATCTGCTTATGGAAAGTTTTTTAAAAAAGGAGGTGAAATTTCGATTACAACAACTTCATGGATGAGTCATGAGGAGTGGTTTCGACTGAATAACCATGACCTTCCTCCTTTGGCCTCTTGTTTCCACCTTATGGGGAACCTCCCAAGGGATAAGGCCTCCCTTCCACTATTGTAGGGATCTCAACCTCCTCGTCTCCTCCATAAATATAGCCTTCATCCATTGATAAAGGGGATGAATAGCTGAAGGGCTGAATGGTTGAATGGTTTAGTCTCCAAGAGCCTTCATAGCCTAAAGAATGCTGCAAGAGCCTTGATAGTCCTCATAGAGCCAAATCAGTAGCAAGGAGATTGACGATCGAAGAGAGAGGCTTGTCTCATTCCTGAAAAGCTTTACCGAGACATATTCCACTGACGACCTGCCAAAGGAAGATTCAGCGTCAGAGCCAGGTTGTAATTTCCTTTGTATGAATTAATGATAAGCGACTTTGGTTATGGTTCCACTCATATTGTTCATTATGATCATGAGTTGTGTCTTCTCTGACTGATACATAATTGCATATATTGGGTTTTACGCTTGTGTTTTTCGTGTTTCTTGCGTGTGCAGGTGTTCGATTGCGGCGAGCGTGAGGATTGTGATCTGCCGGATCAAGGGAACGGGAGTGCTATCTCCTCTACAAAAAACAACGTTGGATTTAAGGTAATCCTTCTTCGCCATTTGGTTTATTGCAATTAGGAACTTGCACCTTAGTGTGATATGATTGTTGCTAGACCCGATCTGGGCTAGTAGGGATCGCCTCTGTCTACAGAGTGGATTTACCTCTACAACAAATTGACGACTCCACTAGGGATCGTTGATTTGGAGTATTGTCTTGTATTTTCGGTCGATTCTTAACTTTGCTTGTTTGATCGGCTCTTTGGCTCTTTCTGTGTGTTTGGCTTTGTTTAGCTTTACCATCACTAGTCTGTTCCTTGGATTTCTCTTTTTTATTTTTCCATAGTAAACTCGACTGGCGCGCTTATTAGCCTGACAGTTGCGCCCATTGGCGCATGTTGCCAGTGTATTACCCACGCCAATCCTGTTCTGGTGCTAGATTTCGCCTTACAGTCGCGCCAATCCTGTAAGGTGCCAGGGTTTACTCTATTTTGAGTTTTCTGAGCTTGACCTGTGTGTTTGGTTTCATTTTTACGACTGCTTGAGTGTTCTAGAGCCTTGTTTGACTGACTGTGACCTTCATCCTTTGGTTGTTTGCCCGTTTCTATCGATTTTACATTCTAGCCCTAGGGCATCTAGGTGCTATAGTGTGTCGAGCCTCCCATGGGAGTTTTTGGTTTCTATCTGTTCAGTCAACCTTGTGATTGCTTCTCTGCATTCGTTTGATGGTTGTCTATCATTTTATTGCATTATTTGAGTGATTGGCTTCTTTATCATTCGAATTTCGCTTTGTCTCGCTTTGAGCCTAGATTACATGGTTCATTTGAGTCTTGGAGATTCTGCTTGAAGTGGTGAGTCTGGTCTTGGTTGGAAGAAATTCTTTGTTTTTTCATTTTCAGGCGTTGGCGCTTGTTTTCAGTTAGCAACCCGCACCAATTGGCCATTGGCGCTAGTTTTCAGTGAGCAAGTCGCGCCAGTTGGCACTAGTTTCACCTACCAAAGTCGTGCCAATTTCAGGGTCTGTGAAAATTGAGATTTTTTCCCTAAATCCTTCACCAGTGTGTCTTTCCCTTCCAGTCTTTTCACTGTATGAGCATAGATTACATTTCTCATTGTTTGAAATGTCTTATTTCCATGATTGTTTTATGTAAAAGGGAATGAATGCCTTGTTTTGATCTCTTGCTTTGGAAGTCCTCTTTGTGTTTGACCTCATATGTCTTGTCGCCTTTTGAGGGATTTCGTGACAAAGTGTTTGAAACAACGATGCATTCTTAGTGTTTGTTTTTTTATCCCCTGTTTAATATAGTAAGGGGGTACATTTTTTTTCGTTTTGAAATCTCATTTGTTTTAGCCTTTTAGTTCAAACATCTGTATATCACATTACGTTAGTGTTTAGAAAAAGTCCATCATTGAACTTGGATACGAAATTTGTTTAGCGGTTCGAGAACTGAAATCAGCACCGTTACATTCTTTTATTAAACGTACTGCACAGTATGAGCGGATGCGTTTCGTGAAAAATACATTGTCATTCCTTGTAATTTAAAAAAAATTGCATAGTTTTCGAAAAAGAGGATTTTGCATGGATTACATTGCATTATTCGCATCGTTGAATGTTTGAAATTACTTTTGGATAGTGAAAGTCATCTAGTTCTGGAAAATTTCGTTTACAGTGTTGTTGTTTGTTACATCATTGTTTGAAGATTTTCCCTTAACTAGATAGCATTCATCGAATTGAAAGATTTCTTTCGTCATATAGCTGCATATAGGAGATTGTCAGATGACATTTGGTAGGGCCTGAAAACTGAAACATAATTGAAGATAAACATTAAAATTTATTCAATTTACACTAAGGTAGCATTGGAACATTAACGTAATATTTAGAGGTCTAGGCTAGAGACGTGTTTCGACGTCTTTAAACCTAGTAGCTGTCGTTCGCCTCTTGGCTTTAGACAGCACTAGTACAGACTTGTGCTCCCCGTACCATCGCGTATATAAAGGGAGACCCCACTAGGTTTCTATCCTTTATCCATAGGAAGCCGATTCTGCCACCCTATACCCGTGATACATCGGAGACAACATTTGGGGAGATTGCCTGCACGTACGTTAAGTCCTTGGTTGATTTCTCCATTTTGAAACCAAGGTGTATATTGCAGTTCACGATTATTTGGTACACCCTTTGCCTAGCATTCCTGAGCAGTCATTTTGATCTTATCTGAATCCTTAAATTTGAAAATATCATCAAGCGCTTGTCCTTTCACACTTGTTTCAAAACTGAAAGAGATAGAGTCACCTTTTACTCGTTTCTTGACTCTTAAAATATGAAATGGTAGAGTTTTGTTTCAATGTCATAAAAATTAACTACCCACGAAATATTCCTGGTTAAAGTTAGTTTCCTTAGGGTGTTGTTTTAGATCGTTAATGATGGAAAATTTTCCAGAGTTCACCAACCAAGGAATCCCCTACGAAGGGAATCCTGGTCCTTTTCCTCCTTTTGGAAATGTTGGCGCTCCTTATATGGCAACATTGTCCCTTCCTGGATTAATTGTTGGGTTTCCTGTTTGGTTGTTTTCAACCTCTGTGGTCCCGAATGCCTTGATCACTGTTCAATCAGTTCCTCCGCCTGAACAACATCATGTTGATTCTAAGGTGGACCTCTCCCCTTCTTCGCCTGTTTCTGTGTCCTCCTCTTCTACTTCACTTGGTGAAAGTCTGGATTCGAGTAACCAGGTGGCTAAGAAGAAGAAGAAGAAGACAAAGAAGAAGAATTTTGATAAGGGAGAGGCTAAGTCTACAACTACTGCTTCTGAAACATCTCCTCTTGATAAACCTCCCAACCCTCCACGGAAAGTCAAGTTCCCTTGCATGTTGTGTCAAGGAGACCATCTTCTTCGAGATTTCCCTGGCATTCCCAAGGTGCTCGAAGTATGGTCCAACGGTCATCCACCGTTTCCTTTGGCTTCTTAGAGTCAGGTTGGGGGCGCGTCTTCAGCTGGTGCTGGTAAAACTCTTAAGAATCAGGGTAAGCTTGCCAATCCATGTAAGTTGTGTGGGGGGTACCATGCCATTCACCTTTGTCCGTATATGGATGAAGCCAAACAAGTTTTGGACAGCTTAACCAGTTATACACCATGCCTTCCAGCTGGTTATAATCGGCTTTCTTTGAGTCCTCCGCCACCTGATCCTACAAATCGTCAAGAGTCATCCTTGGTCAATCCCACTCCCCTGGAAATTAAAATTCAGGAATCCATTCTTGACCAACCATTGGTCGTGGGATCAGTTGAACTAGCCCCGTCTATAGTGCACCAGGTCTTTTCCGTCGAGAGTGGATCTCATCCCCCCCCAGGTTCTTCTTGTTTCTTCAGATACCTCGGACTTGGAGAAAGATTCTCCTATCCCTATATCTCAAGAAGTTGCTCCTCCGCCTCCCGTGATGGAGGTCCCGGAGGATACTCCTCCCGCCTTCGATATGGAGGTCGTGGAGTATGCTCCTTCTTCTTCCGAGTAGTTTGGTCACTTCCTTTGATTGGATTCGATTTGCAGGATATCGCCTTCCGTCTTATGTGCCTTTCGAGATAACGGTATAGGCCTTTGGTCTGGTTTTACCCAGCACCATTACAGACGAAGGTGCCTCTGTTAGTATTCTATCCTCAACTACCTGGCAAGCTTTTTTTTCGCCACCGCTTGCGCCTGTTACACAGAATCTGTTGACATTCAACAAAAGAACTAGTCAACCGTTGGGGATTCTTCCAAGGTTACCTATTACTTTGGGAGGTAAAATTTTCCATATGGACGTGATGGTTGTTCCAGGCCCCTTGGATTTCAATCTACTCTTGGGGCGCGATTACACCTATGCCATGGGAGCGCTTGTCTCCTCCCTTTTTCGTGTGGTCTGTTTTCCACATGAAGGATGGATCGTGACCATTGATCAACTTTCGTTCTTTGGTCCTGAAGTGGCAGCTGGCCCGCCATCATCCCTTCCTGGTTTTTATCCACCCGTTGTATCTGCCCCACCGCAGATCAACTATGTGGCTACCTACCACGTGCCTGTACTTAGTGATAGTGCCATTGTGCATCATGTTCTGGGGGCATTGGGTCCAGACTTCCAAGACGTTTTCCTTCCATCGGACGGGAAACTCTTGGAAGCGATGACTTCTTGTTAATTATGATGAGGTCGGTTGGAGCAGAGTTCGTTTTCTTGTGTCAAGCTCCCTAAAAAATGAAACAAGCTCGTCAGAGCAGAGTTCATTTTTCTTGTGTCAAGCTCCTTAAAAAATGAAACAAGGTCATCTGAGGATAGTTCTTTTAATGTGTCAACCTCGTTAAAATAATGAAACATGTTCTTGTTCAATTCGAGTCTTGATCAGATCTCTTAAAATCCCAGTCACATCTTTCTTAGATCTCGTAACTTGAACCTTCACTCCCTCCATATGTTTACTCAAGTGCATGGACTGAAGCTTGGGGGGCATGTACCTCGAATTGAGTCACCATGCTGGGGGCATGCTTACTTTTTCAAGCATATTTTGTTTCCGTTTCAAGCTTGTGAAAAAATGAAACCGGTTTCAAGCATAGTTTATCTTTGTTTCAAGCTTGTGTAAAAATAAAACCAACTTTAAGCAAAGTTTCATGATTTCAAGCTTGTGTAAAAATGAAACCATTCCCATTTTACCTCTTGTGATTGCCATTTTATCAGCCTGTTTTTGCCAGATGAGCCTTGGTTTTCTCATTCCATCGTCACTATCTGCTTGGCCGATCATATGCATTCACTTGGTTTTTTTACCCATTCCTGAGGAACCGCTGCGAAGAGTGGTCTTTGTTAGCTAGCCTCTTAACCTTTATTTGTTCTAAGCAGTTCCACCATTACCGGAACCAGTTGCTACCCTTTATACCACTCGTTCCTCCAGGAGGAGTCAACTTTCAACTCTTTTCTGACTCTTGAAAACTGAAAAATATTGCCAAGTCTCTTGTCATTTTGATCTCGTTAAATTGGCTATGAAACAACATCTACCCAGTATACGTTTACCCCTTTTTCAGGTTGGGATAGATTACTTACGAAAAAGGAATACCCTAGCCTATCGCAACTAGGAGGTTTTCTCAGACATAGTTTTCTACCTTTTCGGATCTGAGGAACTATTTACAAAAAGGGACCGTTGGAGTTTACTTTTCCGCTGTCTTTTCAAACTCTCTAAACATGAAAAGACGCCGAGTTCTTCCTTTTTCAGACTTGTTAAACTATGATGACATCAGATTCAGTCGTAATGACGATATTCGAGTTTCTCCTTCCTAGGGCTCGTTAAATTTACTAGGTTGGGTTTGTCTGAAAGACGAACTTAGATGACAAGAATATGGTATCCTCTTCAAGATTGTGTAAAAATAAAGAGGTACTCGCCAGAAATGGTGGGGAAAAATGGCACCAATATCATCGTCATGTCGGCAGTATGTCGCTTTTGAACATGGCACTTGTCTGCATTTGTGTCGGGTTGGGGACATCTCACCTCATTATCTGTTTGCCTCTGTGGGTTTGGGTAACCCCTTTTGACCTCTCATATGTTCTTTGCCTCGTCATCATGACCTCTGATCTGTTGATGTCAAATACTACCAGATCCACTGTCGTGCCACTGATATGTTCAAGAGAATTTGACCTCTGCAAAGTTCCAACCTTCCTCTGATTCTAATCTAATCCTAATTCACAAAGACATTATGTTCCTCTATCTCGCGTCGATGATGTGGGAAACACTATGGCCCACCATCGATCAAAGTCACTTCCTGTCGACTTCATCTCATTATCCAGGAAGCTAATCTAGAGACTCCCTTCTGGTACCTTGGAGCCTACATGCCTTAATGGCAGGTTCTTCGCGTTCGACTTGAGGTTTTCATCATTGGCCTCCGATCGAGTGATTCTACGGGTGTTCGATACTAGCTCACTGATTCACATGCCGTAGATTGTACCTATAGTACCTTGAGGGCCATTTTCATTATTGGTGGTACCTCTCACGTCTGTTAACATCTTTCATCATTCGCTGGTAATCAGGCGATGTTATTGCATGTTCGACTTCAGCTCACTTTTTCACATGCTTGAACTTGTACTCTGTTCGGGTCAAGATGGAGCGCAAGACCCTAGATTTTGTCTATTGGAATCCAGGCTGCAGATTTTATGGATTATTCTGATTGGTTACATGACTCGTTGATTGGATGGCTGCGACCATACCTGAGTCTATTTATCGATCCTTACTGGATGGTTGCGTCCATGCCTTGGATGTTGATTATTGTATGCTCTATTATGGATGGTTGCACCCATACCACGTATATCATGTATTTGAGATATCAGTTGTACTTCTCTACGCAGGTTTTCTGATGGCAGTGTTTTCAGTTGGACACGTTCTCGTAAAGAATTTCACCCCTCTCTCTCTTTCGGGCCTCATGCTTTAGGGGGCATCTGTTACACAGTAATTTGTCACCATCCCTACAATACCCATATCGCCCATTGGAGGGTCGTTTATGTGATCAATAAGTACTGTCATGCCTTGCAAATACTATCATTGTATCCCTTTCCATGAGGACAACATTCCTTCTGTTGATAATTTCCTGAGCAGACCCCTAAAAACACATGTTTTTTTTTTGGCGCTGGTAGCCCGTTATGTCCTCGCACCAATAAGGAAAATTAACACTGAGCCCACACCAATTGGCACTACGCTCACGGTTAAAGTCTGCGCCAATACATGCTTGTAAATTTTTTAAAAAGGAGGCGAAGTTTCGATTACAACAACTTGGTGGATGAGTCATCAGGAGTGGTTTCGACTGAATAACCACGACCTTCCTCCTTTGGCCTCTTGTTTCCACCTTATGGGGAACCTCCCAAGGGATAAGGCCTCCCTTCCACTATTGTAGGGATCCCAACCTCCTCCTCTCCTCTATAAATATAGCCTTCATCCATTGATGAAGGGGCTGAATAGCTAAAGGGCTGAATGGTTGAATGGTTTAGTCTCCAAGAGCCTTCATAGCATAAATAATGCTGCAAGAGCCTTGATAGTCCTCATAGAGCCAAATCAGTAGCAAGGAGATTGATGATCGAAGAGAGAGGCTTGTCCCATTCCCGACAAGCTTTACCGAGACGTATTCTGTTGACGACCTGCCAAAGGAAGATTCAGCGTCAGAGCCAGGTTGTATTTTCCTTTGTATGAATTGATGATAAGCGACTTTGGTTATGGTTCCACTCATATTGTTCATTATGATCATGAGTTGTGTCTTCTCTGACTGATACATAATTGCATATATTGGGTTTTAGGCTTGTGTTTGTCGTGTTTCTTGCGTGTGCAGGTGTTCGATCGCAGCGAGCGTGAGGATTGTGATCTGCCGGAGCAAGGGAACGAGAGTGCTATCTCCTCTACAAACAACAATGTTGGATTCAAGGTAAGCCTTCTTCGCCATTTGGTTTATTTCAATTAGGAACTTGCACCTTAGCGTGATACGATTGTTGCTAGACCCGATCTGGGCTAGTAGGGATCGCCTCTGTCTGCAGATGGGATTTACCTCTTCAACATACATGATGGAGGAGGTATAATTTCACATTTTGTATTGTACTTCTTTTCCTTGTTTGAGCAGCATGATGTATCAAGAAGAATTATCTCTTCTTGCATATTTTATGATGATGTACTTGCAGCTACTTGTAGCATTGATTTTGGCTTTCATTTTGGTGGTTTGTAAGGGAAGCCACATGATTCGTGGTGTGCACCAGTGACACTACATTGTATCTTCATGTTTCCATCTTATGAGATAACTATGGCAGAAAACAAGTGGCTGGTGAAGCACTTGTTATATTTTGTTTTGAGGCAGGCATGGAATGCACTATGCTGGTTCCTTTTGTGGAACTTTGATTCACTCTTCGGTTGTCATTTGGCAGCTTCTTTTCATAATATTTTGCTTCCATATACTGCTGATATGCTTATACTCACGGGGAGATTTGTTTGGAGAGTGGGATTTGAGATGGATATGCCCATTGGGAGTATGATTCTCCCTATTCTACATGTTGTATGTTTCAGGAGAAACAATGGGCACACCATGATTGCCACAACACACCTCTTTCCTTCATGTAGGAGGAGCCATTGGGAGAACTTGCGTTCTTGGAGGAGGCACTTCATGGTTGACTTATCTTGTGGGGTAGCTTGGGCCATTTTTGAAGGCCATGATATTGCAGCCCAACATCAGAAACCGCCCCATACTTACCATAAATGGAGAGAGAAACTACTTGGATAGGAAAATATAAACTCTCCATTCAGCCCCAACACATTGCATAAAACCGAGGTTGATTTATTTGATGAGCTACCTAGAATGGCTCATTTCATTTGGATGATAACATGGGTGAATGGTTCACTCATTGGGAATAATATTTCCCATGTGTATCATCACTCCTACCTTGAGGAGGCCATGAGACAGCAAGAATATTTCCACTTACACCTTCCACCTTTTCATGATGTAAGCCATTGGGTCATGCATCTTTGGGAGGAGACATTGGAGGGCAGATTATCTTGAGAAGTGGTGGGGACTATTGATGAGGAGGCCATAAGATTAGAAGGGGGGGAATTTTTCTCTCTCTATACAGTTGCTTGAGGACAAGCAACATTTTGGAGGGGAGGACTGTAATGTTCCCAATTTTTAGCCTCAAGCTAAAAGGAACATTATAATTAGCAGTAGATAAATAAAATGGGTAGAGAGACCCACTAAACTTTCTAGAAGAGAAAATAACATTCCTCATGTGAAAAGGGGAAGAATAAAGAAGTTCTATTGAGCACCTACAAGTGTGAACAGGATTGGATCATATTGATTCAGTCATATTTGACCAAGTCCACATGCACTATCTAGATACATTGTATCTCCATGATGGACTGCGCAGTTTGAATGGAGGACAAATTTCACGGGATAGGTGGCACATATGGATGGGACCCATTGTGGAGAGGAGCACTTGCTATATATTGAGAGGAGCACAACCATTGTATTCATGCTTGGATTATTATTTTCTTTGGTCTGTTGAGACTTTGCTTCCTCTTTTTGTTTAGCACGGTTGCAGTGTTGTTTAGCACAAGGGTGTTCCTGGTCTGGAATCCCTAGCTCATCCTCAGGGAAGGAGAGGTTCTTGAGATTCATTTCCTCATTCTGGAATTTTGGCCAAGCTACCTCCTTCAGCTACAATGCATTTTTTGTCTAGAGCTAGGTTGTGTTGCAGGGTGCATCAAAGGAGGATCTCTTTGAGCCATTTCTGGGCTTGTTTTTCAGTGGAGAGCTTGTCCATCCATTGGAGTATCAACAAGGGAGGCTCCTAGGCTTATTTTCATATATTGGCATTGGGCCAAAGCATCTCTTCAATTTTATAGTGCAGTCCCTTGTAGGAACTACGTCATTTTCCAGAGAGCAGCTACAGCAAGGTTTGATACCTTGATTTTTGGCTAGTTTCCTTGGGTAAGGGCCAACCCTACCCCCAGAAAGCTAGAAAGAGGGATTTTAATCCCTATTGTACTTTATTAAGCTATGTTAATGTAACGTTGTAGGGGAATACGTTATTTTGCTGCTAAATATTCAGATCTATTCCTTTTGTACTTGTACTTTCATGAAACCCTTGCCGGGTTATCTTCACATTGTATAAAAGAGGCTAGATCTCTATTGTTTCTCTGTGTTTTGGCTAAATAAACTCCAAATATGTTGTCTACAACATTTTTCTATAGAAACCCTCTTGTAATTACGCTATTCTTGCTTCAAAGTTTTCTGTACGGAATAAGTCATGGGTTTTCAGTGTTTTCTAGCCATACGAGAACGTAGAGATCTGTTTAACTAAGCTAGAATGATTTGTTTCAGCTCCCATTCTATATGTGAGATGTATATTGCATGAAATAAGGGATCCAAGTCCCATTTCTCACTTCTACAACATTATTTCCTGGGAATAGCGTTTTTATTGTCCAGGTCACTGCTTCTCCCCACTTGAAGGTAACATAAGCAGGCATAGTTTTTCTGATACAATCTTAACCATATTTAAGAAGTTTATTTGACACAAATTAAATTATTGTGTTCATGTATTGCTGGATCTCCAACTTTATAATATCTTAAGATATTCTTATTGTTGTAGAAAATCCCTATTTTGAGATATTATAGTTTTTCAAACCATTCATGACACTAGAATCAGGAAGACGAGATCTATCCAGTCGCTTAGGTTCTGCACACTTCTGAACACTTTGAATTTTGAGCTATCACTTAGGTTCTTGATACAAATCTGATCACACTCCCCATTGGGAATCTTTTGGACCCCAAAATACTGATTATCTATTTTGTTTAGTAGATTAGAGTACAATACCCTCACTTTTCAGCCTTCATACACTTTTTCATGGCTTAGTGCCTTTGAACAACAACTCGAAGGTAGTCAACACTTTCCTTCTTGAATTCTCTTATCCTCCTGTCAAGAGTTGTCTTCCTTACTCACTCAGAAATTTCTGGTGAGAAATTTACAGAAGGTAGCTGAACATCGCTTCCTTGATCATCGATCCAAGGTGGCTCAAACAAACGTGATATTACAACAAAAATGCATACATAACTTAAATTTTCATATGTACAAATGAATGTATGTCTTACTGAGTTAAGAAGTCAAACCGCTTCTTACCAAGCCACTTCCACGACGAATTTTGTTGCTGAAAATCTTCTTCATGTGAAACATTTGTTCTCACATCAATGATGGAATCCTTGATTCCACTTTCACTAGTATTTCTATCCTCTTGCCTCATGTGCTTGTAATGATTAGTTGGATGCAATCTCCAACAATGGGCAACAACATGTCCCTTCTATGGCAATGTGTGCAAGTATTTTGCACCTTCTTTGCAAGTTTCCTTTGCCTCAACTGCTTC
Source organism: Pinus albicaulis (assembly GCA_034641835.2). Taxonomy (NCBI): domain Eukaryota; kingdom Viridiplantae; phylum Streptophyta; class Pinopsida; order Pinales; family Pinaceae; genus Pinus; species Pinus albicaulis. The sequence continues at coordinate 882,044,292 of CM076579.1, read as the reverse complement.
CTTTATGCCTCCATCCTCTTCCAGCATTTTGAAACAACATGGTTACACAAACCACAATATGTAAAACAAATATATCTTCCTTTCAAGCATGTAAATTTGTCATTATTATCATAAACATAATCAACTTAACTATGGGAAGAATTATACCTCAAATGCTACTTTGCATGTCCATCCTTTTTACCTTCATGAGGATATGAAATGGTAGAGGTTCCATCTTTCTTTTGAAGACTAATATTAGTGTTCATGTCTTGAAAACTCTCCGAACTCTCATGCTCGCCATAAGCTACATGTCTATGCACATCTTGCTGCAACATAGGATTCAAACAATGGCAATCAACTTGAAAACAAACTTTACATGTTTGTGATTTAGAACTTGGAACAAAAGTTCTTTTTGAAGTTGTCTCAAATGCCTTCATAGCTTTGGAATTTTCGCCATTAGATTAAACATAACTAAGAAAAAATTTCTTAGGTCTTCCCTCAATGAAAATAGGATCAATCATGCCTTGTGCATGCTTGCCTAAAACCTTGCCTTCATTGCCCATTTTTAACATCAACTTGGACCCTATACCTCTAGTGTGCTTTTCAAATGAACCAACACATCTATCTGAAGAGGAATTAGAAGACAAATTTGAGTGAATTACCTATACCTCACGCATGTTCTTGGTTAAGGCCTCTTGGGCTTGATGGAGTTGCCTCTCCATCTCATGCAATATTTGAAGAATTTCTTCTTTTTCTTGCTTCATAGCAACCAATTTCTCATGAAGTCTAGTTCTTTCTCTTCTATCTTCATATAGAATTTGCACCATATCCTTCAGGATGTAGAAGTCTCGCTTCATGTCTTCATCAAAGAATCTTGTGAAGGAGGAGGATTTTGAAACCTCACTTGATGAAGTTGTCATCTTATGAAAATGAAAAAAATAACTTCAATCAACAACTCACAAATATTTAAAAAACAATTGACAAAGCTTTCGAACAAAATGGTTGTAGAGTCAAGCTCTTCTTCAAGTATCCTTTTTGCAAACACCCTCTTGTGCTTCAAGGGTTTCCTTGAGGTCCTTTGGGTAAGGAAGATGCCTTCAAACCTTCTTCCTTATTGTCCTCTTCTGGGCTTAGCTAGCAATAGCTTTCGCTTCACCTCTAGCAAACTCAAACTTGTAAGCAACAATCAGTTTGCAAACAGTTAAATTATTTAACAATGCAAACACGTTTCAAGTCAAAAAACAATCTAGTGCTCTATCAAACAAGAAACCATGTGCTCTGATACCAACCTAATTTGAAAATGGGTTGGATAACTTGTTATGATTTTCAAGAACCTCCCACTCAGTTAAACAAATAAAAGATCTAGCTTATGCTTGACTTTTTGCGGAATTTTATACTTGAAACAGGTGTAGGTTTTTTAACTATTTAAGTGCTTTAAGACCATTTTTTTTTGCTGATATTTAACATGTGAAATAGCCATATAATGCATCAAATAAACATCAACACATAAAAACAAATTTAATAAAGGATTTCACCTGAATATCGTGGGCTATGTCTCCTTGAGCCTTTGTCAATTGACTTGGCTCTTTGGGATTATGATTAAAAGATTATTTTTCAAGTTAATAACTCAAATCCAATGGTTATCTGAACTGAACCAATGGTTTTAGAATACCATCATACCCCTGTCATGGTTGTCATCACTCTGAAAACAGAACTATGTCCCCTTAGACTGGTCTCCTTGAGTCAGTGCTCTTGAGCTACCCTGAGCTTCTCTATGGCACTAACTCCCTCAGAGATACTTTTCTGCCCCTAAAAAATTCCCTACTATCTCCAACACATATCAGACCTCCAAAATAGGCTGAACATTTTCTCAAAATGAGCACTGGCTCCCCAATCTAGGCCTCCATTCACTGATGGGCCTGGGCTACCCAAAAATTCCCTGTAGGTTCTCAACATTCAGAAGTCTTAAAATGAATCTAAAAATCCCTTCATTGGATTCATAATTTCAAAAATAATCAGAATAGACTATTGGTTTGCTGAAATTGGCCTCCAACTGCTCCGGTTTTGCCTCCAACACTTGGTGGCACCCTTGGCTCTCGGGTCACTGAAAACTTCTCTATGGGTTCTTGACCTTTAGAAGTCGTCAAAAACTTCTGGAAACTCGATCAATGGATTCAAAAGTATTAAAATAGTTTGAAATGACTATTTTTTTGCTGAGAATGGATACTGGCTGCTCTGGATAGGCCTCATTCTCTTCCTAGCACTTGTTGGCCCTAGTGGCCCCTGGAACTTCTTTGAATCATATCGGCCTTCAAAATTTGTCTAAAGGCTATGAAAACTACACCATCAGTTCCAAAATGTCTGAAATATCCAAAATTGACTATTGGAATGTTGAGAAAGTCCTATAGTTGCCTTGGCTAAGCCTCAAACTACTACTGGCCCATGGCGGCCCTAGTGGCCCCTAGAACTTCTTTGAAGCAAAATCCTACTCAAAAGTCCTTTGATGGCTCTGAAACCCTTACCAATGAGTCTGGAATGTCTGAGATAGTCGTAACTGACTATTTTCACCCTTAGAATGGACGAATCTTGCTCAAGATAAAGCCTAAATTGAATTTTCCCAGTGTCCCCTAGAAACCCTCCACTAAATGTGGAGAGACTGCACATAACAACAGTTAAAATAGGAATTTTGGCCAAAAATGGTGCGCTTGACCAAATAGTCCTCCAACCTGACCGTGGCAATAAAATTTGGTTGGGTGGTTGGGCACATGGCCCTAACCTCGCGGTCTTCAAAATCATAACTGTCGGCGGGAGTTGTGCAAACCGTGGCATTTAATCCTTAACCTTTGCATGTGATAGTTTTCGGCATTTACAGTTGCAGTGAACACAACATATAACCAACGTGGATAAGTTTTAATGCGACTACATGTGAACTGGCTTCAGAAAAATGCTGGCGGTTATGCTGTTAGTGCCGGGTGGTTAGGGCTTAAGCCCTTGGACCTGGGGCAAAGGTCCTATGGGGGAGGGGCTGGCCCCTCCAGACCCCCAAATGTGAATTAAATACAGTTTAAATAAAAATTCCCCACCATATGGTTAAGAACTACCTTGTAGAGCAGTTGGTGGCGGTCTATGTGTGCAGGGTAGAGGTCATGGGGTCGAACCTTGAACCTCATAAAATTTTATACCATCGTCCAGGGGACACATGGCGGCCTCAGGGCTAGCCACATGTCTCCCTATAATTGGTCCACATTAAAAGCATATAGCTCATCCAACGAACCATAGTGTGCCACTTGGCATTCACTAGTTGGCCCAAAAGGAATATTCTAGGGAACATTTTGAGGAATATGCCCTGGAATTTTTTTTTTTGAATTTCCAAAAACTAGTCAAACTTGGTCAAAAGCCAAAAATTACAGTTTAGTGGACTTTTCAAAACGTGATAACTTCTTCATACGGTGTCGGTTTTTCAGACCTTTCACAGCGCCATAATCAGGAAGACGAGATCTATATGATCACTCAAGTTTGGCACACTTTTGAACACTTTGAATTTTGAGTTATCACTTAGGTCCTTGATCCAAATATGATCAATCAACCTCATTGTTACGTTCCATGTAGATGTGATGAAAAGAGATACAATCTAAGGATTTTCAAAGCTTGTAAATCCTTGTCTTCCAATGAGTGAGATGTGGGGGAGAGAAACGAATATGATACTTCATATGGTTAATAACAACCCATGAATCCCCAAAAATTGATAGAGCCTCAGTGTAAAGTTGTTTTTTGAACCATATTAATCCCCACAAAGCAAGTACCTTAGCCTGGGTGTTTGATCCGTGGCCACCATTCCAGTAGAATTTGTAGTAACACTTTGTGTCCAATCTGAGACAGACCCCACATCTGCAACAATTATTTTGTGCTGCTCCATCAAAGAAACTAACAGGGCATGTGATTGGGTGTGGATGTAGGCATTGTGATAGATCCCATGGGGAAGGAATGTCAGGGTGAATACCATCCCAACAATGAAGGATTCTCAATGCCACTCGGGCTTGATTAACAGGAACATATTGAAATAGTCACTTGTTCCACGAAATCCATACAAACCAATGAAAGTACAAGGGGAGGGTACCAAAATTCTTACCCCTAGCCAACCACCTTGTAGCGCACTCCTCCACAATATTGAATTGTATTATGGTTATATTGAGTGCCATAAATATGAAATTCCATATGACCACTGTCACTTGACATTGGTAGAACAGATGAATGTGATTCTACGATGATCACCCACACAAATTGTCCCAAGTCAAGATTTTGTTATTGCAAACAAGCCATAAAAGAATGATGAATTTGATAGGGGCCTGTGACTTCCACATTTTTATGAACCAACTATATGGCATCAGGCCTTAGATAATAGGAAATACGAAAATGTATGTTTCCCCGATTTGTACGATATTATTGTGGAGTGTACCACCCCAAGTTATATAGTTTCCTATATCAGTGTAGTGTAATCCAACATTCTTCATGTGCATGTAGAAAAGGTCCCATTCTCGTGCATTTTCTCCCAAAAGCCCCATCTCGGTCATCTCCCTCCAGACTGGATATATACCATGCCATGTTTTAGTCATATTTCGAATGAAAAAGATCCCACTGGTGTGTAATCCATATATTAAGTTCTTGTTGGGTGTGACACATCCCTCTACCCCTCAAATATCACCCAGAACTATGATGATGTTCGTGCCTCCCTCAAAATACCAACTCATTATTTTCAAGTATAGGTACCATACCTTCTTGAAACTCATTCAAATCTGTGATCCCCTGTATTTTCCAAGCGTACCGAGTCGGTACCACTCCTCAATAGGGTTACCCCTTAAATATTTGTATTTTATAATATCCATCATTGTGCCCTGAATATTAAGACCCTACTAAAGGGATTTCAACAACAGTGCCCTATGAAATATATGCACATCCAACAGACCCCAACCGCCCATCTCCTTCGGGGTCGTGATACTGGCCCATTTTGTCAAATGATACTTACCCACGTCCTCCCTGCCAACCCAAATAAATTGAGCCAAGATGGAGAGTATCTGTTTGATGATGGCATCAGACACAATGTAAAGGTGAGCCTAGTGTACAACTAGATGCTATAATATGGCTTGAGCTAGTATGAAACTGCCACCCTTAGTGAGCCAATGCAGGGACAACCTACCAAGCGTCTTCCTATATTTTTCAATAAGCCATCTCCAGTCAGCCACAATAAAATTTCATGGCTTTAAATGAAAACCAAGTTATGTGAACCCATCCTTAAGAGGACATATATTAAAATTGAAAGCATTATTAACCTAATTGATGGTTTCAATGTCACCAGCAAAGTGTAGTATTTGTGACTTACCCCTGTTTGAAATCACCCCTAATGTGCGGCTGAATCTGTCAGTAATGTCACAGATATATATATCCACTGCGTAATTTGAAGCATGCCAAATACCATAATATCGTTGACAAAAAAACTATGTGTTTCCTCCATCTCCTGCATAACCCTTATACCTTTAAAATGTCCTAGTCGAGAAACACCTAAATTTTATGGCTAAGGTTGTCCATGATGAGGATAAATAGCCATGGCGAGAGCATGCATCCCTGTCGCAGTCCATGACCATCTTTAAATAAATGAGACGACAATAAATTTATTAAAACCACCAGCTGAGCTTTAGTAACGCATCCCATTATCCACTAAATAGCCATATTATAAAGACCAAATTTTGTAATAATCATGCGTAAAAATTTCCAGTCCACTCAATCATAAGCCTTTCTGCGATCAATTTTCATGACTAGTGCTTCCATTTTCTGAGTGTGAATGGAGTGATCAATGATCTCTTGCGTGGAGGAAACCACATCATGTATGTGTCGGTTGTGTAGAAAACCAAATTTTTCTCGGGTAATGTATTTGGAGAATAAAACATCGATACATTCTACAATGGCTTTTGAAATGATCTTGTATGTAATGTTGCACAATGAAATGGGATGATAGTCCTAGAAAGATGTGGATGGTGATGTTTTGGATATGAGTGCGATAAAATTAGAGTTGTTCACACCATGAATGTTTCCCATCCGACGAGATTCCTCCACCATTAGAATAATATCCTGCATCATAAGGTTAGAGAAATGAGCAAAGAATTAAACCGTCCACCCATCGAGACCCGTGCTTTTATCTCTCCCAAAATACTGAAGTACCCATGTGGTTTTGGAAGGAGTGACAGGGCGTGTAATATGGGCATTGACTGCATCCAAAAACATTACCATATATTCAGTAGTCCCCCAAATTTGATCCTCAACAAAAATACCACATATTTTCTGGAAACATTCTTTGAAGTATCTGACTATCTCTGCCTAAATTGACTCAGTTGTGTTATAACGAAGCCCAAATCCATTCACAATTTCCCAAATATTGGCGAAATTGTGAAAATACTTGGTGTTTTTGTCACGTGCCCTCAACCATATAGCGCGACTCTTTAGTCACTATGTTTGTTCCTATTGTAGTAAAATCAGTCATTTCCTGTCCTTGAGTGCTTTGATCCTGTCCCAAATGGTATGTGAACACCGCCCACTATCCATATCTTTAAAAATCACTCGCGTATCCGAAATGATGTCATTTAATTCCAATAACACGTTTTATTTTTGGAATTCTTTCCCAGGTTCTCACCCGAGATTTCAGCCACCGTAGAGAAATTTACATGTAGGCCATCAGGGAAGTGCCATGTGCCCAAAAACACAACTTCTAGAATTTATTAACTAGTGTTACAAATCCAGGCCCTCCATCCACGTCTTGTTGAATTTGAATGGAAAGCCTCGTTCTAGCATCTCGAGTTTCCATTGTAGCATAATCAGTTGATGGTCAGAAATCATTAGCCCAACCAACCACGATCTAACAGAACCCCAAATTTCTAACAAACTCTCCTGTACCAAAACCCGGTCCAACCTCTTAGCAATGTAGTGTTCCCCCTTCCTACCATTATGTAATATTCCAAATTAGCAGTTCAACTAATTGGATAATTAATATTGATTATTTTTTTCATTTCCTAATGTTGAGTGGTGTTAGAACTGCAATTTTTCCAAAGATTTTCAAAGTCTGGTCATCATTCTCCAAGGAATCAATCTTCCTTTTTAGTCTGATTATAAGATAAAAGTGCCGTTGTCAAAGAGTAGTGATGAGAAAATTTCATTTCTACCTTCATTCATTTCATTCTTCCTCTTTCACCTTTCATTTTCCCAAAAAAAACAAAGTCCAACCTCTCATTTCCCTTTTCAAAACCCCTTTTTAACTCATAAAATTAAACATTTATAGTCAAAAAGCAGCTCTGCACACCCATCAACGGCCATATCATATTTCCTTTTTAACTTACCATATATTTCTTTTATCGGAGATTTTACCTGCACCACAACAAAACCTTGGTTATATCATATATCATATGGTATAATTTACCACACTTAATAAACATTGTGGATCCCTTAACTTTCATCACAATCGGCTCTTCGCAGTTTTAACTCCCATTCACGTTACAATTTTCATCTCCTACAAAGCCCCTGAAATGTGATTTCCAGTATGGTCTAGGACGCATACTTCCCTTTGCTATGCCTTGTATACGTTATGAATATTTTTTATGCTTCGGGCATCTTTTTCTCATATTACCACGACTTAATGAAATATTCACTTTCCTCTTTTTAAAAGCCATTTAAAGGGCCCCACCTACCTTTCCACGTCACATTTCTGCAAATTTCATTTACAACATTCACTTCTGCCTCCTTAAAAATTTCAATTTGCGATTTGTGGGCAAATTTTTGTCATGTCATGTCACCCTTCACTCTTAGCGCACATCGCACTTCGCCAGTTTTAACATTTAACTCCTGTGCTTCATAATAAAAATTTCGATGTGCAAATTGCAGGTGACCTCACTGTTTTTTAGGCCATGTCACCTCCGTCTCATCGCACATCGCATTTTGCCAGTTCCAACACTTAACTCCTACATTTCATAATAAAAATTCCATTTCGTGATCTGCAATCAGCCCCACTTCCTTGCTACATCATCATCCCATCGCAAATCACATTTTCTCCCATTTGTGTCTTAAGTTTAAATGCTCTGACCCCGATTTGCGCTTACGATATATGTCTAAAAGGTTTTCTCCTCCCGCTTAGCATTCATTCCACTCCATGTCTCCCCTATCAATTAAAGATTTTTCAAAGGTTTTCTTTGTAATATATCATAAAATGAACCTCCGCCATTCTATCCAAAAAAAATTTCGGGTTTTCCGCCATTACAAAGGGTTTTCCACCAAAGAAAGAAAGGAACAACGAAACAGCAGCAGAGTTTCTATAAAACATTTTCTACCACTACTCTCAATACCAGCACGTTTCCACAAGGCACCAGGCAACATTCAAGGAACAACCACACACCATTTTCACTAATGTTTACACTTTTTGTGGAATTGGTTGCACCAAAACAGAAGATGAGTGTTCCCATAGACTACCACATCATATAAACCACTTCGAATTGTTAGCCTTGATGATGTTTATTTTCATTATGCCATAATTCTTTGTATTAAAGTTTTAGGATAAGCCTCCTCTCTTGCACAATATTGTAATAACTTTTGGGAACAGGTTTACTTCGTTTGTGGAGATGATAGTTTATTATTTTTGTATATATGTTATAGAATTCTATGTAAAAGGGGTTGGTCGGTGATTTTAGAATCTTGGCTCATATGATCAGTACTCTTTTTAGTGAATAAAATTAAAGAAAATTCCGAGGAATTATTATCAATCTGGTGTGTGTATTATTAATCTTCTCTTGTGTTTCCATATCTTATTATCTTCAATGGCAGCTTGTAATCCCTCATACTGTTATGTGTTTTTATCAATCTTCTGACATGTTCATGTGTTTTGTTAAAATTTATTAGTCTCACACAGTGAGATTTCTTGATGAAATATACATGATGACAATGTAAATAGCATCACTTATAACAATTATCTTCCACGATATTTCAGTGAGAATATTGTAAGTCTAGAAATAGCTTTCTCTTGTTGAAATATTGAAAAATTGCTACTTGTGTTATTTTCTACCAAAAGCGGTGGATTTATGCCTTGTAGACCCACAGTTTCTTCTTCCATTTCACATTCTCTTCCCCTCATAGGCTAAAAACTCACTCTTTTGCTACCACATTAGAACCAATACCCTCATTAGTAGAACAGTGGATTTGAATTAAATCTATTTTTAGTGAATGGGAGTTTAAACCACCTACCAATATCATAAACCAAATCATTAAATTTCCTTAGAGTTTAGGATGTGTCTGGTCAGGAACTTGAAGCTGTCCAAGTGTTGATTCCAGCGCCAACACCTTTTGGTGCGTCTGCCGAGAGACGGAGGCCTTGAAACGAAGTATTCTCCCGAGTCTCTTGTTTTGAATTGATGATAATCAATTCTTGATGGTGAGAAAGAATTTGTCACTTGAAGAAAATTGAAAATTAGTTCACCTGGCGACTCCACAAAGAGGAAGAGGGGTTTCAAGACCTCCTTCTACAAGGAGGAATCAAAGATCTCCTACTGTGATTCCAGTTGCTGGCCCAGAAAATATCATTAAAGATGAAAAAGGAAAACATATATCAGTTGAGGCCACATCTCAGTCAGTGAAGAAGGTACACAAAAAGTACATTCCAAAGCAAAAGGTACCTTCATCTACTTTAGAATCAAAAGATGTTTTAGTTTCAAAAGGTTCTGTTGAAAAATATAAAGTTGAAACTACTTCCCTAGAAAATAAAGATGTTGTTAAACTAGGTGCAGCTGAAATTTTTTCTCACTCATCACCTAGTAAGTCTGAGATAAGTACTGTTCCAGTCAAAGAGGAAAAACTGAGTTTTTAAGTGTTGATAAGAAATCAAAAGAGTTTGTGCTAACTAAAGGGGAATTAGAACAAGTATTGGCTATTGCACCTTTTCTTGATAGGGATGTTTTTACTGAAGAATATTTTAAGGCTATTTTAAATTTCCTTCAAACTCATCTTGAATACTAGTCTCTTATCACCACTCAATAAGAGTATTTTCATTTTTCTCCAAATCCAGTTGTTGGGTCATCTTATTCTCATCCACTAGAAGATATTGTTCCTGAAGGCCTTATTTTCAACTTATCTGATTTCCTTGCTCAGCAAAATAAAGTTGAATTAACTCCATCCCCTCAAGAGACAACTTTTGAATCTGATTCTTCTATAGAAGGAGAAGTCAAGACATCCTTTGTTCATATTTGTGAAAATCCACTCTTTTCAGTTCCAAACCCTGAAGAATCATCTCAAGAATTCCAATTTTCTATTGTCCTAAATCAGAATCAGAATTCACCAATTGTAATTCCTATTTTCCAAACAAGTACATCAACTTGTCATACATCAAAATATGGCTCAGCTTGCCCTTACAAGGATGCAACAGATAGTGGCTGCAAGATATGCGCCATTGTTCTCCCTCAACCCTTGTAGCCACTTCCTAAAGGGTATTACTTGAAATATATTCCAAAATACACTAGGGAGGGAGAATAAGTTTCCGCTGAGGAAAATTTAGTGGCTTTCTATAGTTATGTTGACAATCATAATATTGAACATGAAGATGTATGGTCAAGAATATTTGTTCAGAGCTTGGATGGTGATGCTTGTAAATGATTTAGAAGTCTACCTCCAAGCTCAATAATAGGAATTGATGAATTGGAGGAGATATTTTTGAAGCAATGGGGTGATAGGAAAGAATATGTGTAATACCTTACAAAATTTGGAACTCTGAAGAAGAAGGCAGCTGAGTCATTGGTTGATTTTACTAAGAGGTTTAATAAGATTTATCATAAAATTCCTGAAGAAATTAAACCTACTGAGATCACAACTATTATAAATTTTGAAAATGCTTTGGATTCTGAGTTTGCTTTATGGTTGAGGGCTGAGAAAGAAAAAACATTGATGGTTATGCAAGAAGCTGCAATTGGAGTGTAGTCTAATATTATGGCATCCAATAAGTTGAAAATGGAGGAAGAGAAAGTAGCAAAAGACAAAAAGAAAATGAAAGAAGAAAAACCTTCTTCCTCTAAATCTCTTACAACAGAGGAAAAGATTGATCAAATGTCCAATTTGATCAAGGAACTTGCTTCTAAGATGGAAAAATTAGAGTTTGAAAACACACCTTGTTGGTAGAGCCAATCAAAATGAGGCCAATAGAAATTAGGCTCCCTTCAGGAGGCCTTTTCAACCTCAACAAATCCTACAACACCCAAGGAGGAATGATGATGATCAATATGTTCAGCCTCCTTTGAATAATTTTGATGAAGAATAACAAGAAAATGAAGAAGAAAAAGAATAAATAAACCTTGTGGGAGAAACTTCATAGTCAACATGTTTTACATTGCAAGAATATGAATAACAATCAATAATTTGTTTGTTTTCGGATGATGTGAATGCCCAAATTTATGCACAAAATTATAAAAAACAACAAGAAGTTCAAAACAGAAATTAATTTGGGGTCCAAAGGTCATGTTCAACAACCTCAACAAAAATCAGATTCAAATAAAAAGCTACTAAATAGAAGGCCAAAGTCAATGAGGTTCCTCCACCTCAAAATCCTGCCCCAATTGTCAAAATCACTGCATAAATAAGGAATTAGTTCAAAATTATTTCAGTTTCAAATATGAATTGAAGAAAATCAAAATTCTAGTCCCACTTCTAGAATTTTTGAAAAATCCAGCATATAAAGAGTCTTTTAAAAGTAGTTACAACCACCTCTCGCTCTTGATTCAGTCAACCTTGAGGATGAGCATCCCACTATTTATCTAGGTTGTCATGTCCAAAAACAAAATGATGAAAACTCACCACCTATATACCTGTCACTCAATATACATGAAAAATTGCTGCATAATTGTCTGTTAGATTCTGGAGCTTCTCATAACCTGATGCCAGAAAAGGTCATGGATGAATTAGGATTAGAGATCACCAAGAAATACCATGACCTATACACCTTTGATTCCAAAAAATTCAAGTGTTTAGGAGTGATCAAGGACTTGGTTGTTCCCTTACCCAACTGCCTATGAAGAGCTTAGTGATGGAAATTGTATTTGTAGACATTCCTTCTAGATTTGGGATGTTACTTTCTAGATCTTGGTCTAAAAAATTGGGAGGTACCCTTCAGATGGACATGTCATATGCCACCATCCCAGTGTTTGGAGGGGAATTCAGAAGGTTGTATAGGGAAACCAAAATGACCTACATCATTAGTGATCAAAATAATCCTTTAAATCGTCCCATATATGCTAAAGAAAAGGAATTGGGGTCATTGATACTACACCTTGCTACTGATGATAACAATTTATAGCCTGAAATAAGTGAAAAACAAAACTTTCAAGGTATAAATGAGTAGAATTTACAAGGAGGACAGATCTAGAAATTGTACTTTGATGGAGCCTCATCAAGAGAAGGATTGGGAGCCGATGTACTCCTCATTTATCCCACTCTTTATAGGGTAACTATATGATATAAACTGCAATTTTATACCACTAACAACGTGACTGCTGAGTATGAAGTGCTTGTGCTGGGTATGAATGCAACGAAAGATTTGGGAGTAGAGTGGCTAGTTGCTTTTGGTGATTCAGAGTTGGTGGTTAAGCAGGTGAGAAAAAATTACCAAGTGAAAAATTCTAAATTGAAGAATTATATGAATGAAATCTGGGATTTGATTGAGCATTAATTTTCATCATTTAATTTAAATTTTATCACTAGAGAAGAAAATCAAATGGCTGATTCACTGGCTATTACTGCTAGTAATTCCAATGTTCCTCTAGATGTCAAGGAAACATATGATGTTCAAATAAAAAACATGCCTTCAATTCTTAATAACATCAGATAATGGCAAGTATTTGAGGATGACAAGGAAATTCAAAAAATTTTGGAGTGTGTTGAAGAGTTTGCAGACATACAAATTGATGATGAGTAGGACATTGTTGAAAATAAAAATAGAAGGCCTTTTAAGAAAACCATGGCTGGGAAGAACATTATAGATATGAAAACTAACTATATTCCTAAAGGCTTAGTTCCTTTAGAAATATTATTTGATAATAATGATGTTTTTATCAAGCCTAAAAGTAAATTTGATGGAGAGAGTACAATAGAATGTAACATTGGCAGAGGGTATGAGCCAAAATTAGTCAAAGTGTCCAAATTCCTTTCTATTGAAACCATAACAAAATATATCAAGTTGCTGAAAGAATTTGATGATATTTTTGCATGGTCTTATAGTGAACTGAAAACTTATGATAGAAGCATAATGAAGCACAAGATTCCTTTGAAAATAGATGAAAATCCCGTAAGACAAAAAATCATACATATCAATCCCATGTTGCTCCCAATCATTGAGAAAGAAATCAGAAAATTATAGGAAGCAAAGATAATTCTTCCTTTGATATTTTCTAATTGGGTAGCTAATATAGTCCCAGTTTGGAAAAAGAAAGGAGAGATAAGATTTTGTGTTGATTTCCACAACTTGAATTTATGTTCATTAAAATATAACTATCTGCTGCCCAAGATGGATTATATTTTGCAGAAAGTTGTAGGATCCAAAATATTGTCAATGATTGATGGCTTTTCAGGCTATAATCAAATTTCAGTTGACATGAAAGATAGAGAAAAGAAAAAATTTACCACACCATGGGGCACATTCATGTACAACAAATTTCCATTTGGTCTGATGAATGCAGGCGCAAATTTTCAACAGGCAATGGATATTGCCTTTGCTGGAGAAAAAAATAGATTTGTAGTCATCTATTTGGATGAAATCACAATCTATTCAAAATTTGATGAAGATCATTTGAAACATTTGAAAAACGTTTTTTACAAACGCAAAAATTTTGGTTTGTCCTTGAATCAAAAAAATTCATCCTTTGATGTCCAAGAAGGGAAATTATTGGAACATACTGTAACAGAAAATTGCATTTGTATTGATCCAGGAATAATAGAAGCTATTCAGAAGATTGGTCTTCCAAGGAATAAAAAATAATTGTAGTCATTTTTAGGGAAACTCAATTTTCTAAGGCATTTTGTTCCTAACTTTGTAAAGCTGATCAAACACATAAATATCTTGATGAAAAAAGATGTAGAATTTAAATGGCGAGATGAAGCAAATAATTCATTTTCAGCAATCAAGTCTGCCTTGACTGAAGCTCCAGCTTTGATTAGTCCTGATTTTGAAAAATATTTTCGTATTTTTTCATATGCATCAGAAGAAAAAATTGCATTTGTCTCGCTACAGAAAAAAGAAGAAGGTTTAAAGCAGCCTATTTCATTTTTCAGTCGTGCTTTAAGGGATGTTGGATTAAAATACAACCTAAATGAAAAACAAGCATATGCACTAATTAAGGCTTAAAAGTCTTTTCAAGTTTATGTGTTGCATTCAAAAATAGTTTCTTTTGTGCCCAATATCACTGTTAAAGATGTTTTGCTGCAGCTAGATATAGATAGAAGGAGAGCACGGTGGTTGGCCAAAATTATGGAGTTTGATATTGAGATAAAAAAAAAAAAAATTGATAAAAGGTCAAGGCTTGGCTCGCTTAATGGCCAAATCTAATTGCAAGGCTTTAAATTTGAATGTAGAGGCAACTGAAGGAGAAGATGAAGTTGAATCCCAAGAGATTATGACAGAGATACATGCAGGAGTGTGTGGAGGGCATTTGTATTGGAAATCCACTGCAAACAAAATATTAAGAGCTGGCTATTATTTCGGTGTTTTTTCCAAATTTAGGAATTGTGTTGAATGTCAGAAGTTTGCTGGAAAATAGAAATTACTACCATTACCTCTTATTCCTATTTCAGTAGATGTTCCTTTCCAACAATGGGGGTTAGACTTCATCGGTGAAATCCATCCACCTTCATCAAGACAACATAGATGGATTCTCATAGCTACAAAATATTTTACTAAATGGATTGAAGTTGTACCAACCAGGAATGCTACTGATACGGTAATTATTAAATTTTTGTTGGAAAACATTATGTCAAGGTTTGGTTGTCCACAAAAATTAGTAACTAATAATGCAATGGCCTTTAAGTATGCTAAGATGTAAAAATTTTGTCAGCAATATGGAATTGTATTGACTCATTCCATGCCTTATTACCCTCAAGGTAATGTATTAGCTGAGTCATCCAATAAAATTTTGGTGAGGATTATTAAGAAAATGTTGCTTGAAAATAAGAGAAATTGGGACATTCAGCTGGTACATGCTCTTTGGGCAGATAGGGTAAGTGGTAAAAAATCAATTGGGATGTCTCCATTTCAGCGTGTATATGGTACTGATACTCTAATGCCTTTGCAATTAGCTCTTCCTGTGATGAAGTTCCTGCAAGATGAATTTGATGATGAAAATCCAATCCAAAGAAGAATGCCACAGTTGATAGAGGCACACCAAATTAGAGAATCACTGATGGATAAAACACAGAAGTATCAGACTAAAGTCAAATATGTTTTTGACAAAAGAGAAAATCCACAGTTACTGTAGGAGGATGATTTGGTGCCACGTTGGGATGTTAGGAGAGAAGACCATGGAAATCATGGTAAGTTTGAAAATTTATGGTTTGGACCATTTAGAATTGCTGGAGTTTTGGAAAACAAACTTTTCTGCTCAAACATCTAGATGATGATCAGCTGACTGGAGGTCCAGTCAATGGTGATTTTCTTAAGATGTTCTTTTTTCAGTAATTCAGTTGAGTCATCCCATTGTAAATATCCAGTGTGATGTGTCAATAAGACTCCATGCCCAATGGAGTTTGTGTCTATATATATAGTTAGTCTTGAATCCAGTCAGTCAATGGTCAGTCTTAGTCTTAATTTTCAAGAAGTCTTCCGAGTTTCAAAAGTTTTTAAGGCACTGAGTCTACAGTCCTTGAAGCTTCACAGGGAGGACTTCATCCCCAATAGGAGCCACTGTTAGCACTACAATTTTTCCAAATATTTTCAAAGTCTGGTCATCACTCTCCAAGGAATCAATCTGCCTTTTCAGTTTGATTATAAGATGAAAGTGTCGCTGCAAAAGAGTAGAGGTGAGAAAATTTCATTTCTACCTTCATTCATTTCATTCTTCCTCTTTCACCTTTAATTTTTCAAAAAAACCCAAAGTCTAGCCTCTCATTTCCCTTTTCAAAACCCCTTTTTGACTCATAAAATAAAATTTTTATGGTTAAAAAGAAGCTTCGCACATCCAATATTTCCTTTTTAACTTACCATATATTTATTTTATCAGAGCTTTTAATTGCACCACAACAAAACCTTGATTATATCATATATCATATGGTATAACTTACCACACTTAATAAACATTGTGGACCCCTTACCTTTCATCGCAATCGACTCTTTGCAGTTTTAACTCCCATTCATGTTACAATTGTCTTCTCCTACAAAACCCCTGAAATGCGATTTGCAGTATGGTCTGGGACGCATAATTCCCTTTGATACACCTCGAATATGTTATAAAGACTTTTTATGCATCAAGCGTATTTTTATCATATTACCATGACTTAACGGAATATTCACTTTCTTCTTTTTAAAAGTCTTTTGAAGGGCCCCACCTACCTTTTTGCATTGCATTTCTGCAAAGTTCATTTAACACATTCACTTCCACCTCCTTAAAACTTCCGATTTGCGATTTGCGGGCAACTGTTTGCCATGTCACTGTTGAGTCTCAAAAGTGTTTTCCATATTCATACATATTTCCATTATGTCATAACCATTTAGCTCTTATTTCATAGCCATATGACCGAAAACCCTACATCAAGTAACCATTTTCATAAATATATGGGTTAGGATCCTTGTCTTCCAAAGTTATTTATTTTATGTATTTAAAGTGAATTTATGATTAGAAACTAGAAAATTAACATAGTTTCATATATCTATATATATGTTATGAGTTTTGTGACATGTGTAGGTCAAAAGGAGACTTCTAGAAGACCCTTATGTGGCACTCTAAGGCCAAATTCGAATTTGGTTGGAGAAGATTATGGAATCAAGAGGATATGTGTCTCACTTCCTTGTTGTATTGAAACTCTAAGAGGATATGTGTCTCATTTCTTAGTTGTGTTGAAACTCTAGAAATACATGTGTCTTATCATTTCCTATTTTGATTGTAACTCTAGAGATGGAGGGAGAGATTCATGGACTCCCATTAATGAGATAACTCCTCATATTTTGTATAAATAGGAGAAGCTTTCTCCTATCATGGGTAATGAAAAAGTAGTGAAAAATAGGAGAAGGAGAGAAAGGAATAGAGAGTCTTTTGTAACAAAGCTTAAAATGGAATGGGATGTAGATTTGTGAGGTTTTCAATAAAGAAATTTAGTTCTTTGATGCTATTTTGATTACAACTTTAAGGAGCTGAAGGATTTCACCAAATTGGTAGCAGAGGGCCCCTGCTATCCAAGGAGGCTTCTACATGCTTTCTAGATAAGTAGCTTTTAATTCATGTCTTGCATTATTTGTTTAACTAAAAGATCCTCATTATCTTACAATCATTCTTTTTCTTAAAATGCTCTTCCAAAATATCATTATTAGATGGAAAAGATTTGGTTGTATTATATTGAGTTAATTAGCATTTTCTGTTTTGCAATTAGATTAAAAGATCCTCATTATCTTACAATCATTCTTTTTCTTAAAATGCTCTTCCAACATATCAATATTAGATGAAAGAGATTTGGTTGTATCATGTTGAGTTAATTAACATTTTCTGTTTTGCAATTAGATTAAAAGATCCTCATTATCTTACAATCATTCTTTTTCTTAAAAATCTCTTCCAACATATCAATATTAGATGAAAGAGATTTGGTTGTATTATGTTGAGTTAATTAGCATTTTCTGTTTTGCAATTAGATTAAAAGATCCTCATTATCTTACAATCATTCTTTTTCTTAAAAAGCTCTTCCAACATATCAATATTAGATGAAAGAGATTTGGTTGTATTGAAAATATTAATTTGCATTTTGTTTTATAAATTGATTAAAAGATCATCATTATCTTACAACCATTCTTTTTCTTAAAAGATCTTCTAACATATCAATATTAGATGAAAAATATTTGGTTGTATTATGTTGAGTTAATTAGCATTTTCTGTTTTGCAATTAGATTAAAAGATCATCATTATCTTATAACCATTCGTTTTCTTAAAAGCTCTTCCAAATAGAATACATGAAAGAGGATTCATAATATGTTATTATATCTTCTTTGGTACCATTTTGTAAGCTAGGATATCCATGTGTATTAGAATGTTCTGCTTTTTCACCATTTTCCAATTAGGACAATTTACAATTACACTCGCTTTTGAGTCTAAGGTTGATAGAATTATATAATTATAATTGCTTTATCTATAATAAGTTTCCTTTTCTTTTCTTTTTGACATAGATTTGATTTCATCTTTTGAACATAGAGTAGCGTACTAAGTACTAAAAATAAAAAACCCCCAAAAACAATAAAAAAACACGTACAACAAAGTAAGGAAGAGGTCACTTAGGCACATATAGTGCACCACACTTCATCAGTTTACTAGCCCTGGTTGATAATTTAAGTTAGCAATTTAGGACGCTAAATTGACTACACATTTTGGCGCCGTTGCCGGGGAAGTGTAATTAGGAGACCTTATTTTTTACATCTAAAAAAAAAAGAAAAAAAAAAGTAATAATTCTTGAGTATGCTCTCCTCCTGCACTTTGTGTGATCTGGAGGATCAGAAAAATGATTGTTATGTAAAAAAAAAGTAATAATTCTTGAGTATGCTCTCCTCCTGCACTTTGTGTGATCTGGAGGATCAGAAAAAAAATTGTTATGTAAAAAAAAAGAAAAGAAAAAAAAGAAAAAAAAAGGGAGACAAAATAAACTTCATCATTTCAATTGATTCAATTAAAAAAAAAAAAAATGAAAAAAATTCCAATACATTGTTTTGTTTAATGAAATATATATGTGTATTTTTAAATTTTTGAAAATATAACATACATAATTTTATTAAAAAAATCAATTATAAAAAAATGAAAAATAATTTTTTTTTAATTGTTTTGTTTACTAAAATATATATGTATATTTTTAAATTTTTGAAAAAATATATATAATTTTAATAACAAATCATTTTAAAAAAAATAAAAAAAAATGAATAAATTATTTTGTTTAGTAAAATACATATGTATATTTTTTATTTTTGAAAATATAACATATGTCATTTTATTAAAAATAAAAAATAAAAAAAAATCAATAAACAAAAACCAACGCAATGGCCATGGTCTTTAAAAAAACTTTGAACTATAACAAGACCTCCGAGCCATAAGCCTGGCTACAAAATTCCAACCAAAGAAAAATAAATTGTAATAGCAGCACAACACGCCGAGGCATTCACACAAAGGCACCGATGATGAACGCACAAGATTGTTGATGCTTTGGATTTACGAAACAAACGAACAACAGCTGAGATAGTCTGCAACTAGGTGGACAAAGCCATAGCCCACTCCATGGATTTCATTTGCATGCATATCAGCTGCGCTGCTTTGTACTGCATTCAGAATCTTCGAAGAAGAGAAATATAAAGCCAGTTCATGTAGTGGATGTGTCGGGTCACTCAAGATTGAGAACTAATCTACATGAGTTATTGGACAAACACCTCTTCTCGTATTATTGTCAGTCACGCATACGTATTTATTTCAACATTGCTCAGCCCTGCAACAACAATCAAATTCCATTAAAACACAATTCAAAGGGGAATTCAGTGAAGAGCAATATAATATTTCAAATAAAAATAAAATAAAAATTCAATGGCATGACAGACAGTAATCAAATTCGAAATTGATTTTTTAGAGAAGACGTGATTCCCAGAAAATGCAGCAGCGCAAACACATGATTTTAAAACGTGAATTCGAAGGAAATGAAGGCGAATTTCAAAAAACGGAGACATTGGTTTTTTCGCCAATAGGGTCAATTAGATAACTCAGAAATCGTTTTAAGAAATTCGTGGCGGTCTGGGAGAATTTCTCGGTTCTTTGAAGCCCATTTTTGCCTGCCGTGTGAGGAAAAACGGTTTTTGCATAGTGGAGAGTTTGAGAACGGCACTCTGCATTGATTTCACCCATAATCCGAGAAAGAAGAATTTTAATTGAAATCAAAGTCTTATTGTGGCATTCAATCCACATTCCACACGATTTTGAGTTCAATTCGACTTCGTTTAGTTTCTGAATGTTGGATTTTGTTGTGATTAATTACATCTCCTTTATCCTCTGCCCAGCAATCGGAGCACGAGGAAGCCTATCATATGATTGTTTCACACTTGAAGCTACAACCTAAAAACATGAACAGGTTAAAGAATTATGGTTTCGTAAGAAATATCACTCTGATGGTTACAATTCTCAATCAAAGCTGAATGCAGAGACAATATTTTCATGGACATATGTCAGAGAAGAGAAAAATTCAAATTCTCCTGATAATGGAATAGATGCAGATGACGAAGCTGATATAAATATGAATGAAGAAAAACTTGAAGGCATGGATGAAGTCAATGACTTTGGAGATGATGAAATAAATGATTGTACCAATACTTTCAGAAGTTTTATATGCGGTGATGAGGCTCTGAAGATTTCTCCTGATCAACCATATTTCTTGCAGCATCCGATTCGTCGAGGCCATCTTAATGTTTCTGAGTTTTATCCAGTGTAGTAGATTTCTGAAGATCTTTACCGCATCTGGGATTGGATTTTAAAGGAAAAGTTGTGTATATCTCAAAAGAATCGACATATGTTTTCTGCAGTTTTAGTTGTTTCAGAAACATTTGACAATCGTGAAACGAAAGAAATGTTGTCCGTGGTGTTGCGGGACTTGCAGTTCAATTTTGTTGTAAGATACATGCAAAGTAGGACTTTCCATCATGGAATCTTGCTTCACTTGGTGGATAACATACTTATTGGTTTATTTGACTACTTCAGTTTTTATTTTTAGTTTTCTTATTTAATAAATTGTTCTGTTTAATAAAATTATATATGTATATATTTTATTTTTTTTAAATGTAACATATATAATATTTTTCAAAAATAATAATAATAATAATAATAATAATTTTGTATTTCTCTTATTCAATTTTTTTCTGATTACTAAAAAAAAAAAAATGAATAATTTTGAATCAATGAAATGAATAAGTTATTTGCTCACTTTTCTGAAGGTATTGATTAATTTTGGACTGATGATGAAAGACGAATGGCTAACTTTTTATTCAAGATTTTTAGCTACAGAAACCGTTGACATTCTGCAGCTAAAGTCCAATTCCGCAGCAGAAAAAACCTCATTGTTCAAATCAGCCTAACTTTCTCATACAAAATCAGATTTTGATGATTCAAGTATCATTGGAAAGGTCTCAACAAGATCTACACAGTGAAAAATCCATCATTAGAGTTTGAAATGGTAAATAATGAAATAAATTGCTGAAAAGAAGCAACATTCAACTTGAGGCACTAATTCCAAAACATGTATAAATTATTTTGATTTTTCCTTTGAGAACTTGTTTCATTAATACAAATTCTTAGTTTTGTGTGTAAATATCATAACTAAAGAGATTGATCACCTCTCTCCTTTGATAATCTTACATTCCATTGCAGAAGAAGTATTAGTTTTTTTTGCAGGTTCCAGGAGGAAGGACAAATGACTACAAGAGAATGGTGTCTCTTTAAGAGACCAATTTATTTCATAAGAGGATGATCAACAACAAAGAGGAGGAAATATGCTGATGCAAAATCAGATCCAAACACTTGAAAAACTTTCAGATACTATTGTCTCCATCACATCCATACCTCATAATAAACCATTCACCTCATTTCACTTCATATTTTCCATTTACATTCACATCCATTTTCCATTTCTTTTTGTCCATTCATAACCCAAAAACAAAATCAAGAGGTTCATTCACATGCTTATTGCCCATTGCCATTTCTACTCTCCATTGTCATCTTCCATTTCTTGTCATTTTCATTCCGCAAATAATCCCTGCTTCAATGCAAATTATTGAGTCCATAGTCCTTTGAGTCTAAGTTCTTTGTAAAAACACCTTGAGGCTTGCATGCCTTAATGGCAAGTTCTCATGCTGACAAACAATGGGAATACATTAATGTCCCTTATTCGTCAGATCTTCTAGGTGACTCGACATTGGCAAAATCATTCGTACCTAGCAAGATGTGTTTGGGCATATTGACTCTCATTGTCATCAATGGTGAGAGTTCTCGTGTTGACTAGTGGCATCCATTAATGTCCATTAAGTCAACAATTTCCTACTATGTTCGACATCAGAACATCTTTTCACATAGTAGGAATTGTGGCAATGAGTTTTGAAGACATGAAGACTATTATTTTCAGTATTTTGGAGCAGATTCAACAAGTTTTAGTAGGAGCAATAAAAAGTCATCTTATCCCTTTATCCATGACTCCTCTTGTTCAGCCACTTGAAGAAGAATATGATCAGAATTTTGCAGCCACCACACATACACAACTCATCCACATTTAAGGTAAGTGAAGGTATGTTGTTTTCTAATTTTTAGTCACGTAATTCATTAGAATGCTAAAATTGTAATTTTGGAAAAATTCTTCACTCCCTTTTTCACATTGTCATATCTTTAGTTGGGGGGGAAGGGACATCATTTCATATCCACATGTCATACACTATCACACATTTTCATTTCATTTCCACTCACATATACTTCCCAACCAACTATTGTTGCAACATGATCCAAAAATTTATATGCCTTGCAAATGATCAATTCATTGATGAAGTAATTGATTCTAAATTTTTTTATGAACTTTGATGCAACAAAGAAAATAAAGCATTGTTACACAAGAACCATTGCTCAAAAAAAAAAAAAAAAAAAATTGGTTGTCACACAAGAACCAACCATTAAAAAAAAAATGTTGCAATCAAATGTATTATACTTTTCCAAAAAGAAAATATCAAGAAGCAAAGTTTGGAATGAATCTATATGAGTCAAAACTCATAAAATATCAACTCATGGACAAATGAATCATTGTAATAGTTGCATGAGGACATGCAACAACTTCAGTTGGGGGGTATGTTGAGTCTCAAAAGTGTTTTCCATATTCATATATATTTCCATTATGTCATAACCATTTAGCTCTTATTTCATAGCCATCTAACCGAAAACCCTACATCAAGTAACCATTTTCATAAATATATGGGTTAGGATCCTTGTCTTCCAAAGTTATTTATTTTATGTATTTAAAGTGAATTTATGATTAGAAACAAGAAAATTAACATAGTTTCATATATCTATATATGTGTTATGAGTTTTGTGACATGTGTAGGTCAAAAGGAGACTTCTAGAAAACCTTTATGTGGCACTCTAAGGCCAAATTCGAATTTGGTTGGAGAAGATTATGAGATCAAGAGGATATGTGTCTCATTTCCTTGTTGTATTGAAACTCTAAGAGGATATGTGTCTCATTTCTTAGTTGTGTTGAAACTCTAGAAAGACATGTGTCTTATCATTTCCTATTTTGATTGTAACTTTAGAGATGGAGGGAGAGATTCATGGACTCCCATTAATGAGATAACTCCTCATATTTTGTATAAATAGGAGAAGCTTTCTCCTATCATGGGTAATGAAAAAGTAGTGAAAAATAGGAGAAGGAAAGAAAGGAATAGAGAGTCTTTTGTAACAAAGCTTAAAATGGAATGGGATGTAGATTTGTGAGGTTTTCAATAAAGAAATTCAGTTATTTGATGTTGTTTTGATTACAACTTTAAGGAGCTGAAGAACTTCACCAAATTGGTAGCAGAGGGCCCCTGCTATCCAAGGAGGCTTCTACATGCTTTCTAGATAAGTAGCTTTTAATTATGTGTTGTTAGCTTTTAATTCATGTCTTGCATTATTTGTTTAACTAAAAGATCCTCATTATCTTACAACCATTCTTTTTCTTAAAAAGCTCTTCCAACATATCAGTATTAGATGAAAGAGATTTGGTTGTATTATGTTGAGTTAATTAGCATTTTCTTTTTTGCAATTAGATTAAAAGATCCTCATTATCTTACAACCATTCTTTTTATTAAAAGCTCTTCCAACATATCAATATTAGATGAAAGAGATTTAGTTGTATTATGTTGAGTTAATTAACATTTTATATTTTGCAATTAGATTAAAAGATCCTCATTATCTTACAATCATTCTTTTTCTTAAAAAACTCTTCCAACATATCAATATTAGATGAAAAAGATTTAGTTGTATTATGTTGAATTAATTAGCATTTTCTGTTTTGCAATTAGATTAAAAGATCCTCATTATCTTACAACCATTCTTTTTCTTAAAATCTCTTCCAACATATCAATTTTGGATGAAAGAGATTTGGTTGTATTATGTTGAGTTAATTAGCATTTTCTGTTTTGCAATTAGATTAAAAGATTCTCATTATCTTACAACCATTATTTTTCTTAAAAACTCTTCCAACATATCAATATTAGATGAAAGAGACTTGGTTGTATTATGTTGAGTTAATTAGCATTTTCTGTTTTGCAATTAGATTAAAAGATTCTCATTATCTTACAACCATTATTTTTCTTAAAAACTCTTCCAACATATCAATATTAGATGAAAGAGACTTGGTTGTATTATGTTGAGTTACATTTCATGTTCATTTGAAAGCTAGGATATCCATGGATTAGAATGTTCTGTTTTTCACCATTTTCCTAATTAGGGATATAATTTACAATTACACTCTGTTTTGAGTCTAAGGTTTCATTTTCTTTTCTTTTTGACATAGATTTGATTTCATCTTTTGAACATAGAGTAGCGTACTAACTACTAAAAAGAAAAAACATCCAAAAACAATAAATAAAACACATACAACGAAGTAAGGAAGAGGTCACTTAAGCACATATAGTGCACCACACTTCATCAGTTTACTATCCCCGGTTGATAATTTATGTTAGCAATTTAGGACACTAAATTGACTACACAGTCGCATCACCCTTTTCTCTCAGCGCACATCACACTTGGCCAGTTTTAACATTTAACTGTTGTGTTTCATAATAAAACTTCCGATGTGAGATCTGCAGGCGAACACACTGTTTGTTTTTCCACACCACCTCCATCTCATCGCACATCGCACTTCACCAGTTCAAAAACTTAACTCCTGCATTTCATTATAAAAATTTTGATGCGTGATCTGCGATCGGTCCCACTTCCTTTCCATGTCATCACCCCATCACAAATCACATTTTCTCTCGTTTGTGTCTTAATTTTAAATTCTCTAAACCCGATTTGCGATTGGGATATATGTCTAAAACGTTTTATCCTCCCGCTTATCATTTATTTTTCTCCACTTCTCCCCTATCAATTAAACCTTTTTCAAAGATTTTCTTTGTAATATCTCATAAAATGAACATCCACCATTCTATCTAAAAAGGTTCCGAGTTTTCTTCCATTACAAAGGGTTTTCCACCAAAGAAGGAAATGAACAACAAAACAACGACAAAGTTTCTCTGAAACAATTTTCTACCACTACTCTCAGCACCAACATGTTTCTACAAGGCATCAAGCAACATTCAAGAAACAACCACACACTATTTTCTCTTTTGTTTACACTTTTTGTGGAGTTTGTTTGACCAAAATAGAAGAGGAGTCTTCCCATAGACTGCCACATCATACAAACCACTTCAAATTGTTAGCCTTGATGCTGTTTATTTTCATTATGTCATCGCACTTTTTATTAATTTTTAGGGTAAGCCTCATATCTTGCACGAGATTGTAATAACTTTCAGGAATAGGTTTACTCCTTTTTTGGAGATGACAATTTATTGTTTTTGTATATATGTGATAGAATGCTATGTAAAAGGGGTTGGTTGGTGATTTTAGAATCTTGGCTCATATGATCAGTACTCTTTTCAGTGAATAAAAATGAAGAAACTTCTAAGGACTTATTATCAATTTGGTATGTGTATTGTTAATCTTCTCTTCTATTTCCATATCTTATTATCTTCAGTGGCAGATTGTAATCCCTCATATTGTTATTTGTTTTTATCAGTTTCCTGACATGTTCATGTGTTTTGTTAAATTTTATTAGTCTCACATAGTGAGATTTATTGATGAAATATACATGATGACAGTGTAAAGATCATCACTTATAAAAGTTATCTTCCATGATATTTTAGTGAGAATATTGTAAGTCTAGAAATATATTTCTCTTGCTGAAATATTGACAAATTTCTACTTGTGTTATTTTCTACCAAAAGCAGTGGATTTATGCCTTGAAGACCCACTACTTCTTCTTCCATTTTACATTCTCTTCCCCTCATAGGCTAAAAACTCACTCTTTTTTTACCACATCAGGCCCAATACCTGTTGACCGGATAAATCAATCTTGCGAACAAGATTGATCTCCCTAGTACCAAAAGGTAATCTAGCAACAAACAGCCAAACGAACCTATCTTTCTCTAGACATATGTGATTTACAAAAGAATACTATAAAGGTGTTAAGGTCTTACCATAGATCCAATGCTTGTTCGAAGTAGTTTTCCTTTGGTCACTTGAAAGAGTTATCTTTAAAGACCTGCAGTTACAAACAAGAAAACATTAAATAGCACTTGCATAGTAAATATTATAAATCATGCCTGTCATGGTGATCAAGGAATTCATGAAATAAATAGTTAATTAACAGCTTATTGAGAAAAATGAATTCATTTGTATTAACTTTGAATGAAAGAAAACCTTACAAACTTAGCCTTGATGTTGAACAGGTCTTCCCGGGGTCCGAAGCAGGAATCTCCTCTACTCTGACAAGCCTTGCACTCTTCCAACCGAGATAGATAGAGGTATGTGATCTTTCCTCACAAAATCTCAGTTAAATGAGTCTGAATCCCAACAACACTTTACCTCAAACAATTCTAAAGCTTGAACTCCCTTTGAGGCTACCCAAGACCTCTTTTTATAGTGAAAAAGAGGAGGTTTCAGTTCCAACTATGAAGGGATAGAATCCTCCTTCAAAGGGATAATCTCCTCACATCAAGGGGTTAGCTTCTTAAGGAATGGGATGCATGAATGTAAAAAGAGCAAACTTTCCACCACAAGATTCCTTCCAGAAGCTTCTAGAAATGATTGAAAGTAAGCTTCTAGGTTTACTTTGTGCCTTTTTAAACTTTTACAGGGGTCTGCACTTTTAACACAGAGAAAGTGTGTTCAGGTACGCAAGAGTCATGAACATTAGGTGCGGGACCACAGGTAAGACAAAGAGAAAGTGCGATACCAGAGTTTTAGAGATTTTTTGAGAGATTTTCTCTTATTTTTAAGGCTTGATATGAGGAACTTATGTGTTAGACTTGAAAAGGAGGAAGTATGAGTGATAATGAGCTCTTACAGATAGCAGAATGTCAAGATGACAATTTTCAGTGCAACAGATTGCCCCCTAAAGTGCGAAGTCTGTAATAGATGAAGATAGAGTCTGTCATGTATGAAGAGTGAAGTACTTTATCATTTCAAAGATCATCCTACGAACACCCCAGTCAGAACCTGTAAAAACATTCAATGCAAAATATATATATGTAGATATATCATCGCTGAGGTAGGCATTCCCATACTCAGATCAAAACTAACTAGAAAACTGATTTAAAATATTTTGATACAGGAATGATTTGCAATACATCAACAGTATAGACATGTGTAGACACAGTATGGATGTAGCCATCTATTTATGAATAGTCCAGTGTATAAATGAATAAAAAAATTCCTCGTAGCTTGGATGGTAGAAACTAGATCTAGGGTCTTGATTTTCGTTTCTCGAACTAGTACGATCCATGTGAATAAATGTGTCGAAGTCTAACATGGTAGAAACCACTTGATTACCAGTCAATAATATAGACTGTTAACAAGTGTGATACTAACCACCAGTAATGTCAATGGCCCTCAAAGTACTCAGTACAATCCATGAAATGTGAATCAATGAGCTGAAGTCGAACATGTCACGGAATTATTCGATCAAAGGTCAATGATACAACCTGTCGTCGAAGGCGAGAAACCTACCATTGAGGCATGCAGATTTCAAGGCACTGACGATTTCTAGATCAACTTCCTAGATAATGCGCTGTCATCGATAGGAAGTGATCTGTCATAGGCAAGCCCACAACACGAAATCATAGATCAAGTTTTAAAGAAATATTTTGGCAAGGACTGACTCAGGGATGGTAAAAATGGAAGACAAATATTTTGTAGATGAATGGTTTGTTTTAACTGTCCTCTTGAACACATAACGACACTGCAGATGGCTTGGTGACAATTGACCCAAAGCTAATACCCAGAAACTAGCTGAAGACTTTCAATATGGTTTGATTAACTATTAGGCAAAGGATTTTCCCAACCCAGGTGAACAAAATTGTCGTGTTCAAGAGTGGTTAACAGTTTTCCGAATAATCAAAATGTAACAAAAAGGTTCATTTTTCTCTCTTTTCCCCCACCATTTCTGGCAAGTACTTCTTTATTTTTAGCAATCTTGAGGAGGATAAAATTTGCTTGTTTATAAGCTCATCCTTTGGATGAGTCCAACTTAGTTTATGATTCGAACCTTAAGAAGGAGTGGTTCATTCCTGATTAAAATTGAACAGGTCCTTTACTGTTAAATTTTAATGAGTCCAATATAGGATAAACTCGGTGTTTTTCAATTTTAGGGAGTCAGAAGAAAAACTTAAGAAAACTCCATGGGTGTTTTTCGTAAATTTAGTCTCTCGAGCCCGAAAAAGGATAAAATAATGCGGGAGAGAACTCTATTGAATGTAATTAGTCAACGTATATATTTTTCGTAACCAGTCCATTTCAGTCCATAAAAGGGGAAAACTTATACTGAAAGGACAATTATTCATTTATTTTAACAAGTTCAAATAATCAAGTGCTTGGAAATCTTTTCAATTTTCGAGAGTCTGAAAAGAGCTTAAAAGAGGACTCGAGGTTTTTGCTTTTTTATAAATTTTTGAAAGAGTCTGAAAAAGTGATAAAGGTATGCTCTTTGTTGAAAAACGATCAATTTTCCCAAAAAATCCAATTTTCTGCACAAAAACTCAAAACATTACACATACCTATTTAAGATAAATAAAACTGTTTTCAAAAATTACCTTTTTAAAGTGAAAAATAAACAAATTAAAAATTCCTTTACTCGAAAAAACTTATAAAAAGAGCTTTTCTAACTTCATTTTTACCATTTGAGTTCAGAGTGAAAAGTGAGAGCTTTTGGGTAAAAAAGTTCCTGTGAAGATTCTGGAAAATCCGTCTGGAGAAATCAAGAATCGTCAGCTCCAGGTAATCCACGTCCTCCTTATCTTGCATTTCATCCATTTACATTTTGTTTTTAGGCTTTAAATTCCATTTTTTAAGGAAAAATAGGTTGAAAAAATCGCTTGCGAGGATCCGCAGGTGCAACATGCGGGTCCTGCGAACCCCAAATTTTTTCTATATAGAAAAGAGTCCTGAGTTCGCACCCATTGCATAGCACCCGTGTGTACCTATGCACTGTGTATGAGCAAAGGGTGCAGACCCCACGCAATGAAATTTCAAACTTAAATTTCTCAATTTCTGCCCAAATTTTTTCAAACAAGATTGTTCTAATATGTATTTTTATGCATTTTGGGACATTCAAAATGCTTGTTTGGAGAGAACGTGAGAATGAGGACGTAGATGATGCCGCAATGAATCATTTTCCTACAATGCAGGCATTGAGAGCATGCGGTTTACACAAATTCTGGGCCATTCAAGGCATGAGGGCATAGGTAGACCTCCTGACGTGGCTAGTGAACAGATGGAGCGTACAGGACCAATTCTTTGTTATTGGCGGCCACCGGCTCGAAATTGAGCTAGAGGATATATATTTTTTAACTGTTTTTTCCAAGAGGGGCGAACAAATTTCTCTATTTGGGACTAGGCCAGGTGGCCAGTCTATCGCTAGTCTTCTACTAGAGTTTTGCGATGATCGGGCAGACCCCAAGGACAAACGGAGTGATATAAAAACTATCATCTGTCCTGAGCTTAAATTCATTGCATTTAATGTTACCAGATTGTGCAGGAGTGCAACATTGCATGTGGCTACCGGTTCCCAGATGCGCATTATAGTAGACTATTTTCGAGGCACCATTTTCAACTGGTGCAAATTTGTGTTGGCCAATGTGAAAGGCCAACTAACCAGAGCAAAGAATGGAAAGCTAAAAAAATTTGGATATGGATCCATTTTAGTCACCTTTTCTCTAGAGAGGATCCCCATGTAAGCTCCGCAGCACATTCCTGTCAATGTTGGTCGACCTCGAGAACCTAGGATGTTTCGTTGGGTTGCTTTGATGGCCCGTCACGCTAAGGGCATTGAGGTTGTTCAATTTCCTTCTACATATTTTCGTTGGCTAGAACGCCAAATTTTTTTTATAGAGGACTTTCCATACGCCGGGATGGACTTCCGCAGTGAACAAGACATGGCTCTCCCAGCAAGAGAACAGTGGGATGGTTCAGGTAAAAATCATTTTCAACAATTTCTAAGTTCTAATTATTATTTTTTTGTATTTTAATCGTCCCAAAACTAATAATAAAAATTTTAAATGCAGATGTGGGCCCACGACGACCAACCACTCTCCAGCCTTATGAAAAGAGACACCCAGCTACAGTAGCACCAGCCCCACAGAGCCAATCAATAGAGATCCTAACCGATTTGGAGCATCATCTAGAGCGCTTGACACTAGACATTCCAGATAACGATATAGATGATATTCTGCTTAGGTTAAAGAGATATGTGATTGGTGTCCCAGGACCTTTTAGGAGGTTCCTGTGTAGGGTGGCTCGAGCAGTGGTTTCTTATCATGATCATCACCAGGGAAAGGATGATCGATTTGTAGACTCATAACATTTTTGACCTTTTGTATTATCATTTTTGTCGATCATAAGGTGTTTTTCAACCTATGATCGAAGACGATGTATATTTTGAAACACACTTTTATGCTATGATATATCATTATTACCGGCTATATTGTGTAACATGTTATTGAATGTTGTGTAATTTACTGTTTTGGTTATTGCAAATGTCTATTTATCATACTAGAAGCAACTGCATCTGCTAAAGTATTTAAATGTCTTGGAATATGTTGATATTCAATGCAATCAAATTCACGTTCCAAGAGATGAAATCTTCAAAATAACCGTAACAACATTGGATTTCTAATGGCATAAACCTTGTTAATTTGTAATACAATGAGTTCAGAATCCAACCTAACAATCAAACTCCGAATTCCAAATGATATGGATTCAGATAATAACTCAATCACTGCACTATACTCTACAATGTTATTCGTTGTTTGACGAGACATTTGGTCATGGATACCAACTCAGTGCAAGATGACACATCATATTTAAATGGAAGAAATATCATTATGTACTTCTCGACAAGCATACCATCGTCAAATAATAGTTTAGAAAGACGTGATAGACATCTGCAATATCAAGAGTAAAACTCAGATAAGCAGGAATAGTGATAAGAGCACACTCTAAACAAGGCATGCTTTTCTAATATAAAACACACCAACAGTAAAGAAATAATCTGATAAAAAATCCCCACACCAAATTTAAGCATAATATCTCTTCAGATAAAGCCCATTTCTGGGTTTATCTAAAGGGAAACCATCAAAATCTATCAGCTCATAGGCCCCTTTTGCCAGCTTTCGCTTAACAATGAAAGGACCATGCCACATAGGCACAAATTTTCTAACCCCTAGCTTATCGTTGGCTTGATCGTACACTAAAACTAGGTCTCTTTTTGAAAAATTACGAGGTGTAACATTTCTATCATACTGAACTTTCATTCGTTTCGCATGAGCTTCATTTGCTAGAGTAGCAGTTCGTCGATTCTCATATAGATGAGCTAAGTACAAAAAACTTTTCTCCTCTTCAGAAGTAGCTGGGAGTAAATCTATGGCTAATTGTAATGACAGAATTTTGCATTCAATAGGTAACACAACTTCCAAACCGTAAACTAGTTGAAAAGGAGTGAAACCAGTTGATGTTTTTACTGAGGTCCGATATGCCCAAAGTGCTGAAAATAAAATGGAATGCCAATTTGACTTATGAATACCAATAATTCATTTGATCATAGTGACTAAAACTTTATTGATAGCTTCAACCAGACCATTAGCCTGCGGGTAATATGGAGTAGAACTATCGTGGCACAGGCCAAGGTGATCTGTCAGTTCAGTCATCATGATATTTTGAAAATGACTTCCATGATCCATAATGATATCTTGAGGAACACCGAATCTAGCAATTATATGATTGAACACAAAATTTGCAATAGTCTTTCCGTCTGCTGAAAATGTAGGCATCGCCTCGGCCCACTTAGTAAAATAATATACCGCTAGGATAATATATGTATGCCCCCCGGCCAAGTGAGGGTTACATGTAATAAAGTCAATACCCCACTTTGCGAAAGGACCGACAACAATTATATGGTGAAGAGGAGCGGGTGGTGCACGCATTTTACGATCAAAGACCTGACAATTGTGGCATTTCTGGACTGCATAGATACAATCTTTGAATAAGGATGGCCAGAAATAACCAGCGCGCAATATCTTTTGGGTTGTGGCACACCTAGACATATGACTGCCACATGCTCCAGAATGGCAGTCGTTTAGAACCTTCTCAGCTTCTTCATGAGTAAGACAGTGTCGGAAAACAGAATCTGCTCCACAACGATAGAGTGTATCACCAATAATATTGTATTGTTGGGATTGGAAATGTATTTTCCGTCACTGAGATCGTGAGATTTTAGGCCGAAAAGATTGGGTTTGGAGATAAACAATAATATCCCTATACCAAGGATCAAGAGTACTGATAAGAAACAAGGATTCGTCCGCAATGGGCTGTTCCGCCACAATTTCAGTATCAGTAGACGGGAAATCACACATCAGTTTAGAAAAAACCAAAGATTTTTTTGCTTTGGATTTTTCAAATTCCAAATCAAATTACTGTAGGATAACTATCCATTTGGAATACTTGCCCCCTAGCAATTGTTTGGTCAAGATGTACATCATAGGGTTACAGTAAAAAATTATTGTGTTTTTGTGTAATAAGATGCAGTGACGAAATATTTGGACAACTTGAACAACTGCCAAGGCTAATTTCTCCACATGCGTGTATTTAATCTCAGTCGGATGCAAATTTTGGTTAAGATAGTAAATCATATGTTCATTTTTGAATTCATCTTCCTAAACTAAAACCATCCCAATGGTGGAATGAGAAGCGGCGAGGTACAAAAAATAATCCCGGTTGTAATTGAGAGGATGCAGTAACGGTGCATGGGTCAATGCGTGTTTAAGTGCATCAAAAGATCGATCAGTGATCTCATCCCAAAAGAATGGAACGTTCTGTTTTAACAAATTGGTAAAACCATTTGTTAACTCGGTGTAGTTAGGAATGAAACGACGTAAAAAGTTTGCTTTCCCCTGCAAACATTGGAGTTGGCGTAAATTCGAAGGAGGAGGTAGATTGACAATAGCTTCAACCTTCGACGGATCAATGCAAATGCCTGCTTTCGAAACAATATATCCTAGTAAGCGACCTGATTCTACACAGAAAACAAATTTGTGTGGATTCAATCGAATTCTATAATGCCTACATCTCATAAAGATAGCTCGTAAATGAGTGAGATGGTTGGCCCTACATGATGAATGAGCAGGTAGATCATCGAGATAAGGTTGCACAATGTGCTTAATGTCATGAATTGCGTAAGACATAGCCCTTTGAAAAGTTTCCCCAGCATTCTTCAAGCCAAAAGGTAGTTTGTAATAAGAAAATGTCCCCCATGGACAAATGAATGTTGTTTTAGGTTGATTAGCAGGGAGTATGTTTACTTGATTGTAACCAGAAAAACCATCCTTAAAAGAGAACATTTTGCTACCGGCATAGTCATCAATAATTTGATCGATATAGGGGGTAGGGTAATTGTCTTTAGGAAAAGTGTGATTAATATCCCTATAGTCGATACATACTCTTATCGTTCCTTGTTTTTTGTTAACAAGAACAATATTCGATACCCAAGCTGTCAAAGGAATTGGATAAATGAAACCCGTGTGAAGTAGTTTTTCAACTTCGGCTTTGATAGCAGTAGCTTTTCTCGGATGTATCTGACGTAAGCGTTGTCAGACAGGTTTTGCATCCGGGTAAGTCTTAATTTCATGGACAAAAATTGATGGATCGATTCTTGGCATTTCTTCATATGACCAGGCAAACACGTCATGGAATTCTTGAAATAAGGCTTTATAAGTTGGGATTTCTTCGTCCGTACAGCAAGCACCTATATGAATGCTTTCAATTATTCCTAGCTTAACTGAAATGTCAATAGGAACTGTTCAAGCGATATTTCCCAAATTTAACTCAGAATCAAGATTTTGCAATGGATTCTGCGGTTCTTTGACATATTCAACAGTAATAATAGAAGAGAAATCATTTTCAAAATGATCCAGCTCAGGTAAAAACGAAGATCGATGATGTAGATCTTCCCATGGTAAATCGTCAACAAACAAAAGTTCACAAATATGTTCATCAGTATGAACAAGATCAGGAAATGTCGTTGTGGCTGAGCTAGATATAGAAAGTGATTCCTCATGGATCACATTAATTGGATCAGTTTCGGTTGAAAAAGGATCAGAAAGCGACTGTACAGCCTGATATGCAATTTCAAAGGGACTCAAAGGCATCGCGCCATCAAATGAATCCAACTCGGAATCAGAAGGTATGATCCAAGGATCATCAAAAGTAACAGTATTCGATGAAATAATATGAATATTTGCGATAAGAGGCGATACGTTAGGAGCAGGAAAGGAAAAATTTCCTAGTAAACCAGAATCTTTAATCAAATCTACACCAACATCCTTGTAAGGGATAGCCGTTTTATCAATGTGATAGATAGTTTTTGTAGAGGCTGGATCGGATGAGAAATAAGTGAGCTGGTCTATTGTAACGATCTTTCCTTGATATGGAAACTTGATAAGCCAAAATACCGATGAAACAACAACAGTCATAGCATAAGACCAACTGCGACCCAGGAGAAGGTTGTAATCTAGAGGGGCATCAACCACCTCCACATCTAGATTTACGGTTTTACCTTCGAGCCCTATAGGTAAATCCTGCAAAATACCAAAAGGATGGAAACCTCGGCCATCAAAAGCCTTTAGAATTGTCGGAGACTGATTGAGTGTAGGAGAACCAAGCGATTTCCAACACTGGATCGACATAATACACATAGAAGCCCCTTCATCAATCACAGTCCGAAAGACGGGTCTGTTTTTTACTAATAATGGAATCTGGAAAGCCATTTGATGAGGTAGGCGGGGTGTGCTATTCTCTAAATCGAAGATTATTAGGTTCGAATCCTCAATATCGATAGCTCCTATGGCATACAAAAGTAATTTACGTTGTGCTGAGCATGATTGCAGCACTTCCAAAGCCGACATTGCTGAAGGGGAAATAGCTAAGTCCTCAACAATGTTGTAATTCTGAGCAGCTCTCGCATGTGGACTGAAAGCTGATTTATGAAGTAAACCTTTAGCAAGCGGTTTGATTACTAAGTCTGAATTGGGTTTCTTGATCTGTAGTGGATCAGAAATAGGAGGAGGTGTAGTTGATGTGTTTGAATTAGAAGATTCTGCTTCTTTACCACCAAGTTCAGGACTTTTACTACCATAATATTGCGATCACGTCGCAATCCTGACATGAGACATCATCATAACAAGTTCTTATGAGGTGTTCGAGGTAGAACTAATCATCTTACTATCTTGAGTAGGAAAAGGATCCTTCAAGACAACAGGTTGTTCAGAACCTTTAACAGACTTCAAAACCTCCGCTCGATGCGGGCATTCTTTGGTAAAATGATCCTCATCGCAAATGAAACAAGGATAGTGAGGCTTGCGTTTTTCGTCATTAGATTCATTTTTATCTGTTTTATCTTTTGAATTTTGTTTGCTTTTATTCCTCCCCTTCTTTTCACT
Source organism: Pinus albicaulis (assembly GCA_034641835.2). Lineage (NCBI taxonomy): Eukaryota > Viridiplantae > Streptophyta > Pinopsida > Pinales > Pinaceae > Pinus > Pinus albicaulis. Next base: position 882,008,276 of record CM076579.1, on the reverse strand, counting down.
GCTAGATTTAGATTTGGCTGTAGATGTCTCTATGACATGAATGTCGGCAGAAATTTCAGCGGAAGACTCTCCTTTCGGGGAATCGGGTAAAGTTATTATAGGAGAAGAATTCTTTGAAGATTTCTTCTTTCTTTTAGTACTAACTAAACCAATCATACCATCAACGGCATGAGACCCTGAAGGAGCTGCAGTTATTTGACCGTGTTTTGGAAGATCGGGGATTTTTTCATGTAAAGTACCTGACTGCATGTAAAAGAGGTCAAGGTACTAAGCTTAAGAAATGAATTTCTCTTCAGTAACAACTCCTCCCTTAGATACATCTTCAGTGATTTTGGGTAATAGTGATTTAATGAACCATTCCGCCAAAATTTGATCTGGAATGAAAACTTTCACCAAACGCCTTCTACGTCGCCATTCGTGAATATGATCAGAAATATATGTGGACGTGGATTGTTTTAGTGAAGTCAATAGTTTCGTGCCATTTTCATATCTGACAGGAAACTGAAAATGAGTTAAGAAAGCAGTTGCTAACTGATTGAAATTATTAAAAGAGCCTCGTGGTAACTCAATGTACCATTTGGCAGCAAGACCAATAAGAGTTCGTTGAAAAAGACGTAAGCGAATTGAATCATCAATTATTGAATTAGACGCACACCAGAGGTGATAAGTCATGATGTAATTTGATGGATCCTTCCCTGACTTACCCTCAAATTTTGGTATATCACTGGGCAACTTATGTGGCATTGGCAGCCAATACGAATGATAGTAAATTGGATCATTCGTAAGGCGTGACAAATCAAGTAAATCCAAAGTTGCAATAAATGGTAACTAATGGTTAGGGTCACGAAAACCTTGAGTAATAAGAGAAGTTCCGGGAAGAGGATACCCAGGATAACTGGGAATCGAATTTGCATTAGGAATGGTATAACCTCCCGGGAAACCAGGATTAACTGGACCAAACTGGGATTGTTGAGGCTGTTGATAAGTATAGCCAGGGTACGGTTGATACTGATAAGCTAGGTTTTGTGCAACGGGACCAAATTGATAATGTCCCTGGTACGGTTGATATGTGAATTGCGGTTGACTCGTGACAATCTTACTTGTACCAGCTTTTCCTGTAGGTATCTGGACCAAAGTTTGAACTGTAGGTCCTGACTGGGGTACAGAGACTTAAGGAATTTGCACGGATGCAGGGATAGAAGAAACCAGAGCTACAGATACTCCAGAAATAGGTGTTATAGGTTGAATAGATGTTGCAGTAGTTGCAGCAATTTGAGGCGGAGTCTGAGGTGTACTAGGCCTAGACTGCTGAACAGAACCAGGTGCAGGGATTTGAACAGTAGGCTGGACAGGTTGCTGGGTTGGACCAGAAACCAAAGGTTGTACAGGTTGACTAGGTAACTGCACATTAGGTTGCATAATCTGTTGAATTTGGGATGGATCCCACACCATGTTCATTCTGGGGTATTTTCCCATAGAAGGTTGTACATATGAAGGACCATAGCCTGGTTGAACATAGGGTTGATAATTAAGTGGTAAATTTCCAACTCCTTGTACAAATGATTGACCAGAAGGCGATTGAAAACCTTGAGTTGGGTACTGACCTTGAGGTTAATAACCCTGAGGCACGTACTAAATCTGGGGTTGATAAGGACCTTGAGGAATATACTGAGTCTGGGGTTGACCTTGGGGTATGTATTGTCCTGAAGGTTGATAACCTTGAGGTATGTACTGTCCTTGAGGTTGTTCTCCAAAATAATATTGTCCTATAGTTTGTCCTGGGAAAAAATTACCCTGAAATTTCCCCCTAGGCAATAATTGACTGCCTTGAGATTGCCCCCCAGGCAGTAACTGACTGCCTTGAGGTTGCCCCCCAGGCGGTAACTGACTGCCATGAGGTTTCCCCCCAGGCGGTAACTGACTACCCTAAGGTTGAGGATTTGGAATATTACTAGAAATCATAAATATTTTCTCTGCGTTTGACGTTTCAGTTTTAATTCCATTAAGACCAGATCATAATACTTGTTTAGTTGGTCGAGGAGTTGCTCCTAAGAAAGTATCAGATAGAGCCTGGTACCCCGAAGGAACAAAAGGACCACCATATAAAAATGTTTCCGGTGTTTGGGAAAACATAGATGACTCTCTTGACATGATCGATGAAGGATAGTAACCTCTGGGCGTAGGATGAAAAGGAATTTGAGGTGGTGAAAAAGCGAGACCCGGGTTTTCTAAAAAAAATTTCAAAGATAAATACCAAGCGTCACTCCTAATAGGGCTGTAGAAAATGGATTCACGCTCCCTAAGATTCAAAGACTGTGGGGATTCAGGAAGAGTTACTTATTTGTCTAGACTGGCAAGTTCTTCAATAGAAATGAGGCCAGTGGAAGATCTTCAGTAACAATATTTCTTACCCTAGGTGAACCAGGATCACTAGAAGTTGGAGTAATAAATCCTGAGGATGTTTCCAAAACAGAAGGTTCAGTGTCAGGCTCAGAAATTTTAGGTTCTTCAGCTAGTTCACCGGAAGGAGAAATACTACCAGTAACTTCAGAAATTGAAATCAGCTCTTGAATATCCTCTGTCATGGGTATTTGATGATCAGGATGAAAAACTATAGATGAACTTACGACTTCTGTTGATCTAATTCTACGGCTACTAGATGATACTAGAGCACGCAGCCCTTCAAGCTAACTTGGTGTATACTTAGGGGGCTTCCCCTGAAGTCTCTAGGACTGTCTCGGTAATTCTGCCATGATTAAATATTAATCAATCACATGCAAACAAAGAAAATTTCAATAAAAACACCTAAAGTCTCTAAAGGAACAAACAGCTAAATCACACGCTTAAAAAATCTAAGAGTTCAAACCACGCACAAACATTAACTTCTCGTACTAAAAACACTAGTTGGTGATGAAATCCAACTTAGTAGAAGTTTGATACATAAATAGCAGTTGGAACAGTTACCCCGACAACCTGCTTAATGAAACAGACTTGCACAAGCTTCTTCACAAAACCATCTCGAGTGAAGAAAACCCCCAGAGAGTCCAACTGAGTCTAGTCGACGTCTACTCCAGGTACAGTGAGATCTTTCCTTCACCATCACCTTAAGAAATAATCTTAAGATTATGGACACTAAGGTTACCAACAGTAACAAATACAACTGGGGGAACGGTCTACGATCCGATTCCACGTGCAAGGGCAGAGTAATTAAGCTCAATCCCCTTGAAGGCTCCTCGACATGGTCAATCTGAGGTTTACCAACAAGTGACCCCAGGCTCCTCGAAAATGCTTAATCTGAGGTTTACCATTTGTAATGCGCGCAGATCTTCTATCTTTCCCAATGAAACAGAATTGATTGTCTCAAAGGTTCGGACATGATCTCGTGATTAACTCCTTTAAGAGAAGCTTCCTAGATTGTACCAATTACAATTGGATTTATTTCCTACCGCAAGATTTATCTACTTGTTTTTTTTTACTATCTTGGAGAGTTAGTTACTCCCTACTCCAAGATACTAGCCTAAGTTATATTGGTGATAAGAGCCCTAGAAATAGAAAAGATTACTAGTTCAATTTTAATTAAGCGTTGTTTTTATGGTTGTTCTTTAAGTCAATAGGTATGGAAATGAAATTTTGATGGTGTGAAGACTCGACTTCCAAACGCACTTAAAAAATGCACCTAAAATGATAAACAATTCGTTTTTATTTCAATGAAATTCTAGCTAAAGAAAGAGTTCGAGAATGTAAATTCTTTTAAGAGACAATTCTTTCTTTGAACATGAAAATAAATGGAAGAAAATATATATTTCTTTCAATAAGAACTCAAAACGAGATAAATAATCAATGCTCACGATAAATCCCTTTCACTTTCAAAACTCGAAACTACAAAAAACAACTTTTCTTTCAAAAGAGATCTACAAGTTCTAAAAAGCAATCAAAACTAAGAAAAACTAATTTGAAGATCTACAAACTTTGAAAATCTAATTGAATAAAAGCTTTAATTTTTTTTAGAGAATTTTTTTCTTAGTTGTTCAGTAAACTAAGGATTCATTTGCCCAGAATAACAAATAAATAAAAAACATCCAGATATGTTTTCTTTTGTAAAAATGAAATTCAGAACTTATAACAAAGTTTGTTCAAAGATTTGCAAAGAGAAAACTAGATCTTTTCTCAAAAAAGATGGATTTCACAACCAAGTCAAATTCATCAAGAAGACAAAAATACCAGTGTGATCTGAGGTATTTCAAGCTTCTAATCTTTGAGTCACTACAGAGACCAAGTGAAAACCTGTCCAAGTATGCAAAACTTCTAGAAAATCACTCAAAACACAAATACTGTTGGAACTCACTCACAAGAGGTTTTTGACAGGAAAAATACAGATCTGGGCAGATACTAGAAATCCTAAATCAAGTTAAACATAAACTAGAAGAAGAAATCTGAAGTTTTTCAAAAAATTTAACAGGGTCCGCAGGCCCCAGAAGTAACAGGTGCGGTCCCGCACTGGTTACTCAAGGAAATTGCGAAACTGCCCGCACTATGTAGGAAAACAAAGTGCGGTCCCCAGAAAAGTTCAAGAAAAACACAAAAGACTTCAAAAATTTTCAAAGAAAAGTAAAACTAAGCTACCCAGGCGAGTATCCATCAATCAAAAACCAGAAAAATCATTTTCTCAAGTCAAAACAAAGGAAAACCGAAAAACAAGAATCCTTCCCCAGCGGAGTCACCAATTTGTTGACCGAATAAATCAATCTTGCAGACAAGATCGATATCCCTAGTACCAAAAGGTAATCTAGCAACAAACAGCCAAACGAACCTATCTTTCTCTAGACATATGCGATTTACAAAAGAATACTATAAAGGTGTTAAGGTCTTACCGTAGATCCAATGCTTGTTCGAAGTAGTTGTCCTTCGGTCACTTGAAGGAGTTATCTTTAAAGACCTGCAGTCACAAAAAAGAAAACATTAAATAGCACCTGCATATTAAATATTATAACTCATTCCTATCATGGTGATCAAGGAATCCATGAAATAAACAGTTAATTAACAGCTTAATGAGAAAAATGAATTCATTTGTATTAACTTTTAATGAAAGAAAACCTTACAACCTTAGCCTTGATGTTGAACAGGTCTTCCCGGGGTCCAAAGCAGGAATCTCCTCTACTCTGACAAGCCTTGCACTCTTCCATCCGAGACAGATAGAGGTATGTGATCTTTCCTCACAAAATATCAGTTAAATGAGTCTGAATCCCAAAAGCACTTTACCTCAAACAATTCTAAATCTTGAACTCCCTTTGAGGCTACCCAAGGCCTCTTTTTATAGTGCAAAAGAGGAGGTTTTAGTTCCAACTATGAAGGGATAGAATCCTCCTTCAAAGGGATAAGCTCCTCACATCAAGGGGTTAGCTCCTAAAGGCATGGGATGCATGAATGCAACAAGAGCGAACTTGCCACCGCAAGATTCCTTGCAGAAGCTTCAAGAAATGACTGAAAGTGAGCTTTTGGGTTTACTTTGCCCATTTTTAATATTTTCCAGGGGTATGCACTTTTAACACAGAGAAAGTGTGTTCAGGTACGCAGGAGTCATGAACATTAGGTGCGGGACCGCAGATAAGACAAAGAGAAAGTGTGATACCAGAGTTTTAGAGACTTTTTGAGAGCTTTTATCTTATTTTTAAGGCTTCACATGAGGAACTGATGTGTTAGACTTGCAAAGGAGGAAGTATGAGTGATAATGAGCTCATACAGATAGTATAATTTCAAGATGACAATTTTTAGTGCAACAATACCCTCATTAGTAGAATAGTGGATTTCACTGAAATCCATTTTCAGTGAATGGGAGTTGAAACCACCTACCAATCTCATAAACCAAATCATTAAATTTCCTTATATTTTAGGATGTGTTTGCTCAGACATTTGAAGCAGTCCAAGTGTTGATTCCAGCACCAACAAGTGGAAATAATGTGGGTAGGGGACTCAAAAATAACGTTTGGACAAAATAAAGCATTTTCCTAAAGCCACTCAAGGAAAATTGTGACTCTAGCGGTGGGGTCGAGTTGGCCTTAGGTGGTAGCGTGGAGGGGGCACGAAGTAGGCATTGTGTGAGTGGTTGGAGGAAGGAAGCATGTGGTTGGCTCAAGGAGAGGCAACAGAGGACAAGGTGGGGCCCAAGGAATGTGTTGAGCCTAAATAGACAAAAGGAATAAGGAAGGAATCATTACTCATTCATTCTGCTCATTTCTTCTTGTCAATTTGACTTAGCATGTTTGAGCCGAAGAGCCAAGTCTGTAGTGGTGTTTATCACACAAGATATTAAAGAAAATATCTCAACCTCTTCCTTGGGGTACATCGAGTGCCCGCTTAGGAGAGGAGTTTTGGATTTTGTGGGATAATTATCCATCAACATCTTCAGGAGATAGCATATTTCCTTCAAGACTACATAGAGGCAGAAAGGGCTGCGTAGTGGACTATGTAGTACAGTTGGGTGTTGGTGTCGAAAGTGTGGAGACAAGAGGGGTTTTAGTAAGAGATTTTGAGGGGAGTTTAGCCACCTCCTACTAGGGATTTTTTCAGTATTCCATAGGCATTTACCAGCATATTCCTCTAGTGGTTTGAATTCCCCAACAGTTCAGTGAGACAAACCCAAAGGGGCTAATTCTTTGGGTCGAGCTTTCAGCAAATCCTTCGCGGGTTTTTGTGGGTTTGTTGAGGAGAGTATTTTTTCCAATTCCTAGAATTTTCTAAGAAAGGGAAGCAGCCTAACTAGCAGTCTGAAATCAGCCAGCAACAACATTTCTAGGGTAGGCAGTGCAGATACTGAGCCAAGTAGAGGCACTTTCAGTCAGATATTTTTCTTGGGTTTGAGTTGTTCTTCAGCCTAGGTGCCAACCTTCCATCACCTCATTTGTACTCTTTCCCAATATATAAATAAAATGGCTCAGCAGTGATTTTGGCTCCATTTTGTGTGTTTTAATGGTGTAATTTATGTTGCTATAGTTTTTAGTCTATTACGCTCTATATTAATATTTATTCCCGATTTGGGATATTACAGTAGTATCAAAGCTCATAGACTTGGCTCGGCCTGTGGATAACGCAGTCTATGACACTCGAAGGTAGACAAAACGTGACTTCTCGAAAGCAGAGATACAAGAGTAGAGAAAGGAGGCTTGAAATCACTCCAGATTACATTAGCAATGTTCCAGAGTTTGTAGAGAGAGATATGGCACACACAAATTATGGGAGGAATTAGGAGAAGGAGTTTTCCCACCTTCTTCTGAAATCTCTACAAGACCTCTCCAAGAGGATTGAGGAGATGGGGCAGAAACTCAGGAATAAAGGGAAAGGAATTCAAGGGGAATTCCAGATTGATGAATGGTCAGGCACTTCGCAGCATCAGGCATGCCCTCACACTAACTTTCCAACTGTACATGAAAATCCACCACTTTCCACCATTCCCACGTTCCTAGCTTCGGGGACAGGAGGATATTAAGAGACGGAGGAGATTCACAATGGGGATTTATTCGTGGAGTACTAATCCTATGGGCCAGAATTTGGAAGGGTGATTACCTTCAATGAGATTTTCCAGCTGAAGAACAACAAAAAACGCAAAGGCCATGCTAGAGGAGGAGGGTACATGCAAGGGAATGATTTTTAGCATACCGTGGGAAGGCTATTCCTTCCAAATTTTGATGGGTTCTCAAAGATCTCAGTTAAAGCATGGGTGGAGAAGTTGGAAATCTATTGTAATATTCCCAAATGGGAAAAATCAGCAACACATGCATAAAAAAACACATTTTCAGAAATTTATTCTATAATAATCAAAATCAAACCATGGATCCACTAGATCTAACATCATAACACCCAGATCCAAGAGGAGATCAGAAACAAATCATGATAGAGGAGTTAAACAAGTCTCCCACACTCGGAATAGCTCAAAAACACTAAAACCAAAAAAAACTGCAACAAAGATCTACTGCATGAAATGACATCGCAATATATTAAGGGTTATACTAAAAAATTATAGAGACAAATAGATCTGATATTATATTAATCAATAATGCTCAAAACTGAGATCTAGTCTCCTTTATACAAATCCAAGAGTGTTGAAAATGCAGCAAGATGATGGAGCTTAGTGAAATGAAGTCGCCTTCACTAAGTGGGCCCGCAGGCAAATTTTGGCGCAAAGTCTATTTTTAGACTATGTCTATTTTTAGACATATGGAGCATGGTCCAGGGGTTGCAGTATGTTATTCTTGGAGTATTGGTCATGTTGGTAAAAATAGATGGACCTCTATTTTTGACCTATAGGTCAATAGGTCGATGTCTATTTTTAGACTGCCTATCCTAAAAATAGGGAAGTCAAATATTATTTACCCTTAATAATATTTGGACTCTAAACAGCAGTTTACTCTCTTGGAGAACTTCAGTTCGAGCTACAGAAGTGGCTCATGCATCTGACAGAGGAATTACGCTATTCCCAAGGGTTTTATGGCATCATGCATGGTTGACTTCAGTTAGGACTTCAGTGGCAGAAGTTTGGTGGAATTAATGAGACAGCTAGTGGAGTTGTGTTCTGTTTATTTTAGTTGAACTGGTTGAGATTAGTTTAACTAGCTAATCAATTAGTTATGAGTGGAGTGAATTAAATATTATTTAATTCATTAATTAGTAACTCATTTTTCAACTCAAGAACACATCAGTTCACTACAGTGCATGGACAGTTCAGTGGAGACCAGTGAAAGAGGTAGATGAAAGGGTGGAGTTAGCTATCAGTGGCGACATCAGTTGTGCATGAGATTTGCACCACACTTGGAGGAATTTCCCATGATGATTGTGTTGTCAAGCCAAGGATATTCGAACCTTGGATCTCTATATAGACAGGCCATGATTGCGCAATAGAGGCAAGGCAATTGGCGGTGAGTTTTGAACCAGTAACCTGTTCAAAACCAAGCTAGTTTGTGTGTAACTTTATGAGAAAGTACTGAGTACTTGTGAGGAGTATTGTATTGAGTTTGTTACATGATTTCTCCATTATAATATACACAATAGCTGCGGGGTTTTCAGCTATAAGCTTTCCCCATACATACTGTGTTAATGTGTATGATGATTTGATGTGCTATCGCTTGTTTTATTTCCGCATGTGTGATGATTTGAGTGGAAGAGATTATGTGTTGCATATGAATTCGAATTGATATGTGATCAGGATAGTCTCGGTGGATAATTAATCATTATTCAGCAAATTTATACATGGTATCAGAGCTATTGAAGTAGATATTGATCATCACAGTGATTACAAACTTATTTCGGTAGACAGAGTCTGCATGCGGGCCAGGTAGCCTCTGGATCCATCCTTTCTTTGAAAGGTGATATATCCAGTAAACGCCCCTTGCAGTCAATCTCTGTGCTAGAAACAATTTTTTCTCACAGATCTAGAGTGGTTGAGCTTTGAGGTGGAATTTGAATTTTGCAGCAGTTTTTTTTTCTTGGTGCCGGAGTTGAAAATGTATTTCAACGGTTTGCGACTCGAATATGCTCTTGAAGTCAGTTCGAATTATGTTGCATGGAAGGATCGCATGGAGGCAGTATTAGAAGATAATGGTCTGAAGGAGTTCGTAGATATGGATGTCCAAAAGCCCACTGATCTTGCTAAAGTCGAAGCATGGCAAAAGAAGATGGCGAAATGCCAAAGGATCCTGTTGGAGGGCGTCAAGGATCATATTGTATCCAGCCTGCATGGAAAGGCTTCTCCATATTTAATGTGGAAAGCTTTGAAAAATATATTCCAGAGTAAGAGTGACCAAAGGAAGCTGGCGCTCAAAGATAAGCTCAGGAACATCAAGATGGAGAAAGGCGACAGTATCGCCAAATACCTCACGAAGTTCACTCAGTGAAGAGATGAGCTGGGAAGTGTGGGGGTGACTGTCAAAGATGAGGACATGGTCGACCTAGCTCTCCTTAGTCTTCCGAAGGCTTGGCACTCATATCAAGATAGTTTCAATGGTCGGGAGAAGCTGTCGGGATGGGAGCGCCTTTGGGCGGATCTCATGCAGGAGGAGATAAGGAGGACTACTCGAGATGGATCTTCATCAAAGGGAGCTGATGAAGAAAATTGTGCTTTGGTTGCCAAAGCAAAGAAGGGGAAGGGTAAGAAAACTTCTCATTCCGGTGCAAAGGGCAAGAAGCAGGATATGGCGAAAGTGAAGTGTTTTCACTGCCATGATCACGGACATTATGCTACCAATTGTCCAAAGAAGAAGAAAAACAAGCAAGCGGGAAGATTTGCAGATGGAGAGGCTTTGGCTTCACAGTTTGAGCTTGAATTTTCACTGATCGCATGCTTGGTTTCAAGTGTGATAGGATCGGTGTGGTTCTTGGACAACGGTGCGTCATTTCATATGACGGGAGATCGGGATTTGTTCTCAGATCTGGAGGACAAAGATTTGGGTGTGCACATCGAGATGGGCGATGATGGTAGATACGGTGCGACTGGTATCGGTACCATATCCTTTCAGAGGGAGTCTGGTAAACCCTTTGTACTGAAGGATGTCATGCATGTACCTAGATTGAAGAAGAACTTGATCTCTGTGGCGATGTTGGAGGATAAGGGGTATGATGTGGTCTTCAGCGAAGGAAAAGCCTTCCTGCGCAGTAAGACTACTGGAGAGACTCGGAAGATAGGGGTTCGAACCAAGAACCTTTATCAGTTGCAGGTAGATGGCTGCGCAGCAATGGCATGCAAGGCGAGAGAAGTGGTGAGCCGAGATGATGAGGGCGAACTGTGGCACAGGAGATTGGGCCACCTTCACCATGGAGCTTTGAAGATCCTGCAGCAGATTCTACTGGGCTTCCTAAGGGCACTCTTGCGCAGTCAGATCAGTGCAAGGGGTGTACTTTAGGGAAGTATGTGAAAGCCACCTTTCACGAGAAGGATAGTCGCGCCACGACGATCCTTGAGAGAGTTCACACAGACGTGTGTGGTCCTTTCTCGGTTGCTTCGACAGCAAAGCACAAGTATTATGTGATCTTTGTTGATGATTTCTCTCGAAAGTGCTGGATCTTCTTCATGTCGAAGAAGAGCGATACATTCGCGAAGTTCTGTGAGTTTAAAGCACTGGTCGAGAAGGAGTCGGGGAAGAAGGTGATTGCTCTAAGGAGTGATAACGGTGGTGAATTCATCTCGGCCGAATTCAAGGAGTTCTGCAGCGCAGAAGGGATTCGGAGAGAGCTCATCGCACCCCATAACCCACAGCAGAACGGGGTGGCTGAGCGGAAGAACAGAACGATCGTGGGTGCTGCACGGGCGATGTTGCATGATCGGGGCCTACCCCTTCACTTGTGGGCTGAGGCATGCAATACAACAGTGTATGTGCAGAACCGTTGTCCTCACAAGGTTCTTGGCATGAGTACACCGGAGGAGGCTTATTCTGGCAAGAGGCCTGATATTTCCCATTTGCGGATTTTTGGTTCTCCTGTCTACATGCATGTGACGAAGGATGTGAGAAGGAAGTTGGATCCAACTGCTGAGGTTGGAATATTTGTGGGGTACACTGATACACCTCACAACTACCGGGTGTATTTGTCAGACAGTCGCAAGACTGTTGTGCGACGGGATGTAAAATTTCAGGAGGAGAAAGCCATGCAGTGTTCGCTTGAGAGGGAGCTACACTTGCATGCAGATGAGGAGCTGTTAGTTCCTAAGGAGGAGCTTCCGGATGTGGATCAGCCACAAGAGGAAGTTCGGGAGGTGGAAGAAACCACCCATGCAGCGCCAACCATCAGAGGGAGCATGCGCACTACAGAAGCTGAGCGACTGGCTCGAGATGCAGAGAAGGTTGTAGGACCACCTACAGCACAGCGCAGACAGAGACAGTCACCGGATCGGTACATTGGATACATGGCTCTTGTGAGTCAATGTGTTGTGACGGAGCCATCCTCTTTTGAGGAAGCTGTGGAGGAACCCGCATGGGTTGATGCCATGATCGAAGAATATGATTCGATCGTTAGGAACAGTGCATGGGAGATTGTCCCAAGACCGGTTGGGAAATCAGTGGTGGGTTTGCGATGGATCTACAAGGTGAAGCAGGCAGCTGACGGGAGTGTGGAGAAGTACAAGGCGAGATTTGTCGCCCGTGGCTTCTCACAGATCGAGGGGATTGACTATGAGGAGACTTTTGCACCTGTCGCAAGGTACTCTTCCATACGGACGATCCTTGCTCTCTCAGCGCAGATGGGGTGGCACATTCATCGGATGGATGTGAAGACTGCGTTCCTCAATGGAGTTATTGAGGAGGAGGTGTACATAGAGCAGCCTGAAGGTTTTGAGATCTTCAGCAGTGAGTCGCATGTGTGCCGACTCAAGAGAGCACTGTACGGGCTGAAGCAAGCACCTCGTGCTTGGTACACTCGCATAGACAACTATTTCACCGGGCTTGGATTCTCCAAGAGTGAGGCGGATCCTAACCTGTACCAAATTGTGGTGGAGGGGAAGCTGTTGATCATTGTACTGTATGTAGATGATCTGATTTTGACGGGTGATGAGCGATTGATACTTTCATGCAAGGAGGATCTTGCACGAGAGTTTGAGATGAAGGACTTGGGCATCCTTCATTATTTCCTGGGATTGGAGATTTGGCAGCGCAGCGGAGGACTGTTTGTTTCTCAGGGCAAGTATGCCCAGGAGATTCTGGAGAGGTTCAACATGTAAGGCTGCAAGCCTGTTGACACTCCTCTTCCTGGTGGTTGGAGGAAGGAGGATGCTACTTCAGCGGAGGTAGTGGATGCCACTGTCTATCGACAATTGGTGGGGTCGCTTATGTATCTGGTCAATACACGACCCGATATATGCTATGCTGTTAACCAGCTTTCGCAAACTATGGTTAAGCCTACCAAGCTCTTTTGGAAGGCAGGCAAGCATGTATTGCGTTATCTTAGTGGCACATCGGGATATGGTCTATGGTACAGATAGGAGGATGGAGCGAAGCTTTCTGGCTTCACTGATGTTTCGGCTTCACCGATGCAGATAAGGTGGAGCCCAACTAATCGAAAGAGCACATATGGAGGAGTTTTCAGCATTGGGTCGATAGCAGTTTCCTGGTACAGCAGGAAGCAGAGATTCGTGGCACTCAGTTCAGCAGAGGCCGAGTACATGGCAGTAAGCTTGGCTGCATGCGAGGCTATTTGGATGAGAAAGATCCTCGTTGGATTGTTTGGGTTGCATTTGGAGCCTACAGTGATTTACTGTGATAACCAGAGTTGCATTAAACTCTCGACTAATCCAAACATTTCATGATAGATCCAAACACATCGACATCAGGTACCATCATATCAGAGATTGTGTGCAGCGGAGGATCATGTTACTTTCATACATTCCCACGGAGGATCAAGATGCTGATATCTTGACGAAGGCGCTCACCAGGAGAAAATTCGAATACCACAGAGGCAGGATAGGTGTTGCAGATAATCCATATCTTGTTGAGAGGGAGTGTTGAGAATGCAACAAGATGATGGAGCTTAGTGAAAAGAAGTCGCCTTCACTAAGTGGGCCCGCAGGCTATTTTTGGCGCACAGTCTATTTTTAGACTATGTCTATTTTTAGACATATGGATCATGGTCTATGAGTTGCAGGATGCTATTTATGGATGATTGGTCGAGTTGGTAAAAATAGATGGACCTCTATTTTTAGACCTATAGGCCGAAGTCTATATTTAGACCGCCTATCCTAAAAATAGGCAAGTCAAATATTATTACCCTATTAATATTTGACTGTTTGACCATAAAACTCGCCAAGCTCTCGGGAGCACTCTCGCCGAGCCTGGAAGGGCTCATGACCGACGAGGAATTATGCTATTCCTAAAAGTTTGGTGAGCTCATGCATGGTTGACTTCAGCTAGAACTCAAGTGGCGGAGTTTGGTGGAGTTGATGAGACAGTTGGTGGAGTTGTGTTCGGTTTAACTTAGTTGAACTAGTTGTGTTTAGTTTAACTGGCTAATACACTAGTAATGAGTGGAGTGAATTAAATATTATTTAATTCACTAATTATTAACTCATTATTCAATTCAAGAACACATCAAATACCATAAAGGCATGACAACAAGGGAGACCAGTGCAGCGAGTGTAGATGAATAGGTATTGGGCCATCAAGGGCCAACATCAGTTGTGCATGAGATTTGCACCACACTTGGAGGAATTTCCCATGATGATTGCGCTGTCAAGCCAAGGAGATTCGAACCTTGGATCTCTATTTAGACAGGCCATGATTGCGCAATAGAGGTAAGGCAATTGGTGGTGAGTTTTGAACCAGTAACTTGTTCAAAACCAAGCTAGTTTGTGTGTAGCTTCATGAGAAAGTACTGAGTACTTGTGAGGAGTATTGTACTGAGTTTGTTACATGATTTCTCCATTATAATATACACAATAGCTGCGGGGTTTTCAGCTATAATCTTTCCCCATACATACTGTGTTAATGTGTATGATGAATGGATGTGCTATCGCTTGTTTTATTTCCGCATGTGTGATGATCTGAGTGGAAGAGATTATGTGTTGCATATGAATTCGAATTGTATGTGATCAGGATAGTCTCGGTGGATAATTAATCATTATTCAGCAAATTTCTACAAAGAGAACCTGGGAAGGGTTTTTGGAAACACACCCAATAGAAATGGTGACCTACAGACCAAGGACTGAAGAATCACTACAAACTGAAGCACATGAAGATAGGAGGCTAAAATAATATATATCTGATGGATATCCACTCCAAGTTCTCCTTAAATGAAAGGCTGAACCCTTTAATCACAGGAAAACACTCAAATAGAGTCACAAGATCCCTCAATGAATATTCCTTCCAAAATAATGAAATTCCAGACTAAAATTACGCTGTAGGTGATGGAAATATATTGGCCTAATGCCAAAGATCTGAAATGTGCTCAAGAATCCTCCAAAATGATCTCCCAAGAGAAGGAATCCTTCCTCCAATGAAAAACTAGCTCATAAAGTGGGTTTCTCAACCCTCCACTGCAACACCCTGCAACACAACAAAATATTATGAAGAAACTACGTTGTAGCTAAATATTGAAGCTTGGCCAGAATGATGGATGTGTGGAATGAAATATTGGGACTCTCCCAAGAGGCCTCTCAAGGAAAGAGATGGAATTCCTAAACAATAATCGCTTGTGCTAAACAACACCAACAATCTTAGCTAAACAGTTGAAGAGAGAAAAAAGTCTAAAAAGACATATCAAAATATAATTCATAAGCTAACCCCATATGGCTTCCATCCTCTTCCTTATAAACAATGTGAGCCTTCTCACCTTGGGTCCCACTCATTAGGGTTTCCACATTCACACAATCAATCTCCCTCCAAAACTGCATTGTACCTTCATCAATGCCACTCCTCCATAACAACGATGTTTGATTTGGTCAAAGTTGACCTCTTCAACCTGCTCTAGCCCTTTTCACACCTAAGGGTATTCAATCCAGCTTTTATGTAGTTGTATAAACTAATCCACATTTATACTAGCTGTCTCTATTGATGATTCATTTCCTCCATTCCATATCTGTTGACTTGGTCAAACTTGACCTTGTCTCCATGCATCAACTCTTGTTCACACATGAGGGTGTTTTATCCAGCTGTGAATATGATCCCTGTTCACATTAATAGGGATTTTATTTTTGATAGAAAATGTTTATGGGCCTCCTTACCCATTTATTCATCTAACTATAGGTTTAGAGAAAAATTAATATTCCCATTAGCTGCATGCTAATTCAGGGATATTACAGTCCTCCCTTCCCAAATGTTGCTTGTCCTCAAGAAAATTCAAGGATAGAATTGAAGAGAATCCTCTCCTCCTCATGTATAATCCTCATATGATACATTCCTCGAAGGAACAATATGCTATCTCATCAATACATCTCCAAGTTTCCCCTCCCAAGTATGCAAACTAGCTTTTGGTGAGCATCCCAAATTGCTATCATCATGTAGAAGTAAAACACTCATGGAGGCAAAAATGTGCTATCTAGAGGCCTTCCTGAGGCATGAGATATGATATATGTTGGGATCTATCATCCCCATGTGAATCTCCCATCTCCAAGCTATCATCCATATAAAATGAGCCACCCTCCAAAATGGTAACTCATGAAAAATCTCATCCACCTTTGGCTCCTGCAATGTAGGTGGGTTGCACAACTGAACATGGTAGAAAAAATAGCCTACCCCGCGTTGTCTCTCTCTCCACTTATGATAAGTGTAGAGTAGATGCTGATCTTGGGCTGCAATAATGTTTCCCTCAAGTGGTAAGAAGAAGACTGGATCTTCAAATATCCTCTCCATAGAATCATGAATCATGCTGGCCCAATCCATCCCATACAAAATGAATGGCACATTATCACCATATGGTATCCAAATCAGAAAATTTTTGAAGGTTATGTGCAATTTTGGATGATACCAATGGTTTCTCAAGTCGATACAACGCAGTCTTCCCAAGTGTTTTTTTAGAACATCATGTGGCAAGTTGTCCTCCAACAAGTTACTATTTGTGCATGTTTGCTCATCTACTATGAAGTAGTATATAGAATTATATATCAGCTAAGCATGATAAAAATAAAAACACACTTTCCCAAAGTCATGTAGAGAAGGTTTATCTCCATCATAAGTGTTGGTCCTAGAATGACCATGAAACCCAAAAATAATAATCTTTCCCTCTTGTGGAGCAATGCATTTTACATAGATGGTGAGATAATGAAAATATTCAATGAAATGATCAATAAGTACATAAATACATTTCTTACCATGCATATTGAGGAGGCTAAAGGTGAGGTCCATGGATGAGTCCTTCCATGAGAATCTCCTCATAAAAGTCTACAAAATGAAGGAATGCATACTCCCCTTGGGAACACTCCATCAATAGAAACATACTCCCAAGTGAAAACGATGTTGGCCTTAGTGTTAAGGCTCTTCTCACTCCATGACTTCCTTCTTTGACATGCCAAATGCCAAAGTCATCCACCATCATGCTTCTATGTGTGGCAATCTCCTTCCTATGTGGAAGTGCCTCCTTATCCTCCAATGTTGAAGGGTAGCCTCTTTGCACTTTGCTTGTGTCATCCCTTTCTCCTGAGATATCATGCCAAGTATGGGAAACATTCTGCCCATACTCTCCCAAGAATAACCACAGCAACAAAAACTCTTGCTGCTCCCTCACACCTCCATCATACAAATCATGAGGTGAAGATATGATGATTGACATAAAGGATGTCATATCAACACAATGCACCCAAACTCCTTGCTGCCATATGATGCAAGTGTCCTGCCAAGTTTCCTCCACCAACATACCCTTTGGAGAAGGATATGTCGCATGATTTCCAAACTCTTTCAAGAGTAGCCAATGCAGCCATGCCTCCTACTGCCCGGTGTCATAAATATACAAGTGGCTCACCAACCTCTTGCTCACCATCCACACCCATTCATCCACATGTGGGTGTCTCCCACCATGCTCCATCTTGGTACTCCTCCAATGAAGACTACCATCCTCCCAAATAATATTTCTACCTTTTCATTTCATGGGATGTTGAAATGAAACCTCTTGGAGATCTCCTAGAGAAGACCCCACACCAATGACCATCTTGAATCCATAAATATCCAAGTATGATGAAGGAAAAACCTCCTCATAGGCATGTACAATGCTCATCCTAATAGATCCATCACAATGATGAAATAAAAAGTGTCTCTCATTGATCATATTCTAATCCAACATCATACAAATGTAATGGTCATCATAATGATGTAATGATAGCTGAGCCCCCAACTCCTCACCGCTTCTTAATGACAGCGTTGTTAATCTCCTCAATGGTGTATTTTTTGTCTCATGTTCAAGCTCAATGTTGAACATAGAGTTCTACATTGCATTGTTTAGGACAAAGCTCATCCTATCCTCCACAAGTCCACACCCCAACCCTAAGTGTTGTGTGCATCTCAATAATGACACGTTAGGATGATTGCTTATCCCTCCCTTGAACAACTCAATGATGCAAATCACAGTGCAATTATTTTGCTCCAAATTAGCAGTATGTGTTGACCCTTGGTCATGCAAAGGTAGATTTCCACAACCCTCCATAAGATTTTCTGAAATAACAGAAAGTGGAAATTCATGCATACCTTGATGAAGCTTGGGAACATCTTGTATGGCTACAAGGGTTCCTCCTTCCAATGCGTTGGCTCCCCCAACTGTTGAGGATGATGGCTGCTCCTCCATAGTTGTGTTAGCACTGGTACAAGTCTCCTCAAGTGATGGTGAAGGCTCCTCCCCTTCTGATTTCTTCTTGTAAAATATTTTGATCACCCTTTGAGTGAAATCTGCAAAATTAGTCACTCTTGCATGACTCAAATGGTTTAACCACCAAGTGCTTGCTTTACCCTCAAGGTTCAGCACTGCAATCTCAACAACCTATCTTTCTACCACTAGATGTAGTAGGAATAATGCATCTAGCTTCATCACCCAAGCCTTTGCTGTACATGTGGATGATCCATCAAAAGTAGACAATAGAAATCTATTGCCCCTCATTCTCATATTGCTGCAAGGCCTCCTTTATTCTTCAAGATGAATAAATTGAGGAAGAGTTAGAGTCTCCTTGAAAGCTGTAGGTTGAGACTTATATTATGCAAGGTATCCACTCAGGATCTCATGTTCCAAGTGCCCTCCATATCCATGCCTCTTTTCTTCTTCCTCAAAAGGAAAGGCAAGGTGTAATGCTTTGGACCTCTTTGCAACACTGGTTCTTTCTTTTGAGAATAGGAAGTACATGGTCCTTCCTCTTCTTGAAAACTTCTAGAATTTTCATTGCATATCTTCTCTTTCATTTGCCTAACCTCCTTGGAGAGGTTCTTCATAGATTTGAAAAGTGATGAGACCAAGCTCATTCCTTCCACCATTTTAGATCTCTTCTCCTTCTCTTCTTCTTATCGCATAATGGCTAAAAAATCACAAGCTGAGCCAAGATTATGTGCTGATACCATTGTAATATTCCCAAATGGGAAAACTTAGCAGCACATGCATAAAAAAAATCATTTTCAGAAATGTATGCTATAATAATCAAAATCAAACCATGTATCCACTGAATCTAACATCATAACACCCAGATCCAAGAAGAGATCAGAAACAAATCATGATAGAGGAGTTAAACAAGTCTCCCACACTCGGAATAGCTCAAAAACACTAAAACCCCAAAACTACTGCAACACATATCTACTACATGAAATGAAAACACAGTCTATTGAGGGTTATACTCAAAAATTATAGAGACAAATAGATCTGATATTATATTAATCAATAATGCTCAAAACTGAGATCTAGTCTCCTTTATACAAATCCAAGAGAACCTAGGAAGGGTTTCTAGAAATACACCCAATACAAATGGTGACCTACAACCCAAGGACTGAAGAATCACTGAAAATTGAAGCACATGAAGATAGGAGGCTGAAATAATATATATATGATGCAGATCCTCTCCAAGGTCTCCTCCAATGAAAGGCTAAACCCTTCAATCATAGGAAAACACTCAAACTGAGCCACAAGATCCCTCACTGAAGCTGCCCTACAAAATAACGCAATTCCAGACTGAAACTATGCTATAGGTGATGGAAATAGATTGGCCTGATGCCAAATATCTTAAATGTTCTCAAGAACCCTCCAAAATGATCTCCCAAGAGAAGGAATCCTTCCTCAAATGAAAAACTAGCTCAGAAAGTGGGTTTCTCAACCCTCCACTGCAACACCCTGCAACACAACAAAATATTCTATAGAGACTGTGTTGTAGCTGAAGACTGAATCTTGGAAAGAATACCGGATGTTTGGAATGAAATATCGGGACTCTCCCAAGAGGCCTCTCAAGGAAACAGATGGAATTCCTAAACATGAATCCCTTGTGCTAAACAACACCAGCAATCTTATAAACAGTTGAAGAGATCAAAAACTATAAATAGACATATCAAAATATAATTCATAAGCTAACCCCATATGTCTGCCATCCTCTTCTTTATAAAAAATGTGAGCCTTCTCACCTTGGGTCCCACTCATTAGGGTTTCCACCATCACACAATCAATCTCCCTCCAAAACTGCGTTGTACCTTCATCAATGCCACTCCTCCATAACAACACTGTTTGATTTGGTCAAAGTTGACCTCTTCAACCTGCTCCAGCCCTTTTCACACCTAAGGGTCTTCAATCCAGCTTTTATGTAGCTGTCTAAACTAATACACATTCATACTAGTTGTCTCTATTGATGATTCATTCCTTCCATTCGATCTCTGTTGACTTGGTCAAACTTGACCTTGTCTCCATGCATTAGCTCTTGTTCACACATGAGGGTGTTTTATCCAGCTATGAATATGATCCCTTTTCACATTAAGAGGGATTTTATTGCTGCTAGAAATTTTTTTTGGGCCTCCTTACCCATTTATTCATCTAACTATAGGTTTAGATAAAAATTAATATTGTCATTAGCTACATGCTAATTCCATAGTATTACATCTATTTCCAGCTTAAAAAGATGATAGAGGTCGAGGCCATCAAGGTGCATTAGAGAAATTTTTAGTCAAATTTTGAGCAGGAGTACTCGTTGGATGAAAAATTTAATTCCTCGTCCAAGGAGTACTCATGTCACATACTTTCGATGGACCCTACTACACAAAAAAAGGAGAAATACATGAAAAAACATGATTTCAATCATGTTTTTCATGTATTTCTCATTTCTAGTGTAGCAGGGTCCATCAAAAGTATGCAACATGGGAACTCCTTGAATGAGGAATAAAATTATGCATCCAACAAGTTTTCTCTCTCAAAACTTTAGCAAATCCATAGGGAGATAAGTTGAAAATACGAGTTGAAAAAGTGGTTTTTGTTCCCTCTAAAATTTTATGATGTAATCTAATATTATTTTATTATTTCCACTGTTATTTTATAATTTCCTTAAGAGGCCCATTTTAGACCTAAAAATTCGTCTAATTCTTGGAGGGACATCGCGTCTCAGTGCTTGTGGACAACGGAGCCACACACAACTTCATCAATGCTTAGATGATGTAGAGAAGGGGAATCTAGACAGATGGGTTTGATGGATTCTATGTGCTAGTACCAAAATCTAGTACCATGCAATGCATGCATTATGTTCCAACCTTGAAAGTCACCATGGGGACTTACTCAGTGACATATCATTTATTTGTGGTCAACATTCCGAACACCAACATAGTGTTGGGTGTCCAATGGCTCTTCACCCTTAGTAGAGTCACTACAGATTGGCATAAGCTGGAGATGGAGTTCTTTGACAAGAATGGGAAACCGATGATGCTTAGGGGTATGCATTCATACCCACCTCAAGCATTCTCTTTGCATAGTATTGAGCTAGACTTCATATGAGGAGAAATAGAGTGGGAAGTTGAGTTGAAGATTTCAGAGCTAGATGTTACCAATAGACCCACACTTCCAGATGTACAGGCCATCCTTGACCGATACTCCACGGTTTTTGGGACATTCCACTAGGGAAACCACCTGACCGAGGATTTGATCACACCATTGAGTTGGAGCGCAGTCTTCAGGCTATGATCTCAACTCCATATGGGCACCCCAAGGTCTATTAGGATGAAATTGAGAGGCCATACATTAGATTTTGGTCTTGGGGCACATTCGACCGAGTTTGAGCCCCTTTTATTCATCAATTGTCCTGGTGAAGAAGAAGGATAGTACAATGAGAATGTGTATCAATTTCAAGGCCCTGAACAAGAAGACAATGAAGAACCGCTACCCCATTTCATGGATATATGAGATGATGGAAGAGTTGAGGGGGGATAAGTTCTTCTCCAAAATATATTTGAGATCAGGGTACCACTAGATTTGAATGAGGGACAAGGATGTACCCGGGACAAAGTTTAGGTCCCATTATGGGAACTTTGAGTTTCTGGTGATGCCCTTTGGGCTAGCCAACATTTTTTGCGGCTGGCTATAGAATTTTGAGCTAGTATTTTTTTATGACATTATGATATAGAGCCAGACATGTGGAGGCAGTGCTATGTATTTCGTATGAGAAGAAGTTTTACGCCGAGTTGTCCAAGTGTGATTTTGGTCTAACCAAGATGCGATACTAAGGCCACATTATAGGGGAAGATGGTGTGTGGGTGCACGAGGAGAAGATCAGGGCCATCAGAGATTGGACAGAGCCCAAGAATGTCACCGAGTTGAGGGGATTTGTGGGAATTTTCACTTATTATAGGAAGCTTGTGAAGGGATTCTCTCATCTAGCTTCACCCCTCACAGATTTGACCCGGAAGGGAGCATCCACTAGGACCCCCACAATGCAGGAGGCTTTTGACCGCCTCAAGAAGGTGATGAGTATATTCCCAGTACTTTCACTCCTTGATTTTACCAAGCTATTTGTCTTGGAGTGCGATGCATCCGTGATATGAGTTGGGGCGGTATTGATGCAGGATAGACACCCCATACCTTTTGAGAGTCGGAAGCTTTTTCCTCATGAGAGATGTTGCCCCCTTATAAGACAAAGAGATTTTGGCCATCATGCATGCATTGGCCAAGTTCAGACAATATTTGGTGGGGAATTGGTTCAAGGTTAAGATCGATCACAATAGCCTCCGATATTTCCTAGAGCAAAAGCAGTTGCAAGAGAGACAACATAAGTGGGTTAGTAGTATCCAAGCTTACAAATTTGACATTGGGTATGTCAAAGGAAGAATAATGTGGTGGCCGATGCCTTGTCTCAGAGGCCAACGCCCATTTCCTTGATGAGAATAGACATAGATTGGAGGGCATAGTTATTGGTGGAGTATTTGAAGGCCCAGTTTGCATGTGAGGTGTTGGATGGGCAGGTGATGGATGAGGTAATTTATTATAGAGACCAGATATTTTTGACAGCCAACTCTTGGTTATGGGAGAATATCTTGCTTGCAGCACTGAGCACATGAATCCCCACTATTAGGACACTAAGGTTTTACCAAGACCTACAGGACCACTAGAGAGAGGTTCTCCTGGAAGTGCCTCAAGGAGGATGTGCTCCTGCATGTCTGGGAGTGCGTGTTCTTCCCGAGGAACAAGGGGGAGTTGACCCACCCTATTGGGCTATTGCATACGCTCCCCATTCTGGAGGGGAAGTGGGAGAGAATATCGATGGAATTCATCATCGGGTTGCCAATGGCGCTAGGAAAGGGCTGCATCTTCGTTGTGGTTGACAGGCTAACGAAGTATGCACATTTCTTTGCTATTTTAGCTCGTTACACAACTTCACTGGTGGCTGAGTTGCTTTTCAGAGACATTTTCCGGCTGCATGGTATTCCAAATACCATAGTTAGTGACCGAGAGAACAAGTTCATGGGAGGATTTTTGCAGGAGTTTTTCAGACTAGTGGGCATAGAGCTCACATCAAGAACGAGCTACCATCTTCAGGCCGATGGGCGGATGAAGATAGTGAACAAGTGGCTAGAAATCTACTTCCAGAACTATGTCACAGGGCAGTAGAGGGCTTGGCTATGTTGGCTACACTTGGGCGAGTACTGCTACAACACGACTTTACATATGTTTATTGGCATGTCCCCTTTCCTTGATTTGTATGGTTATGATGCATTGACATTTGTTGATGCCATGTTAGAGGCAAGTGAGGTCCCTAGGGCAAAAGATTGGATCTAAGAGAGTCAAGACATCCTCAGGGATCTCAAGCACAACTTGAGGACAACACAGAACCAACAGAAGATGTATGCAGACCGTGGTCACATGGAGAGGTAGTTCGAGGTAGGGGACTTGGTGTACCTCTGACTTTAGCCATATGGGCAGTCCACGTGGAAGCAGA
Source organism: Pinus albicaulis (assembly GCA_034641835.2). Lineage (NCBI taxonomy): Eukaryota > Viridiplantae > Streptophyta > Pinopsida > Pinales > Pinaceae > Pinus > Pinus albicaulis. The sequence continues at coordinate 881,984,446 of CM076579.1, read as the reverse complement.
AGGGAGTTAAGAAGCTCAAGCCTCACTTCTATGGGCCGTATAGAGTTGTCTGGTGAGTAGGGGAGGTGGCACATGAGCTGGAGTTGCCACAGGGGAGCCAGATCCACAACATCTTCCATCTATCATGCTTAAAGAAGGCTTTGGGACAATAGGTGACCGCAACTACTGAGCTCCCTCCTACAAATGATGAGGGGCATTTGGTGCTTCATCTTGAGGCCATCCTAGATACCAGAGTGAGACACTTGAGGAGCATGGTGGTGAAGGAGTATTTGATCAGATGGAGGAACTTCTCGGATGAGGATGCCACATGGGAAGGGGAACATTTTCTTTAACATCCATATTTGCAGTTGCTTGAGGAAATGAAACATTTTTATGGGGAGGATTTTAATATGCCAAATTAGAAATTCAGCTAATTCGAATATTAATTTTGATTAATTTTTGAATTTCCTAATGTTGGGTGGAAATAAAGTGGGTAGGGGACCCACAAATAAATTTTGGAAAAAATAAAGCCTTTTCCTAAATTCACTAAGGGGAAATTGTGGCTCTAGTGGTGGGGTCGAGTTCGCCTTAGGTGGCAGTGTGAAGGGGGCACAAAATAAGAAGTGTGTGAGTGGCTGGAGGAAGGCAACACGTGGTTGGATCAAAGAGAGGCATCACAGGCCAAGGTGGGGCCCAAGGAATGCGTTAAGACTCAATGGACAAAAGGAAGAAGGAAGGCCTCATTCCTCATTCATTCAGCTCATTTCTTCTTGTCAATTTGACTGAGCACGCTTGAGCCAGAGAGCCAAGTCTACAGTGTTGTTTAGCACATGAGATCTTCAAGTAGGTATCTCAACCTATCCCTCAGGGTACTTCAAGTGCCTTCTCAGGAGAGGAGTTCTGCATTTTGTGGGAGAATTATCCATCAACATCTTCAGGAGATAACATAGTCCCTTCAGGACTACGTAGAGGCAGAAAGGACTACACAATCCAATTGGGTGTTGGTGCCAGAAGTGTGGAGAGAAGATGGGTTTCAGTAGGAGATTGGGAGGGGAGGCTAGCCACCTCCTACTAGGGATTTTTGTATTATTCCAGAGGAATTTACCTATAGATTCCTCCAGTGGTTCAAATTCCCTAATAGTTCAATGAGCCAAGCCCAAAGGGGCTAATTCCTGGGGTAGAGCTTTCAGCAAACCCTTCGCGGGCTTTTGTGGGTTTTTTGAGGAGAGTCTAGTGTCCAATTCTCAAAATTTTATGAGAAAGGGAAGCAACCTAACCAGCAATATGAAATCAACCACCAACAACATTTCTAGGCTAGGCAGCGCAAAGATTGAGCCACGCAGAGGCAATTTTAGCGGAAGTTTTTGCTTCAGTTTGAGTTGTTCTTCAACCTTCCTTGAGTAGGCCCAAGTGCCAACCTTCCAACACCTCATTTGTAATCTTTCCCAATATATTAATAAAATGCCTCAACAAGTATTTTGGCTCCAGTTTGTGTGTTTTAATGGTGTAATTTATGTTGCTGTAGCTTTTAGTGTATTGTGATTTATATTACTATTTTTCACAATTTGGGATATTACACATTATACCAAATAGGGAAAATTTTGGTAGGCAGAATGTACACGAGGTGTTGTTGAGTGCATAACTTAGTGATATAATCTAATAGTGAGTCGCAGCAAGCATGTGAACCCCAAATTTCCACCCTAGAAAAAGTGCAGTTGAAATGAACCGCCGCAATGAGCAAGCCAACCCAGAGAATATCACATCCTGCCATTTGCTTCGAAAATGATCCCCGATGTGAGGAAAATGCATATACATTTATGAAATTTACACAGTCATGAGGTCCCCGCATATAACCAGTAAGGAGTATACCAACAAAGAACGGGAAAGCTTTAAATTGAGCCCGACGAGGATCCCACATGTCCGCCATACCCCCGAATAGTCCCACAGAGTGAACATCCATCAATTGCTAATTTGGGAAAATTTAGCGAGAGTAAGAGATATTTTTGTTAGCTAGATACATATTCTCCTAAATAAGTACCAAGAATTGTGAAAAATCATGTATAAAATTCTTAAGGGAGATAATTTTTTTATGATCCCCCAGTCCTCGAAGATTTAGTGAGATGCACTACATTGGGGAACCAAACGGTGGGGATACAAAGTTATAAGTACCCAGTTAAACACAATGGTAGTAGGTACATCCTAGAAATTTCCAAATTCCAGATCTAGGACCAAGCCCACATGAATGATCTCCTACATTTTATGTCATGGCCAACCCTTTTTCCTTCACACCGTGAGATTTATAGCAGAGGACGGATTGATGAAGATATAGGGTAAGGCAGTTGAGCAAGAATGTATGGCCAGGTGTTTCAATTCCATTTACGGGTTATCCATCAGAAACTCGATGCGACCGCCCATTGAATTTTGGGGGTACAGGTCAGGAGGAGGGTTCAGTGAAAAGACGGGTTGGTCAGACTCAACTGGAGTATGTCCACCATAAAGTGACGACTCCATTCTATCCTAAGATGCATTAGGTGAGTGCAATGTAAAAGTGGTAGCCAAGGGCACGGGAGGCAGGGTCGCAGAAATAATAACAGTACCCATAGAGGAAGGTCGATGATATTTCAAGGAAGTATGGGATAGATATAAGGAAACCGATGAACCCCACATGGTGGTTGGAACCGTAACTTCGGATGATGGCAAGGGAAAAGACTTACCGGGCGGGGAACCAGTAACCCAATGATCAGTAAGGGGATAAGAATTTGAAGGCGTACTTAATTTATTCCGAGTTTGGAGTGCAACATTTGGAGTCAGTGCATTGGTGCGCGGTCCATCCCATTATTCATGATGATGTCAGGTCATTCACTTTGTGAACCTCCTAGGACAAGAATGCAGCAGATGTCCAATTTTGTGAAAAATATGGCATTATATTGATGTTTTCCAATAATTCAGACGTTGACGATGCACAATACGACCCCAAACAAAATCAATATGAGGCTGAAAGAAATACAGTTCGATCAGTAACCATGGGACCCATTTGTTCGAGACACCTAAGCATTTTGGGTCAAAAAATACACACTTTCCTATAGAATTTCCAATCAAGGTAAGTATATTTTGCGTCTAGTACTCCGACGGAAACCTCGAGAGCTTTACCCACACTAAGTGGTTTTGTGGTGTGTCCCTCATTGAATCAAATCTAATGTACCAGCAGTGAAGGGACAAAAATCACCCACCAAAAACCCATGAACGCTTGAGGATGAATTCTAAATCTTCCTATGACATGAAGTGAAAAATGAACCACCCATTCATTAATTTGCATACCTTCAGTGGATAGCCTAGGAGATAGAACTAGGACGTAGTCACCCAATCCATCATATCACTTCCCAAACTCCTGTCAGAATGTCATTTCCCAATGAGTGCTCATTTTTGTAAGTTCATAGAGTGATCCCACATGACATCATACCCGAAACTGAGTAATCTGTCCTCTGTTGCAAGTTTGGAAGGTTTTTGTAGAGGATGCGATGAAATACCCTATTTCTCCTTCTAAAGATCCTTCAAAATTCCTTCCACATAATGGAATTTGGCATGGTTTCCATTTGTTGATGTTGGTACCACACCTCGAGGAGAAATGTTGGTGAATATGGGTGAATTAGAATTATTATCATGGCCCCCCTCTGCACCCAAAATGGAATTGATAAGAGCCTTGTGGGCAGTATCATCAATCCCCAAAGCATCCAAGTAGGCCTCCAAGCCATCCATGTGAGCCATGTATACAGAAGACCTTGCCCAATACAGGTGTTTTAATGCATGGGATTTTATTATGCCTAACGATCCTTAATTAGAGTTGGCACAACATTAATGCAACAACAAGGGGTAGTATTTGTCCACGAAACCCAAAGTATAGAGAAATAATTCTACCCCTAAATAAATTAATGACGCGGTACCAATATCCCATGCAGCCTAAAAATAATCCCAATGGTATCAATCACATTCAGATCCCATAGATTGGCGCCGATGAGCCATAAAGACTAATACTAAGCAGTCAAGTGGTCAGTGAGTGTAGTACCCATTGGTGTCAATATGTTCAGTGATCAAACATGCTCTTTTAGTTTATTTTCCAATATTCCTAGGTCAATTTTTTTTCTTTTCAAACAAATTTTCAATAAATTTTGGTCACTACATATAGTCTAGGTCAGAAATTCTACTCCCCTCATTCCATCCTTTGCCATCATCATCTCAGAGGTCATGTCACTCATTGTCGTTTAGAGTCTTAGGTCAATCATTCCATCTCCATCTAAGTATGTATCTAGGTATCCTTATTTTACCACTAAAAATTCCAAGTATGTCACCAAAAAGGGCGAACAAGGCTTCATTTTCATCATATCAATCTTTTAAAAGGAGTTAGCATAGTTATGGGAATAAAGTAAGACAATTTGTCTTATTTCAAAACTTGTTTCATTGTCAAGTTATTTCCAAAAAGGGTTGAAAGGATAAAAAGAGGTAAATTTTATATCAAAGGATTTATCTTAAAGTATATTCTTATTAGTGCATTTTATCCAAAGTTTGAGAAAAATTATAGAATATGCACTATTAGCCTATGTTCGGGATCAAAATGATTTTATCCTAAGTCAGAAGGCATATGAATTTTAACCAAAGTCTTCCAACTATGTAATAAACTTTACAAAACAAAAAAATTCATTAGTCGCATGTGGTTAAGTCTCTCTCTCCATCCAACCACCCGATCAATCAGTCCACCAAATCAACGACCCACAGCCTTTTTCGCACCCCCCTATCCATCTGACCTTTACCAGGGGTGGGGAGGGGGGGGGGGGGGGGGTTTGAAAAGTGGTTTCCTCCTCGCTAGTCCCACGTTGACTTGTCGACCCCTCATCATTTGGCACCCCTCTCGCAAACCTATTACCACTCCTACCCCCCCCCCCCAAAAAAAAATCCGCCAAACCAACCCATTTTACCACTATCCTTCCTGCGTGCTCCCCTCCACTCTCATCTTGACATGTGGCCAGAACTGTTAGTTTATTAAATGAATTCTCGGTGTAACTGTTCAAACTTCTAATGGACCCGTGCCCAAAACGGAAACATCGCCACCTCCATCATACCCACTTCACCAAATTCCACTTATACTTTGAAGTTAACATACAAACCTACCTCCTGAATTTTTTTTTTGGGGGGAATTTATCATGGCTTCACTACCCTTCATCTCACCCTCATAAACCTACCCTAACCCTCCTCTTTTTTTCCAAATTTAGTGCACATACCCACTACATCTTAAACACCAAGGGTTTCATCCTTTTGATAGATATTATGGAGAGTGAGAATAAAATCCACAAAGGAGGGTGACACATCAGATTTTAGCCCTCCACCTTGCAAAAATTTAATGCCTCACCTTTTTCCAAAAGATGCTTTGAGAAGACTGGATGCTTAAGATTCTGTGAGAAAATCATGGAAGAAGGCTGTCATCTGCAATTGAAAATATTATTTTCCATAATTTTCAGTATGGGAAAGGCCATCATTTCAGGCATAGATTTCAATTTATCAGCAGATGTGATTTCTTCAGCAACAAGTATACCTAGTCATGGACAAAAGTGGTTTAAGGGCATGGATATAAACCTTTAAGATTATAAATTGTTCCTCAAACCTCATCCTAGAGAGAACCCTGAGTACATATTCCCTTTAAGGCACCTTCTTAACATATATGCTCCTTTGATGAGGTTAATTATGAAATATTTCACATGTGAAGGGATATTCTCTAGGCTATACAGGTACCATATTAGATTATTTATGCACTTTACCTCTACTAAACCACTTGACTTGCCACATTAATTGTACAAAATTTTTCTTAGAATGAATAAGAAGGTTCAAAGCAGAAACAAATATCATCACCCAAGTATTTTCCACCATGGTCTAGTCAAACTCATTGTTTCACACCATTTTCGAGCCATCAACATGACTTGCGAAACCTTCATGGAGAGAGTAGCAGCAACATCCACCACTAGTCCTCCTGTCATGCATAGCACACCATGTTAAGTCCCTATATTACTACTTTAGTCCCTTATTTTTATTAGTGTAGCCCCCTTATTGTTATTTTTGTACCCTTGTAACCCCAATATTGTTATTATTGTGCCCTTGCATTATTATTGTTAGGTCGGCTAGGATTATATTGTGACCCCATGGACTCCTATATATAGAAGGAGGTTTTTTCATTTATATTATCCAATAATTTTTCATTTATGTAATGTAAACGAGGTTTCCCCCTCGAAGTGTCTTATTTCTAAGGCATTGATCTCTCTTTTCTTCTATTTTTGGAGTTGGTTTCATAACATTTGGTATCAGAGCTTTGGATTCTAGGGTTTCGGTGCTCCAAATAGGTCATCGTGGAATTTGCGCTATAATTTTTTTTTTAAAAGGTTAAAGAGCTGAAATTTTTACAAAGAGAAGCCAAAATCCTAAGGAACATCATGTAAAAATTTCAGATCTTGGTTCACAATATTTTCAGAGATATGATCTGTGGAAGTTAGGGTTTTTTTAGGTTCCTGAATTTCACCTAAATAGGTCATCATGGAATTTTCGCTATAATTTTTTTCTACAAAGTTTCAGAAGCTGAAGTTGTTACAGAGTGAAGACAAAATCCTAAGGAACTTCCTGTAAATATTTTAGATATTTTTTCACAATATTGTTGGAGATATAATCTGTAGAAGTTAGTGATTTTTCAGGATCCCGAATTTCATCTTAAAGAGGTGACCGTGGGAAAATCGTCATAACTCTCTCTCTAAGCATTGGATTGGAATTATGTAAGAAGTGTCTGAAATCACATGGAATTTAGTTTCTCGTGTGTCAATTTTAGAGTCGAAGGTGGAAACAATGACACATGGCACATCATAAAAGTTCGCTCTACTGAACTAGTCCATAATTAGGTCATTGTGGGAGATTGGGCATAACTTTGTCTTGAAGAATCCAAATCAGGTCAGAACTATGGCATTTGAAAGAAGATTCAAAGGGCTAATTAATGACCTAATTTCAGATATTGAAGATCCGAAATCACAAATATGATTCAGTTTCAATATCGAGCTCCTCAAAAGCAAGAAAAATGTGTGTTTTTTTTCGAATTGCATAAGCCTTGTTTGAAGAATCAGTTTGAATTGATTCCAAGGGCATATTATAGAATATATATCAGTAATAGGTTCTAAAATCCCCCCTAAATAGAATTCAACACCCATTAAGCCTTCAGAAGGCTCTACTATGACTCATGAAGATGAAGAAGTGCAACATGACATATCAAAATTACAAAAGAAAGTGCACCAAATTTCGCTCTCGCAAAGAGAAACAAAAAATGAAATGGAAGTTTTGAAGAAAGTTGTGGAAGCTAAGATGGATGGTTTGAAGAAAAGCATGGAAGCTAATATGGATGGTTTAAATAATTTCATGGAAGTTAAGATGGATGGCATGGAAGCTAAGATGGATGACATGGAAGCTAAGATCGATGAAAAAATGGAAAACATGAAGAATGATCTCAAAGTAGACATGGCAGGTTTGACAAAGTTGATACAAGAAATGTTTCCTAATGACAAAAAGATAATAGAGGAAACTGATGATGAGAAAAAAATAAATGTTAATCATGCTTTCATAAACTCTAATGTTGGATGGAAGACCCACCATATTCCAAATATCGATATGAGGAAGTTTGATGAAAAGGATCCTGTAACATGGATACTACATATGGAGCAATATTTTGATCTCAATAATGTTCAAAACACATAAAAGGTACGCATTGAAACTTTATATTTAGAACAAAATACATTTGTATGGTATCGATGGCTTTGCTCCCATAAATTTTTTTTTCATTTGGTCAATTTTTACGGAGGAAATGATAGCACATTATGAGGATGCAAAGAGCAACACCTTCTTTAACCAATTTGTTAAATCTCAAACAAAAGGGTTCACTGGTGGATCACATTTAGGACTTCCAAAAATTGAATATAAGGGTAACTGATATTCTAGAGGAACACAAGATTGATGTCTTCATAGGGACTTTAAAGGATAATATCCAACATGAGGTTCAAGTTTGGGAACTTGATTCATTGGAGAAGGCATTCAGGTTGGAAAGAAAAATTGAATGTAAAATTATGGCAACAAGGAAGTGTAATAGCCCAAAATGGGGATGCAGCAATACATGAACACAAAATTGGAAATATAAGTGAATAAAATCATACCAAAATGGATGGAAACCATGGAGCCATTTTATTATGTAAATCAGTAGCAAATAAGTGCAATCCAACTCAAATAATCGAGGCAAACAAGCCTCCCATGAATACATATGCCAAAAGTGAAATGCTGCTATATTGCAGAATTGTCATGAACATGTACAGCGCAGTCATAGATGGTACACTGCTACATGGGAATGTAAAATAACATGAATCTACAAATAGATGGCTCATAAAATGTTGGGTGTGAAGATCTAATCTCCCAAACACAATTTCAAGACAATCCTAGAAGGATTTCCTGAAATATACAAAATGGAAAAAATGTCGGAGTTGTAGTCCTAGGACTGAGTAGTAGCTGCAACTCTAGAACTGGATGGAGATGGCTGAACATTATGCACAAGCTAAAAATACCTACTCCAATGAATCTTCCAAGTGAAAGGCTGATCCTAACACTGAAGATATCACCCTCCAACAATCCTGCAAACCCTTACTGCAAATGCACACTGAAAATAACACAGTCAAGGAGAGGGATTGCGATGTAGGAGAAAGGAAATATGTTGGCCAAGTGCCAAGATCTGATATCTGCTCCAAGGTATTAATCAATGATCTCCCAAAGGAAATAAATATTCCTCCTCTGAAAGGTAATCTCCAGAAGTGGTGTTGTGGATCCCCACTGCAACACCCTACAACACAACGTTATACTGTTGCATAAATAACATTCTAGCTGAAGGAGGATGCTTGGACTCAAGCTTGAATGTGGAGAAATGAAGTACAAGCTCCTTCAAGAGGCCTCCCTTGAAAGGAGAAGGAATTCCTAAACAGGAATGCCTTGTGCTAAGCAACACAACAACTCTGCTAAACATCAAGAGAATGCACAATAGTCTAACCAGACCATAAAATCAATAATCCATAACATGAGTTCATATGGATTTCTTGCCCTCATTTTATAAAAATGGAAGCCCTCTCTTCATGGGTTCCACTCATTAGGGTTTCCTCCACCAAGGAATATTCCTCCCACTATCTCTGCGTTCTCTCCCAATATGATCTCCACCTCCTATCCCAACGCTGTTGACTTGGTCATACTTGACCTTGTCCACATGAAAATGTTCTCTTTCACACATGAGGGTGTGAAATCCAGCTCTTATGATGATCCATTTTAATACCATGAGGGATTTTATTCATATTTTTGTTATGCATGGGCCTCCTTACCCATTTATTAAACTTCTAGGTGTAAAAGACAAAAATCAATATTCCAATTAGCTGCATGCTAAATTTGGAATATTACAATCCTCCCCTCCCAAATGTTGCTTGTCATCAATAAAATGCAGGATAGAACTGAAGAGCCTCCTCTTCTTCCCCTGTAGCATCCTCATATGATAAATTCCTCCAAGGATCAAGATGTTGTCTCATCAATATATCTCCAATTTGTCCCTCCCAAGTATGCAAGCTAGCTTTTGGTGTGCATCCCAAATAGCTATCATCATCTAAAACATCCATGGAGGCCACAAAGGGTTGTCTAAAGTCCTTCTTGAGGAATGAGGTCTGATATACATTGGGATCTACCATCCCCATATGAATCTCCCATCACCAAGCTATCATCCATACAAAATGAGCCACCCTCCAAAATGGTAACTCATACAAAACATCCTCCACCTTGAGCTCCTGCAATGTAGGTGGGCTGAAAATATGATCATGGTAGACAAAATAGCCTACCCCATGCTATCCTCCTCTCCACTTATGATAAGTGTAGATTATCTACTGCTCTTGGGCTACAAAAGTGTTGCCTCCAAGTGGCAAGAAGAAAGATGGATCTCCAAATATCTTCCCTCCAATGTTGTGAATCATGCTAGCCCAAACCATCCCATATATGATGAATGGAAAATTACCATCATATGGCATCCAAGTGAGTGGAATACTGAAGGTTTCATGTAGATCTGAAAGGTACCAACATTCTTCCAAGTGGTTACAATGCAGTTTTCGTAACTACTGTTGCACAACATGACATGGCAACTCATAGAAAAGTTTCTCCCAATGATTTATGAGAGTCATAGCCCAAGTGCTCCAATCAATCTTATGGTCCACCTAATAAAGAGACAAGTGTTTTGCTATGGTGGCCATATCATCTCCCATGCTCCCCTTACAACATGTAATGTAGAAAATGTGGGAATCCTCTTCCCCAAAGGACACATCCAACCAATGTGTCACTCCCCCAATCATGCTCCAAATAAAAATAAGAACAAGAACAACATAAGGAACTACAATGAGAATCATTCTAGTTGCCATATGAAGCAAGGGAGAAGGAAAATGGTCCCTCAAATGTAGCCAATGCAGTTTGACTCTCAATTGCAACAAAAAATGAAATGATGGGTGGCCTCCCCACCACTTGCTTGCTGCCCCAATCTCCTCACAAGTTTGGAGAAAGTGTATGGTGTATGGTGCAAAGTGAGCATGCTTTGCAAAATATATAACCTCCCCAAGTCCTCCTAGGGAGTGACCATCACCAATACTGCTTATGGCCTCAAGTAGACCATGGAATATAGAAGGAAGAATGCTCCTTCCTCGAGAAATATCTTGCACATAAATGGTTAAGGGTTTCACATATACATTATACAAATCATTATGCAAACAAATAGTACCCTTACCATATGCTTTGTTCATGCAAATGGAGTGGCTCATAGATAAGTCTCCTCTCATACTCAAAGAGAAAAGAGGTGGTTGTGCTAACTCTTCCAAAGAGTTATGTATCTCCTCCATTTCCACATGATCCATGCATCTCCTCAAAGGTTGATATATCTCCTCCTCAAAGCCTTCCCAAAAATACCCCTCCATGATGGTGTGGTATGCCCTCATAGAATAAGTGTGGCTTAAAAGGAAATCTTCATGAGCTGATTGTAGCAACTTCTCCTTGAGCTTGGAAGCTATAGATAAGAAGATCCTACTATGATAGTAGATGACCCCATGTCTGACTGAATATCCCTCCTCATGCAACTGGCCATCCAATATCACACTAGTAAAAAGAACCTTGGAATACTCCACCAATAGCTGGGAATTCCAATATGGATCTACCCTCCATAATGACAACGTTGATGAACTATCATACATCATATGGTTGTCCTCTTCTTTTACATCTCCAATGTCAAAGATGCAAGTTGGAAGGCTGTTATCCTCCCCATGTTCCTCCTGCCACAACGCAGAATATGAAATGAGAGTAGGTAGTGATGATGTTGGGAGAATATCTCCCTCCTCCTTGAGTCTACCCAGGACTCCCAATGTTGTACCAAGCTCTCCCAATGTCTCCACTCCTCTGAAATCAATGAGTGGTGCCTCAAAATGTGAAGCATCCATCCTCCTCTGTTGACCTAGTGGTCTCCCCGGTGAAATGCCTTCATATAATGAGACATCAACATCAAGAGTAGACTGCATATATGAATGGACAGAATTGTCCTTTCCCTTAATGTATAATCTAGTCTCCCTCTTAGGTGCATCAACCTCCTAAAATAGATAGGGGTGTGTGCTCCTCATCACATGATGCTGGTCATCCTCCCTATCTCCTCCTTTTATCTCCATAATTTCACACCCTATCATCAATGGCACATGTAAATCATGAGGTGTACCTTGATCTCCACATGTGAGATCTTGGGGAATTCCTTGCAATGATACAAGAATCCCTGTAGTTTGAGCAAGAGCTCCCTCTTCCTCTGGATGAGGTGCTAGATAAACTCTAGACATGACAGCATTGTTGCCCTCATCCTCATTAATATGTATGGGCAACCTCCCAAGAATTGGATCCTCTTTTGAAAAAGAGATCTCCATGCCTTCTTGTTTAGGAATATGAGATAGAGGCCTTGCCTCTAACAAGGTATGATGCAAGATGTCAGCCTCCTCCATGGTTTTCTGAAGTGGATCTGAGATTATAGTTTCCTCCATCACATGCAAGGTTTTTGTTTGCTTGGGTTTGTTTAGTTCCACTGCATGTGTTTCAGAAAATTTTCCATCAAATATTTCCACTAATGTATTAGTGAACCTAGCATAAGAAGAAGTATTTGCATTCTTCAAATAAAAGGACTCAAGTATCCACCATGCATAGGCCTTACCTCCAAAATGCAACACTGTAACTTTGATGGCTTCATCTTCAGAAATTTGTTGTTGCTTCAAAAAGGTGCCTAGTTCTTTCACCCAAGCTCTAGTTGAACATGTAGGTGAACCATCAAAAGTAGATATAAGAAATATATCATAATGCTTGCTTCTCCTCACCTTGTTCTTGCAAAACTCTGGAAAAGTGATATGATCTCTAAACTTTTGAGTTTGAGACTCCTACTCTTGCAAAAAATCACTGAGAGTTTCCCTCCTAGTCATTCCTTCTTCTTCCATCTCTCTCATGGAAAATATGGGCATATGACTGCACTGTGCATCATAGTTTGTGGCTGCATTCTCACACTCATTATATGAAAATATAGAGTTTGATTCATATCCAAACTCTCTTGGAGATTCTATACATGTCTCCCTTCTCATCTTCTTCAAATCTTCATGAATGCTCTGCAAAGTTTGAGAAAGAAACTTTGGAAGTCTCTCCTCTTTTCTTCCTCCAAAGAATGGAGTCTTCTTTTTGTCTCTTCTGCTCATATTTTATTCTTCTTATCTTCTTGATAGCATATTGGCTTAGATTCCATAGGTTGAACCAAGATTATGCTATGATACCACTGTAATATCCCAAAATGGGGATGCAGCAATACATGAACACAAAACTGGAAATAGCAGTGAATAACATCATACCAAAATGGATGGAAACCATGGAGCCATTTTATTATGTAAATCAGTAGCAAATAAGTGCGATACAACTCAAATAATCAAGGCAAAATTGCCTCCCATGAATACATATGCCAAAAGTGAAATGCTACTATATTGCAGAATGCTCATGAACATGTACAACGTAGTAATAGATGGTACACTTCTACATGGGAATGTAAAATAACATGAATATGAAAATAGATGGCTCATACAATGTTGGGAGTGAATATCTAAGCTCCCAAACACAATTTCAAGACAATCCTAGAAGGATTTCTTGAAATATACAAAATGGAAAAAATGTCGGAGTTGCAGTCCTAGGATTGAGTAGTAGCTGCAACTGTAGAACTAGATGGAGATGGCTGAAGATGATGCACAAGCTAAACAATCCTCTTCCAATTAATCTTCCAAGTGAAAGGCTGATCCTAACACTGAAGATCTCACCCTCCAACAATCCTGCAAACCCTTACTGCAAATGCACACTGAAAATAACATAGTTAAGGAGAGGGGCTATGTTGTAGGAGAAAGGATATATGTTGGCCAAGTGCCAAGATCTAATATCTGCTCCAAGGGCTTCCTCAGTGATCTCCCAAAGTAAATAAATCTTCCTCTTCTGAAAGATAATCTTCAGAAGTGGTGTTGTGGACCCCCACTACAACACCCTGCAACACAATGTTATACTGTTGCAGAAATAATGTTGTAGCTAAAGGAGGATGCTTGGCCTCAAGCCTGAATGTGGAGAAATGAATTACAAGCTCCTTCAAGAGGCCTCTCTTGAAAGGAGAAGGAATTCATAAACATGAATTCCTTGGGCTAAGCAGCACAACAACTCTAATAAACAACAAGAGAATGCACAATAGTCTAACTAGACCATAAAATCAATAATCCATAACATGAGTTCATATGGATGCCTTGCCTTCCTTTTATACAAATGGAAGCCCTCTCTTCTTGGGTCCCACTCATTAGGGTTTCCTCCACCAAGGAATCTTCCTCCCACTATCTCTGCGTTGTCTCACAAGATGATCTCCACCTCCTATCCTAGCGTTGTTGACTTGGTAATACTTGACCTTGTCCACATGCAAATATCCTCTTTCACACATGAGGGTGTGAAATCCAGATCTTATGATGATCCCTTTTCACACCATGAGGGATTTTATTCATATTTTTTTTATGCATGGGCCTCCTTACCCATTTATTAAACTTCTAGGTGTAAAAGACAAAAATCAATATTCCAATTAGCTGCATGCTAAATTTGGAATATTACAGGAAGCCTACCACTCACATCTATAAACATGGAAGTGTTGCTACTCCTAAAATTCCACAACCTACAAGGTTGAAACCACAAAAATTGGAAGAAAAAAGAGCAAAAGGGCTTTTCTACAGATGTAATAGAAAATACACTAAAGGTCATAAGTGTGCTGAGAAGAAATTATTTTACATAGATTGTGAAGAGGAGGAAGAAAATGAACATGAAACTACAAAATAAGAGGATATACATGAGGAACCAACCCTAGAAGAAGAAGAAATGAGTCCAACCATATCATGTAATGCATTGGAAGGAATTACCATTCCTTAAAATCTCAAGATAGAAGAACATATCAAGAAGAAAAAGGTAATAGTGCAAATGGAGGAACTATAAATTGCTCTGGAAAAAGTCATAATATCAAGATAACCTTGGGGGAATATGTATTGAATAGTCCAATGCTTTCCATTCCAGTGGGAGGTACTGATGTTGTACTAGGAGTACAATGGTTACAATTTTTGGGGATGCTAGCTTTTAATTTTCAAGAAATTTTCTTGAATTTTTTTTCGGAAGGAATGGCTGTCAAATTACGGGATATCGCAGGGAATATAGGAAATATAATAAGCTCTAATGTCATGACAAAGATTCTGAAGAAAGAACAACGAGGTGTAATTGCACAATTATGCTCACTAGAAGTTCCAACATCAAAATCATCTATTTCTCGAGATCTCCAAAAAGTCCTAGAAAATCATTCCAAGGTGTTTGAAACTCCCAAAGGACTCCCACCTATTCATGATCATGATCATGCTATTCATTTGATTCCAGGAAGTGTTCCTCCAAACATCAGGTCATATAGATATCCTTATATCTAAAAGAGTGAAATTGAACGTATGATTGCATAAATGTTAGAGGCTGGTATAATTCAACCTAGTAAAAGTTCTTTCTCTGCTCCAGTAGTATTGGTGCACAAGAAGGATGGATCATAGCGCATGTGTCTGGATTATAGGGAGCTCAATAAGCTCACTATTAAAGATAAATTTCCCATTCCTATGATTGATGAATTATTGGATGAATTACATGGAGCAATTTATTTTACCAAGTTGAATCTTCGTTCAGGATATCATCAAATTAGGATGAAGACTGAAGATATTCTGAAAACAACATTTCGAACTCATGAAGGTATTTATGAATTTTTGGTCATGACTTTTGGCCTTACCAATGTACCTTCTACATTTCAAGGGTTGATGAATTCCATTTTCAAACCCTTCCTTAGAAAATTTTTGCTAGTATTTTTTGATGATATACTAATCTACAACAATTCTTGGAAGGATCATGTTCAACATGTTGACAGGGTGCTCAAACTATTGGAGGAGAAACAATTATATGAAAAAAATTCCAAATGTTTCTTTGGAGTAAAAGAGGTGGAATATCTGGTTCATATTGTATCTCACGAGGGTGTTAAGGTAGACCCTAACAAAATTAAAGCCATTAAGGAATGGAAAGTCCCCACAACCATAAAGCAGTTGCGAGGATTTCTCAGGTTAACAAGGTATTATCGCAAGTTTGTTAAGAATTAGTGAGAATAGCAATGCCTCTAACAACATTATTGAAGAAGGATGAATTTTCATGGACTCCTGAAGAAACTAAGGCCTTTGAACATCTTAAAGAGGCAATGTGCCTAGCACCGGTCTTAGCTACGCCAGACTTCACAAAAACATTTATTATAGAATGTGATGCCTTAGGAAATGGAATTGGTGTTGTTTTAATGCAAGAAGGAAGACCCATTGCTTTTGAAAGTCGTCCTATCAAAGGAAAGTATTTATAAAAAGCTATTTATGAGAAGGAAATGTTAGCAATACTACATGCACTAAAGAAATGTCGACCTTACCTAGTGGGAAGACACTTCAAGGTAAAAATTGATCATGATAGTCTTAAACAATTTTTGGAACAAACAATATCTTCAGAAGAGCAGAAAAAATGGGTCACAAAGATGTTGAGTTATGACTTTGAAATCATCTACAAAAAAGGGAAGCTAAATTTTGTTGTAGATGCACTCTCAAGAAAGAATGAAGAGGTGGAAGCATTTCTTTGTGCCATTTCTATTAACCAACCAGATTGGATAACTGAAGCAAGGGATGAATGGAGGAAGGATGAAGAAGTGTGGACACTCATTCAAAATTTGTAGCAATATCCTAGTACATCTGAACCATTTAGTTGGAAAAATTATTCCTTATGGTACAAAGGTCGCTTATATATTTGTAAGAATTCTCAATTAAAACAAAAGGTTCTATTGGAATTGCACACTTCTCCTTTAGGTGGACACTCAGTATTTTTAAAAACTTACCACAGAGTGAAGAAATAATTTTTTTGGGATGGCCTTAAATCTGATATTCAAATGTTTGTGGCGGAATGTTTGGTTTTCTAGCAAAATAAAGTTGAGACAATTAAGACCCTGGGTCTTCTACCACCTTTATCCATTCCAAGTCAACGTTGGGAGGAGATTTCAATGGATTTTATCACAGGTTTACCTAAGTCCGAAGGAAAGAGTGTCATCATGGTGATAGTTGATATACTTACCAAGTATGCACACTTTTGTGCATTATCTCATCCATTTAAATCAAGTAAATTTTCTACTACATTTATGGAAACAATTCAAAAGCTACATGGAAACCCAAAGATTATTGCAAGCGACAAAGATCCCATTTTTGATAGAAATTTTTGGACGGAATTATTTTCTTGTTTGGGTACTTAAATAACTCATAGCTCATCTTATAATCCTCAATCTGATGGTCAAACTGAGATAGTGAATAAATATTTGGAAGGATATCTTCGTTTTTTTTGTATCTGATAAACAAACATAATGGGTCAAGTGGTTACCTCTCGTTGAATAGTGGTATAAAAATTCCTTCCATACTGAAGAAAAAATGACCCCATTTATGGTACTTTATAGATATTATCCACTATCCATCACATCATCCTTAAGAGAAAATTCTAAGGTTCAAGCAGTGGAAGATCTGTTAATTTTGGGCAACTAGTTCCAAACTCTATGATGTGATGCTCAGATGACGATGCCAATAATTCTACTCACACAATTTGTGGAGTAATTTTCTTCTTTCTTGGATGGTGGATGAGAAATGTTCTTGGTTTTGCATTTAGGGCTTCTTGGTGCAGCATCTTGGTGGAGTATTCTTGATGAAATTTCTTGGGGTTGTGTGACATATGGGGTGGCTGACCTTATGAAGAATTCGATGGTTGAAGCATCCTGCTGATCGCCATAACGCCACCATTATTTATCTCTAATTTTGGCTTGTATTCCATCGATATATTGGTATTTTATATATGCATCTTAATTTAATTATGCCCTATAAGGTTATTGTATATTTGCATCTTAGCATAGAACATGTACATAAATTTACATGGAATCAGAGGTAGGAGAAGACAACGCCCAAATTATCTAGGGAAGCAAGATGTGGGTTATTCTAAGGGAGAATAAGGGCGTCGTTAGCCTCATAAAAGTTGTGCGGTAGGCCTCAGGCCATACCACCATAGAAAGTGACAACGTATAGATTTAATGACATCACATGCATTTTTAAAGTGTTGGAGGTGACAGCGTAAGGTCAGCGTATGTGGACCGCAGCTCAGAGAGGCTGGTGTGCTGGAAGAAGAACACTTATTTTATCCAAGGTTTATCTAGCGACATTTATTTTTCCAACTCACGGGAGGAGAAAATATTTTTTGTGGGCCAAGCATACTCTTATGGAAAATCGAATAGAAATTTCCTGAAAGCAGAAATGGATGTGGGTCGATTTTCTTATTGATACGGGTTGTGGAATAATTGAAGGACCACATATTAATTTAAAAGAGGTCGATCAAGCTTGTGCAATCTAGTGAAACTATTTACAAGGCAGAGAATTTCCGAATATAAGGGTGAATTTGATGATGAGATTGAGCCCCATTCGTGTAAAGCGTAGAGAAAATCCTGTGAGTTGGTGCAACCTTGTATTTGCAGAGGAATTAAAGCAAGTTGATATCCAATTCATCAATTCGTCCACAGGGGCCTAGTTATCCCCTCAATTTGATCCAAATTTCTTGAGAATTGTAGAGTTGCATTCCCAGAATCGAAATTCATCATTACCAGGATCAGACTTCTCCTGAAGATACTATACCTTTTTTTTCGGTCGTACAAACTGTGATTGCATGAAATCATAATTCCACTGAGAGACGGTAAAAATCACTCCCCGTTAATTAAAAAGGGACCGAGTTCAACACCAAGGAAGAGAGCGAATCACTTGGCATCAGACGTGGAATTTAAGGGGGGGGAATTATTGCCTTATAGAGGAGGGGTTGCATGCTTTATATGACTAATATTCCTTCTAGAGTTAGCATCTCAGTAGGATGCTATGTTTGGTGGATTGAACCATCACTATCTATATGGGAGGACTAAGTTATTAAAATTCAATGTATTCTTAAAGGAGTCGAACAAAAATTTGTTGATTATTAATGCCAAATCACAGTTATCAAGAAGATCAAATTGGTTCGCATTCCATATCTAGAGGTTGTGTTTGTATGCCTGTAACAGCGCATGGTGGAGAGGTTGAGTGTATTATTATTGTAGCCACTAATTTGAGGAGCCAAGTTGATCACAAATTACAGTGATCAATAAGGAAGCAAGAAATTAATCCGTGATTCTATGTAACTGTCATTATGACAGTGACATAGACACTCATACCTATGTCTATGAAATTCATATTAGCAATAAGCTTGTGACAGTGACCTTAACTTAGGGCAGTGATTTTTATGAACTTCAGTGACTTGGCACAAAATTAAATCTAATGACTACTATGATACATGATGGCAATAGCCATACCCTTATGTTGGCAGTATCCTTGAGTATGATAATTGATGACAGTGACCTTGTTTATGACACATTATGCAATCAATGTGTGAATGGTCTACATTGAAGCCTCATATCTACTTCAGGGTTTGGATTTGTTGTAGCAGACACCTATTGTAGCTCGAAGTGCAAGCTTGGTTAGTCTCACATTGGAGCCCGAATCTGTGGGCATCACATTCTCGGTGGAGATAAAATTTCTAGGTAGTATGGGTTTTGTAATCTCGGTGAAGCTTTAACCTTGGAATGTAAATCATCTACAACACAACTGATCTAGTGGCTCAAAATTGGATCTCTATTATCTTGACTGACCAGTGATACAACATTGTGAAGGACTGTGATATTTTAAAGATACTAGAGAAGTCCTAGTAATAAAAGGTTCAGATTTTTAGTGGAGGAGATAACTGCAGCATTTGGAGCATTTTTTTTATTAGTGAAACTTTGAACAGTGAAACTTTCTTTAGAGATGTGGAGAAGTATAAAGCTACAGGACTTTGAACTGTCCTTACAATATGAATCTCAGACTGTCCAGTAGGGCTCAGACCCTTGGCTACAACAATCCTGAAATGAAGTGACAATTTTGTAGTGAATCTATGATGGTTTAGTGAAGGATAATATAACTGTGAAGTTGTCACATTATTATAGTTGCTTCAGTGACTCCATTATATCTCCGTGGAGGCTCAATCAGTCAATATCAAGATAGTCGTTACACTTTACGTAATGATAAACTTGAAAGTGTGAACTGTGAAGTTTTTGGAGCCTTGGAAAGTCACATATTTGGAGCCTTGAACCGTCAAGTATTTGAAACCGTGGTCAACAAAGCCTGTGAAGTTTTGGACAAGTGAAATATGATAGTAATTTATATGATAATATCATGGCAACACTGTAATCGGTGATATGACAATATATGATACTTGTTAAGATGCATGAAAACTATATGACAGTGTATGGCTATGTTTATTGTATGGCCTTGATAGTGGGAGAATAATATTCAGGCCCATGAGTACAACACTCCTTTCCGAGTTGGTGTCTGGGATGCCCACATTTAAAATAATCATGAAGGAATTTGAAAGCATAGGGGATTTTTTTCTTCAATCCTCAAGTGTCACAAAGACATTTGATACACACTGTCTTATCTGATATGATTGAGAGAATGTTCTTATAGATGTCTTATCTCATAAGAGGAGATGGATTAAGAGGGAGAATACAATTTTATATGCTCTTGAACTAATATCAATTCTGGGAGAAAGAAGACCCTCATGGTTCAGAGACATATGGCTCAAAAGGGGGAAATTTTGGGAAAATCAAGAAGCCATATAAATATCAGAGGTATCTAGCTGCCATGAGTACAATATGAGCGTGGATAATGTGAAGAAGTTGTAAAGCATCAAGTCTGGAATGATGCAATACACTAAGAGTACGAGTCCATTATGAAGGATGATGTTTGGGATATGGTCCCTAGGTCGTAGGACAAATCTGTTGTCACCTCAATATAAGATCAAGCATGGATCTGATGGGAGTACTAAAAAGTACAAGGCAATATGTGTTGCCTGAGATTTCTCTAGCAACACATAGATTATGATTACACCTGTAATCTATTATTACCCTTTTTTCTACGAAAGGATGAAATCTTCATCAGATGGATGTGAAGACTGACTTTCTGCATGGTGCAATAAAGGAATAGGTATATGTAGAGAAACCTATAGGTTTGAAGTCCAGGATCAAGACACCCATGTTTGCAGGTTGTATAAATCCCTCCATGGGTTGAAGCTAGACCCCAGGGCCTGGTATGAGAGGATATATAGCTACTTAATGAAGCTGGGATTCACTCGTAGTAATGATGATCCAAACCTTTACTTCAAGGTTGATAAAGGAATCCTCTCATTCTGGTTCTCTATGTGGGCGATCTCTTCCTAGCAGGTGGTGACCCTCTCATTCATTAGTATAAGAGGGAGCTCACTTCCAAGTTCGAGATGAAGGACCTATGACTAATGAATTACTTCCTAGGCCTGGAGTTATGGAAAAGACTTGGAAATATTTTCCTTTCTCAAGGAAAATATATGGTGAAGCTATTGGAAATATTTGGAATGGTGGACTATAAGTCCATGGAGCTCAACTTTAAGAAGTTGAGTGGCAGTGCTGCTGGGCCCATGCTAGAAAATCCTACTGAGTATCATCCACTCGTAGGGGCCCTGATGTTCTTAGGGAACATCCATCTGGATGTATGTTGTGCAGTGAACACTTTGAGTCAACACATGGTTGATCCTCATAACATTCATTGGGTTGGTGACAAGAAACTCTTGCAATATCTTTGGGGAACAATAGACCATGGGCTGAGATACACTGCCAAGAGCATGACACTCCATGGATATACTAATACCAATTCGGCTGGAAGTGTGGTGGATCACAAGAACACATATGTATGCTACTTCACACTTGGGTCTGCTTCGAGCAGGAAGTAGAAGTCGGTATCTCTAAGTACCGCTGAGGAAAAATAAATTGTAGCATGTATGGCCTAGTGTGAAGACACTTGGTTGCGAAAGCTCTTCAGTGAGGTGTTCGAGCATGTGCTAGATGCCACCGTTATCCTATGTGATAACCAGAGGGGGATTCATTTGTTAAAGAATCATGTGTTCCACGATTGATCCAAGCATGTAGATGTTTGGTACCACTTATCCGGGATATGGTACAGCAAGGCATCGTAAGGCTCGATCATATAGGAACTGATGATCAGGTCGCATATATTCTCATAAATCCCTTGGGGAAGGTCATGTTCCTGACCTTCTGTGAGAATCTTGGAATCATGGAAGGAGCCTATTTAGAGGGTCCTATTGGACGATGAGCTCTGGGAGCTCCAAGGGGGCTTTGGGGTAACTTCTTGGTGCTATAAGCAACCACTGGGCTATGCTTGCTGAACCTAGTTGGTGTGTTTCCACCCCATCGTGACGATATTGATTTGGTTTACCTCTCTCTGATCTGTGCCTCATATGCATCCTACCCATGGAGTTTCAGACTCATGGGAAGTACCTCTCATTTGGCCAATGAGGTGGGAAATGTGAATATAGACCATATCAAGGCTGATGGACGCATCGAAGATTATAATACTCTCTATGTCTAGGATGGCACGTGTCCAACTACTTGATCTTGGATCAAGTCTAGCAAGGTTTCAGACCTCCAACTAACTTTGGGTCAGTGAAACTAACTTCGGGTTAGTATATGACTCTCTCAAGTCCAAGTGAGGTTTCAGACCTCCAATTGATTTCGGATCAGTTCAACCAATTTCTGATTGGTAGGTGACTCCTTTGAGTCATATATAGAGGTTTTAGACCTCTGAGCTGACTTCAGGTTAGTCGGGAGTGATGTCCTTGTGACTCACATTTTTGTTTTGAAATAAAGAAGCCAGTGAAGCAAGTTACAGTGGGATGACACACGATGTTTGGATGGCACTGGTGGATGGAGTTCTCCCTAGTTGAGAGGGAGTGTTGATTTTGGGAAACTAGGTCCAAACTCCATGATGTGATGCTCAGATTACGATGCCAATATTTTTATTGGATTCCTCTTTCAGAGAGGTGCAAGATCGATCCAAATATCATCTTGATCGGATGAGCATAACATGTATTTCGAATTTATTCCACATGTGCAAGGTCAGCTTGATTTATCCCACATGCATAAGAGATGTGTCACACACCCCCACAGATGCCTATATATTGGATAGACTTGGAGTCCATTCTACTCACACAATTGGTGGAGGCATTTTCTTCTCTCTTGGATGGTGATGGAGTAGTGTTCTTGTTTCTGCGTTTAGGGATTCTTGGTGCAGCATCTTGGTGGAGTATTCTTGATCAAACGTCTTGGGGTTGTGTGACATATGTGGGTGGCTGACCTTATGAATACTTTTTTGGTTGAAGCATCCTTCTGATCGTCGTAATGCCACCATTATTTATCTCTGTTTTTAGCTTGTCTTCCATCAATCTATTGGTATGCTCTATTTTCATCTTACTTTAATTATTCCCTAGAAGGTTAAAGTATATTTGCATCTTATCATATAACATATACATAAATTTACAAGATCACATCGAGCATCAACAAGAAGTTCTCCAAATCTTAAAGGATAACCTAAATTTGGCACAAAATTGAATGAAACAATAGGCAGATCAACATCGCAGCGAGAGAAGTTTTGATGCAGTAGACTGGGTATTTTTACGGCTACAACCATACAAAAAAATGTCCCTCAAGAAAGCTAAGGAGGACAATAAATTATCACCAAAGTACTATGGTCCTTACAAGGTGTTGAAAAATATTGGTACTATGGAATACAAATTGGAGCTTCCTGCTTCATCACGAGTGCATCCAATTTTCCATGTTTCATGCTTAAAGAAGGTTATAGGTGAAAAATTCTAGTTCAAACGATATTGCCAGAACATTATGAGGAAGGAAAATTCATATTGGAACTTGAAGCAGTCATGGAAACAAGAACTCGACAACTACGAAATCGATCAATTTCAGAGTATCTCATCAAGTGGAAGAACTTACCCACTGAAGATTCTAGATGGGAGGATGAGAATTTTATACAGAAGCACCCAGAGCTACTCAAGCATTGAGAACAACACTTTTTTGAAGGAGAGGGGCATGTTAGGTCCCTATATTACTAATGTAATCCCTTATTTTTATTAGTGTAGCCCCCTTATTGTTATTGTTGTACCCTTGTAACCCCAAAATTATTATTATTGTGCCCTTACATTATTATTGTTAGGTTGGCTAGGATTATATTGTGACCCAATGGACTCCTATATATAGGAGGAGGTTTTGTCATTTGTATCATCCAAGAATTTTTAATTTATGTAATGTAAAGGAGGTTTCCCCTCGAAGTGGCTTATTTCTAAGGCGTTGATCTCTCTTTTCTTCTATTTTTGGATCTGTTTACATAACACACCATCACCATTAGTATCAGCACAACCAATAGAGGTTGGCTCTTCCAACATGAAAACTCATATTTCAAAGACTCCTAGGGTTTTTGACGTCACTCACACCTATGAGAAAAGGAAGAGGTAGGTATTTGCTCCCAAATCCATCAAAAGTGTATCTACACTTGATACTATAGTTGAGCAAAGAGAAATAGAGGAGCAACCACTCATGTATTAGATTGAATCACCATTGCACCAACAAGATGAACACGTGCCCTTAGAAGTGAGGTGGAAGATCAGGTTGAATTCAAATCATCTGAGGATATCATTAGGGATAAGAATGAGGAATAGTAGAGTTGAGGGATATTTTCTCCATTGCAAATTTTCAAATTAGTTTCCTAGAACAAGAAAATTGGCAATTGAAGGTGAAGCAGCTGATACAAAGTAAACCTAAGGCAGGCCTAGAGACAGATAAAGGTAAATGGAAGCAAGTAATAAATGTTGATCAAATGTAGGACATGGAGATTGAAACACAACCAAGAAGGCCAAATACAAGAGGCCTTAAGAGGGCGTTGGAGCTAGAAAGACAGTAAGCTCATCCACTTTAACAATTGACCTTTGATGAGCTAACAGCTATGAAGATCAATCGAGATAGAAAAATTTAGTTAGGAAGGGTGAATGAGCATTTGGAGAATATTTTTAAAATAGCTAAAAGAGACAACAACCTCCATAGACACATGGCCAACCATTATCGCACCAGAAACAAAATTTCACAAATCATGCTCAAACAAGTGCAAAAGAAGCTTAAAGAGGCTCAAATGAAGGATAAGGAGAAATACAATATGGCTATTTAGCCCACCCTCCACAGGTCTTATAGAAGAAATTTTGAACAATTTTGAGCAATTTTTGCATTTTTGGTGATTTTTGCACTAAACTAGAAATTCAGCCTTCACAAATGCCTAACGCCAAGTTGTTGCACTTTTTACTAGGGCATATAAATGATGAATGGATTACATTTTTGGATGAATTTTTATGATTACATCACATATCAGGAACCCTTGTTGCATGAGAAGAACCATTTTGGAAGAAAAAGCCAGAAAACCACCAGTTTTCTATGCTTCTTCCACTATTTTTGACTATATGTTATGCATCTGGAGTAACCTTGGGAGAATCAAATTTTGGAGACTTTCCCATGGGTAATTTTTCAAAATTCAAGATGTTATGGAAAATAGACAGACAGGGCTAGTTGACCTATCTTCCATATTTCAATTTGCAGTCCTATAATTCCCTCAAAATCAACTGCAAAAAATTGTTACGCATTTGCAAAAATGTGTTACGCATATGTCAAAAAGTGTCACACATCTGCATAGAATTCCTGAGGACACTTGTCAAGCCTAGAAAAAGTCAGAATTTCGAGGTTTTTTTATCCTTTGAGTTTTAATTGAAGTAATTGAGTTGGTTTTTGCCTCTTATCATGTGGAAACATCTAATTTAATGTGGGGGACACACACTCTTAGTCATTAGCTAAATTTGAGGGAATGGATTCTAACCTCCCTAGATTCTAGGAAGTGACTCATATCATGTATTTATGATGCATTTTGGATGATATTTCGACTGTATGAGGTTTCATTGTGTATATTTTTTATAGGTAGGCCCACTTTAGTCTTTCTTGGGTTGGATATGTCAGGGTCCTATAATAATAGGGATCATAATTTTGAATTGACTATGTTAAATCTTTTAATAGTGTACGTACCTTTGCTTTTTGCAAATGTTTTCAATATTAAAAAATGGAAAGAGGGTATTTCCTAAGAGAAAAATCAAAGGACTGAAAGAAAATAAGATCATAAAAAGAGTATAAAGTATGAACCACACAAAAAGAAACAAAAATAAATTATGAAAGTGTTTCACATTCAAATGCCACTACTCTTTGTTTACTTTATGCTAATAAAATTGTGTGCAACTTGTCCAAAATGCCACAATTCATGATGATAATACAGTTTAATCTTGATTCATTCATGCCTTTAAATTTAATGTCATGATATTTAGTGAATAAAGATCTGACCAAACCATTTAATCTTGGCAGATCAATAGTTAGGTAGAGAATAAAATGAGCTCATCAATTTAATCTGAGCCATTGGAAGATATAAGGTTAGAAATAGATTAGTTTTTTTATTAAAAGAAAATAAAAGGGTCAGCAAGCTCAAATGAACCCAATAAAGGAAATAAAAATGTTAGGGTAAATAAAGGGTAGGTAGGATGACTTCAAAGATTATGAAAGCATCAATTGGTTCGTCTCATATTACTAATATCTTTCTAACCATTCCCCCTTACTAAAAATCCTATTTCCACTCTTGGAAGCCATTTCCCCTTGTAAAAAATCCCTTTCCCCTTATTCTAACCTTTTCCCCTTCCTAAAAAACCATTTCCATCGCTAAAACCCCTTCCCCCTTTACTAACTTTGCATTTTCATAAAAAACATGAAAAACCCACTTATCCAAAGTTTGCAGCGCTTAATATATATTGGGTCTCGCTTCATTTAAACCCCTCCTCGATATCATATTAACCCTCCTACTGCTCATATATATATCCCAAACCATTTATACTCATTTAACCCCCATATTATATTAATCACCCCATTTGAATATATTTCCCCCATTCTAAACCCACCTTATATTAAACCCTTCGCATATATTTTTTCCTAACCCCACCTCTCAGAATCCTCAACTAATCCTGCAACACCTGTCAGCTGTCTAATTGGAGCCATCCAGATCTAACCATTCCCAAACCCTTTCGCACTCCCCACTGTCCAATGTTTAAAAAAAATCGGGGGGTGTGAAATGGGTGGTTTCACACCCTAGTCCCCTTGCCACGTGTCACCCCCATATTCTATCGCACCCCCAGTCCCAAAACTGCCAAACCATTCTTCACATTGTGATAATCCACTAATCTGCTTTCGTGCTATGCGATAAAACCACTGATGTTTAAAACAATTCAACCCTGTGCCATTGCGATAAATTCCATCATTCAACGGTAATAAAACCCTCCTTAAACAATTAATTCACCCTTTCTGTTATTTGCGAAAAATAAACCAAAAGAGCCATTACCGACTGAGAATTAAATCTTGTTGCCACTTAAACCTTCTAAAAATTGAATTCAATTGTTTTCCAGGTAATCCTAAGTGCCCAACACCATCAAGTAAACTTAATTGATAAATTAAACGAATTTATGGCCTCCCAAAGCATACAAACCGTAAACCCTCTGCAACCACCTGTGGTAGATGTTGACCACATTCCTCTAGTAGATAAACACTTCAAAATCACTGATACAGTGACTGATTTTAACCTTTTAGAGCTCCATTACTGGAACCATGAAAAATTTATTGACCATGAATATGATATCCATCTGTGGGATGAAAACCTACCTAAATACATCCTCCCACAGACCTTTCAGTTTCTAGAACTCAATAGACTCTGCCAGATCAACTATTTTCCCAATGAAAGAGCTCTAGTTACCCCAAGCCAAGAGATCCTATTCACAATCACTGCTCAATCCATAAATCAGATGCTATAGATTCAACCAAAACATGATGAAGTGTCACTATCTATTGAAATCCTTACTGAACTCTACTTGAAGTTAGACTTTCCCAAAAGATTCCAAATATTCGAGACTTTCCTTCCTCCATCAGTAGAAACCCCTAAAATTAATCCTCCATATTTAGCTTCCATATTTTTAGAGAGAACCAAACAGATTGTTACAATTTTGTCATGTATTTTAGGGTATTTTACTGACGAACATGTATATGCATCTATCCTTGGCTTCCTATCCATATTTTTCCTAGGTCATCCTCCAATTTCAACCTTCAATTTTTCCCAATACGTATCAGATGCAATCCATGACCATTTAGTCAAATTAACAGAAGAAGAAGTATTCAAATACTCCTCAGTTTTGTTTCATTTTTTCCTATATTTCCAATCAGAAAGGTTTGTAGTTAGCCTCCAAAAACTGGACATAGAGGGTAATCCAAAATCTATTGTCTTTTGGACATCCTTGATTAGAAAGGATTCCACTGAATTCAGCTATAAAGACTTCATTGATTCATTTTTTTATCTAGTTGTTAATATTCTAAGCAGTAGCATTCAACCTAGAATCAGTGAAGAGATAAATAGGGTGTTACAGTTGTCAGATCAAAGTAAAACGGGAGATTGGTATTTATACCAGAATCATACAGAAATTAGAGTGTATGGAAACCAGTTAACTCCATAAAAACTTCCCAAATACCTCCCAATGAGGTTATTTGCATTAGAATACAGCAGAAAAATCTTGAATTCAGATGAATTCAACTTCCTTTCAACTAAGAAAAAGATTCAATTCAAGATTAAGAACCAACTAGGTCCTTTTATTTGCAGTAGTAGGAATGTTGGTAAGCAAGCAGAAAAATATTTACAAGATTTCAAATTCAGTAGCAGTTTCAAATGGAAATATGACCCCTAAGGAGTCATAAGTAAGTTAAGAGTAAAATTCAAAGTGACCCCTTTTATCCATGAGTCAAAGCCCGAGGTTGAAAATTATTCCAACCAGTCAGAGTGGTTGGAAAATACTAGTTCCATCCTGCTTACTCTAGCCCCAGAGGACAGAAATTCAAAGAGGATAAGAGAGGAAGGCTCTTATTTTGCAGAAACCACTTCTGATACTAAGTTCAAACTTATGTATAGGAAGAAGGAAAAATTGAATCTAGTGATAGAACATGAATAAATAGTTGATACAATTGAAGTCGTTGATATATATATATATCTATATATATATATATAGTTGTAAGAGATGCTGCACCTCCAACATATTCAAAATAAACACACCCACCATCAACCTCCAGTGCACAAATCATTCAGAAACAACATAATGTAGAGGTTTCATCATCTAGAAAACCAGTGGAGAAAGAGAAATATATAATGGAAAAATACAAAGAAATCAAAATCAAGAATGAAGCATTGAAAGTTGTAACTTATGCCCAATACTGGAAGCAAACTCCCAATGACCAAAACAGATTGCTTTGAGCTTTTGATTACAAAACTAGAAATATGCAAATGAAATTTTTACAACCAACAGTGCAAGCTCCAAAATCATTAGCAGATTATAATAAAATAGCCTTTGAAGTTCTTGCCAAAGATGTGCATCCCATAGACCAGATTGAGTTTCATAAACTATATAATTAGCTAGAAAATATAAGGACACAGTTAAAACTAGAGAAAGCTTCTTCACAAGAAAAGGATTACAAGATAAAGTCAATTGAATATTTGGTAATGGAGGTTGGATATAATCCAAAAGACACTAAAGAAGCAGAAGAGCTTATCAAGAAGAAGAATGCAGACATAGTTGCATTGAAGAAACAACTGAAGTTACCAACAACAGAACATCCATTAACTAAAGAAGTTTTGGAGAATGAAAATCAGAAGGATGAAATGATGAATCTCATCATTCAGTTGACAGGTCAACTAAAATATATAGAAAATGAAATGGAAAAATTAGTGCAGGAAAAGCAAGCTAACATGGAAGAAATTCCTATTACTGTCATTCCTATAGCTTCTACATCAGCTCCATTATCCACAGCAGTTCCAGTGACAACAAAAGTTCCAATTACTACACCAACTACTAAACCAGCAAAAACATCAGCCCATCCCACTAATGATGCAAATAAATTGATTAAGGCAATGCAATATATGTCAATTAAAACTACTCAGATCAATAGGCTCAAATAACAAGTGAAAAATCTAGAATATGAAAAGAAATGGGCTCAAGTAATGCATAAAGTTGAAACACAGAAATCCAACAGATTGAATGACAAGATCCAAAAATTATAAAAGGAATTGAAATTAGTAGAGCCTTTATTCCAAGCAAAGAAACAACAAGGAATGACAGATTTGATAAATTGTTTTCTTGAAACTGACTTTGCTATTATTCCAAGAAAGTAGAATATGCAGGCACATAGTTTGGCTACTTTTGCCAGCACATGCAGGCTACCTTTTTAGCCAAATCATTAGTACATTGTTGAGGTAAGACATAGACCAATCATACTTGATAATTTGAAATATTTGCAGATCTTTTCACAAGACCCACAAATCTATAATTTCATGAATTCTGAGAGAGAGTTTCAAAACCGTAATATAGATAATGACTGTACATTAGATTATACCATATATAATGAGATAGATATAAGTGATTTAGATAAAATAGAACCAACTGAATTCACTAAAGTAGAAATAGAAAATTAGAAACAATAGAAATAGAAGAATTAACCAATGATGAATCAGAAATTTTAAACCTTAAAGACAACATTTTGCCTAAGGTATTAGCCCCATTAGAAGATATTTTTGACTCCAATGATGTAGCTGGAAAGCCCAAAATGGAGCCCTTACGGACAAATATAGAAGAATGTAACATAGGAACAGAAGAGAAACCCAAGCTTATCAAAATATCCAAAGCATTACCTTCAGCTGAAAATTTGAAGTACATTAGTTTGTTTAAAGAATTTCAAGATGTCTTTGCCTGGAGTTATGAAGACCTCAAGTCTTATGATACCAACATTATCCAACATAAAATACCAATCAAAGAAAATCAGAAATCCTTTAAACAAAATCTTAGGAGAATTAACCCTGTTCTTATTCCATTGTTAGAAAAATAAGTTAAAAGGATGTATGAGGCACAAATCATAGCAGCCATTAGATATTCTGATTGGTTCTCTAATTTAGTCCCCACTAGAAAGAAAATAGGAGAAATCAGACTCTGTGTTGACTTCAGAAAATTAAACAAAGTCTCATTAAAGGATAACTATCCCCTCCGTAAAATGGACCACATTCTACAGAGGGTAGTAGGGTCATCTAGAATGTCATTACTTGATGGATTTTCTGGATACAACCAAATCCTAGTCCAACCTAAAGATAAAGCAAAGACTACATTTACCACTCCTTGGGGAACTTTCATGTATTTTAAAATGCCCTTTGGACTGATGAATGCTGGAGCAACATTCCAAATAACTATGGATCTAGATTTTGCAAAGGAAATCCATGACTTTATAGTCATTTACCTAGATGATATCACAATATTTTTCAAAACAGACAATGACCATCTAGATCATTTGAGAAGAGTGTTCATAAAATGTAGAAAATTTGGCATTTCCTTGAATCCTAAAAAGACACTTTTTGGATTAGAAGAAGGTAAACTCTTGGGACACATAATTTCAAAAGAAGGAATTAGAATTGATCCAGCTATAATAGAAGCAATTTTAAACATCAATCATCCTAGGAACATCAGAGAATTGCAATAATTTCTAGGAAAAATAAAATTTCTTAGAATATTCATCCCTAACTTAGCAGAACTAATTAGGAACTTAAATAACATGTTGTTGTGTAGGTAAATCCCCTCTGCGGATAGAGGCGATCCCTCTAGCCCTAGGGTGGGTCTACCAGTAAGAGGACATGCTAATGTGTCGATTCCTAGTTAATGAATGAAATGAGTTGGGATAGATTATCCTACCTGTGATCCAACGTGGTTGTCGTAGTTGTGGCAACAGTCTCCTGATTTTCGCCCCGACATGTCGTGGTCCTTCAACAATGGTACTCAGGTGCCTGCACAAAGATCAAAGGATGAAAGTAGTATACAAGATAATATTTTCATTCATAACTAGCTAATTAGTCAAAAAGAATTAAACGTATTGCGTAATATAAAACACATCAACACAAGACGGGAACCAAAACAACAGTCATGTATATATTAAGAGAAAGAAAGAGATTACAACCTGAACCTTGACGTCACAGCCTCCTTCAGCGGGTCCAGTCAAAACATGTCTCGAGCATTCGTCAGGGGATTTGGATGTGGCGAGGAAATAAGCCTAAGCTCTCTCTCGACAAGGGTTTCTCTCTCTGCTCTATCTCACACCAGCTATATCAGACTATCTTAGAAAAATGTTCAGCAATTCCTATTCAGCTAGCTGGATCTATGTGAGAGAGATGTATTTATAGAAGTAGAGGAGGAGGTTGAGATCCCTCATATGGTCTAAGGGAGGCCTTATCCTTTAGGAAGTTGCCCCAAAAGAAGGAAACAAGAAGACAAAGGAAGGTGCTCGACGTTATTCAATTGAAAAACCCAAGTTGACTCGCTCATGAAGTAGTTAGCATGAAAAATTCACTTATATATTTAAAAAGATTTCCAAAAATAGCTCGGCGTGGGAAAATCATTGAGACAAAGTGCCAATGGGCATGGGGCCTATTGTTAATTTCTCTTATTGGCGTGAGGCCATAACTTCCTGCCAGTGTCAACCCAAAAGCATGTGTTTTTGATGGGCTATTCCAGGAATAGTCAACAGAGGAAATGTTCTTCTCATGGAAAGGGATGAAATGACACTTTTTTTAAGGCATGACACTTCATATAAGTCATAGAAATGGTCCTCCAATGTGTCGGGATGGGGATTGCAAGGACGGTGAAAAAATGTTGTGTAACAAATTCCCCCTAAAGCATGAGGTACGAGAGAGAGGGAGGAGTGAAATTATTTACGAGAACGCGTTCGAACCAAACATCGCTGTTGGAAGAACTACAAGTACAAATACAACTGATATCTCTGATACATGAACATGTGGCATGGGCACAGCCATCCATAATAGAGTACATATATAAACTAAGATCCGAGGTATGGATGCAACCATCCAGCATTAAGGATCAATAAATAGACTCAGATATGGGCACAACCATCCAATCAAAAGAGTCATGCATACATTCATGATA
This sequence comes from Pinus albicaulis, assembly GCA_034641835.2. Classification (NCBI taxonomy): domain Eukaryota; kingdom Viridiplantae; phylum Streptophyta; class Pinopsida; order Pinales; family Pinaceae; genus Pinus; species Pinus albicaulis. Next base: position 881,951,656 of record CM076579.1, on the reverse strand, counting down.
AACCAAAATATCCTACAGTCTGGATCTTATCAGAAAAAACCCAGGATCTTTTGCTCCATCTTGACTCGAAAAAGTACAAATTCAAGCATGTGAATATGTGAGTTGAAGTCAAACATGCAAGAAAGTCACCTAATTACCAGCCAATGATGTAAGTTGTTAACAGGCATGAGAGAAACCACCAATAATGACAATGGCTCTCAAGGTAAAATAGGTACAATCCACAGAATTTGAACAATGATCTGGCGTCGAACACCTGCATAATTACTCGATCGAAGCCCAATTATGTGGACCTGTCATCGAATGCGAAGAACCTGCCATTGAGGAACGCATGCTCCAAGGTACCTGAAGGGAGTCTCTAGATCACCTTCCTGGATAATGAGCTGAAGTCAATAGGAAGTGACCTGGTTGAAGGAGGGCCATAATTTTTCCCACATTGTCGACACGAGACAGTGGAACATGATGATAGTGAATCAGGACCAAAGAGAATGAGAGGGAGGTTGAAAACTGCAAAAGAAAACTTCTCTTAAACATATCAGCGACACGACTCCAGATTTGGAAGTATTTGACATTAAGGGATCTGATGTCATGATGACGTGGAAAAGAGTAGATGAGTGGTCAAAAGAGATTACCCAAACCCATGGAGGAAAAAATGATGAAATGAGATTTCCCTAACCAAACACAAATGCAGATGAGTGTCATGTTCAAGAGCGACATATTACTGACATGACTGAGAACTGGTTCCATTTTCCCCCACCATCACTGGCGAGTACCCCAATTATTTTTGTAAAACAAGCTTGAAGGGGATAGCATATGCTTGTCATGTAAGTTTTTCCCTCAGACAAATCCATCCTAGTAAATTTTACGAGCCCTAGGAAGGAGGAACTCGGTGACGTCATGGTGATAGTTTTCGATGTCATTTAGGTTTTAACGAGTCTGACAAAGGGATAACTCGGTGTATTTTCATGTTTAGAGAGTTTGAAAAGAAGCGGAAAAGAAAAATCTAGCAGTCCCTTTTCGTACGTAGTCTCATAGATCCGAAAAGGTAGAAAACAGTGTCTGAGAGAACCTCTTAGTTGCGATAGGCTAAGTTTTTCCTTTTTGATAAATAATCTTTCCCAGCTCGAAAAAGGGGTAAACATGTACTGCTTAGATATCGTTTCGCAGCCATTCAACGAATTCAAAATGAGAAGATTCTCAACAATATTTTCAATTTTTGAGATTCAGAAAAGAGCTAAAATATGACTCCAATAGTGACTTTTTTGTTTTTTTACCGAGTCCGAAAAAGTATAAAATACAACTCGTTACTTCATCATTGTCACATTGAAAACCCGTCGTTGCACAAGAGACGCACGTAAAACCCATTTCTAGAAATAACATAGAGAAATAATCTTAAAATATGTCTTAAAACCTAATTAGGGTTTTGAAAAGTTATAAGATTCCAAAAATGGTAAAAAATAATTACTTTTCACTTTTACCTTCAGGAGCACCATATAATTTTTCACCCAATTTTGCGTTGACGTTGGTGCAATCAAAGACATCTAATTCTAACTCATGGGTCGCAGTAAGAACTAACATCCGTCCCAGCATTTTGATTGTTCTTTAATTACTTGAAACCCTAATCTTGTATATTTGTGGGGGTATTTGACAAAAATTAGGGCGTGGTGGTTAGCGTGGGTATGGGGCACAGACTCGCGCCAACCGGCCAAAAAGTTGAATGGGGGCGCGCCAATTGGTGTGATTTTTTCTAAAAAAGTCGCACCAACCATGACAGACATGTTTAGCATGTAAATACAAATAATAAGGCCCAAATTAACCATTCAAAAGCTTTGGATTTGGCTAATAAAAACCATATGGATGTTTTTGCAGGTGTGAAAAGAAAAAATGGTGATTGAATGGAAAGAACGAGAACACCGTGAAGAAGATGAGGAAGCCATGGGAAATAGGAGATGCATGGAAGCTCTCAGAGATCGCGGGCTCAAAAAATTATTTATGGCACCATGTCTCAGAGCTCAACCGGAGCTGATGCAGTACTTGATCGGTGTCTGGGATGTTGATTAGGAAAAATTCATTATTCACGACTAGGAACTTAAGATTGAAGTCTCTGATGTTTATTTCATAGTCGGACTTTTGCGGAGGGGGCGGTACCAATCTTGACCGACACTCGGCCCTCAATGGAGAACATGAGTATAGTTATTGACAGGGTGTGCCTAGGGGCAAGGAAAGGATCAGGAAGCGGAAAAGTGGATATACAAACTATTTTGGATTTGGGACAAAGGGTAGTGCTACACACCATCATGCGAGCTGCTGGATCACAAGCTCCACATGAAGCCACAAAAACACAGCTACTTCTTGCTGTAGATTTCATGGCACCGACCCTCTACAATTGGGCAGAGGCAGTAACAATGAACATGAAGCGTCAACTGATGAAATTCAAGAAAACCAAGCTGAAGCAGTTCAGCTACGAGTCCATATTGGTATCTTTCATCTTGGAACGATTACCAATCTTCCAACGTCAGGAGGTAATAGTTCCGACACCACTAGCCTAGGAGCCACAGATGGCTTGTTTGGCAGCTTTGATGCCAAGGTCGAGGGGAGGTCAATAGATGTCTTGGACACTGGAGTTCTTTGAGTGGCTCTGCCAACAACTGATTGTCGTGGAGGATTGGCCCTACTTTGGCATGGATTTTACTGGTGATGCAGATATCCCATTCCCAGAAGTAGAGGGTTGGGATGAAGTACTAGGTGAGACTCCTTTTTTATTTTGATGAGTATTATGATTTTTTTTGGTTATGCATGTTCTGACATTAATCCATGTAATTATAGAGATTGGCCCAGAGAGACCTGCAGGTATGTCCCCGATAGCGTGGCAGATTCCTCACAACTTTGATGTGGCCCCTCATGGTGAGGGAGGCGAGGAGGAAATCACACAACTTGGAGGGAATCTCCTGTGGGATCCCGGACTATGCGCAATTCGATGATGTTCCTCACACATACTAGAGACATACCACAGGGGTGTCAAACCGAGTTCACCGCTTGCTGAGGTGGCTTGTACGGGCGGTGACGTTCTATCATGAGCTTCATGCCAAGTAGACACATAGGTTTTATTTCCACATATTTTTTGAGAGACAGGATGTCTCAGGATGTAACCGAAACACATATATTTTTTGAACTTATGATGCACATGGATGCAAACACTCGATATATATGTGTGTGTGTGTGTGTATACACACACACACACACACAAATATATGTATATGTATATGTATATGTATATGTATATGTATATGTATATGTATATATATATATATATATATATATATATATATATATATATATATATATATATATTCCCGTATGGATCTTGTCATGTGATGATGATTTTTTACAAATTACGCAAATGTCTATCTAATACAATGTTAGCTACTGTATCATTTAATGCATTCATTCGTCTAGGAATATTTTGATATGTAATGTAATAAAAATGTCTCTCCAGTAAAAAACATGCAAATACAACCTTAAGATGTGAGGGTTTCTAATAGAATAATGTCCATTAAGTTGAAGAATAATAAGTTGTGAGTTTAGGTTAACAATTAATGCATGAATGTCGAGAGAAATGGCCTATGTCAATAGTTCAATAACAACACTATATTCAGCAACATTGTTTGTGGTTTGTCCTAGACAAATACCTTGAAGGTATATTAGCTCACCAGCAGGATCATATATCACCCAGGCTACTGAAGAAAAGTTTCGAGTACTGCGAGAAGCACCATTCGTGAAACCGACATAAGGGGTAATAGACATCTGCACAATAAGAAACGATCCAATAAGCAGGAAACCGCTCGCAAATCACACCAAGACAAAACGTACAAAAATGAAAAGAAAACCTATGTACAACAAACATGCATGAATGACTCATGCGTAATATTTTTTAAGATACAACTCATTTCTGGGCTGATCCAGAGAATGACCTTCATAATCAATAAGATCATAAGCCCCATTCCGCAAAACACGTTTAACAATGTAGGGCCCATGCCACATGGGTTGAAATTTTTCTACCCCCAGCTTATCATGAGCTTGGTCATACAGGAGGAAGAGATCTCCTTCTATGAAGGAACAAGGGGAAACCGACTGGTCAAAATGAGCTTTGACCCGCTTTTTTTGTGCTTCAATTACCAGAGTAGAAAAGCGGCAAGTTTCATCAAGCTTGTCTAAATAAATAAGACGCTCCTCTTCTGGTGAAGTATTCGGCAACAATTCAACATCTACTTGAGTGAAGGTATTTCACATTCAAATGGAAGGGTAGCTTCCAGACCATAGAAAAGTTGGAATGGAGTGAATCCAGTCGCATCCTTTACTGAGGTTCAGTAAGCCCAAAGAGCCGTAAACAACATGAGATGCCAGTTTGATTTGTGCATCCCAATCGTACATTGAAGCATAGTGACGAGAACTTTGTTCACGGCTTCAACCTGGCCATTGGCCTAAGGATAGTACGGTGTTGAGTTCTTGTGATGCACACCCAACTTGGAAGTCAAATCCGCCACCATGTAATGCCAAAAATGGGAACCATGATTGGTAATAATGGCTTGAGGGACACCAAACCTAGAAATGACATGATTTAATAAAAACTAAGTTGTTGTCTTACCATCAGCCGTAAGTGTAGGCATTGCTTCGGCCCATTTGGTGAAGTAGTCCACGGCTACAATGATATAAGCATGCCCCCCGACCGAGTGAGGGTTACACGTCATAAAATCGATGCCCCATTTCGCAAAGGTACCAACAGTAATGACAAGGTGAATATGGGAAGGCGGCGCGCGCATCTTGCACTGATAGATTTGGAAATCATGGCAGTCTTTAAAGATGGTGGGCCAGAAATACTCAGCATGAAGAATCTTCTATGCAGTAGCATATCTAGACATGTGACCGCCACAGTCGCCACTGTGACAATCATTCATGGCCTTTTCAGCCTCCTCAAGAGTCAAACACCGATGGAGAATGGAATCAACTCCGATGCGGTAAAGTGTATCTCCGACTATGCGATAGGGTTGTGATTGATGATGGGTGCATCAAAGAGCATCCTTCATCAACTCAGATTAGAAGGTGGAAGTCTGAAGATATACGATGATATCACCGTACCAAGGATCAAGGGTGCTAATCAGAAAAAGCGTGTCATCCCGAATGCGTTCCTTGAAACTAGACGCAGTGGAATCAGAAGGGAGAGAGAAGATCAAATCGGCGAATACTAACGACTTCTTCGACTTCGCAGTAGTGAACTCCAAATTGAACTCTTGGAGGATGCCAATCCACTTCAAGTACTTGCCCCCCAGAAATTGACGAGTTAATATGTAATTCATATTGTTGCAATCAGAAATCATAGCCACTGTGCGCAACAGGATGTAGTGACGAAAACGTTGAGCAACTTGAACAGCATCCAACACCAACTTCTTGACATGTGCATATCGCGTCTCAGTATCAAGAAGGTTATGAGACCGATAGTAAATGACATGTTTGTCACCATCATCATCGTCTTGTACCAAAACCATGGCAATCATGCTGAACGCAACGGCAAAATAGAGGGAGTAATCGCGATGATAATTTGGAGGATGAAACAAAGGAGCATTGACGTGCAACATCTTCATTCATCGAAATACTTTTGGGAGATCTCATCCCAGAGGAACAGGACACCTTGCTTCAATAATCGCGTAAATCCTTTAGCCACTTCGGCATAGTTAGGTATAAAATTATGTTAGCTTTCCCCTGCAAACTCTACAATTGATGTAAGGAGGAAGGAGCGGGATGAATCTCGTTTTACACATCTGCATAGGATTCCTGAGGACACTTGTCAAGCCCTGAAAAAGTCATATTTTCGAGGTTTTTTTATCCTTTGAGTTTTCATTGAAGTAATTGAGTTGGTTTTTGCCTCTTATCATGTGGAAACATCTAATTTAATGTGGGGGACACACACTCTTAGTCATTAGCTAAATTTGAGGGAATGGATTCTAACCTCCCTAGATTCTAGGAAGTGACTCATATCATGTATTTATGATTCATTTTGGATGAGATTTCGACTGTATGAGGTTTCATTGTGTATATTTTTTATAGGTAGGCCCACTTTAGTCTTTCTTGGGTTGGATATGTCAGGGTCCTATAATAATAGGGATCATAATTTTGAATTGACTACGTTAAATCTTGTAATAGTGTACGTACCTTTACTTTTTGAAAATGTTTTCCATATTAAAAAATGGAAAGAGGGTATTTCCTAAGAGAAAAATCAAAGGACCGAAAGAAAAGAAGATCAGAAAAAGAGTATAAAGTATGAACCACACAAAAAGAAACAAAAATAAATTCTGAAAGTGTTTCACATTCAAATGCCACTACTCTTTGTTTACTTTATGCCAATAAAATTGTGTGCAACTTGTCCAAAATGCCACAATTCATGATGATAATACAGTTTAATCTTGATTCATTCATGCCTTTAAATTTAATGTCATGATATTTAGTGAATAAAGATCTGACCAAACCATTTAATCTTGGCAGATCAATAGTTAGGTAGATAATAAAATGAGCTCATCAATTTAATCTGAGCCATTGGAAGATATAAGGTTAGAAATAGATTAGTTTTTTTATTAAAAGAAAATAAAAGGGTCAGCAAGCTCAAATGAACCCAATAAAGGAAATAAAAATGTTAGGGTAAATAAAGGGTAGGTAGGATGACTTCAAAGATTACGAAAGCATCAATTGGTTTGTCTCATATTACTAATATCTTTCTAACCATTCCCCCTTGCTAAAAATCCTATTTCCACTCTTGGAAGTCATTTCCCCTTGTAAAAAATCCCTTTCCCCTTATTCTAACCTTTTCCCCTTCCTAAAAACCCATTTCCATCGCTAAAACCCCTTCCCCCTTTACTAACTTTGCATTTTCATAAAAAACATGAAAAAATCACTTATCCAAAGTTTGCAGCGCTTAATATATATTGGGTCTCACTTCATTTAAACCCCTCCCCGATATCATATTAACCCCCCTACCGCTCATATATATATCCCAAACCATTTATACTCATTTAACCCCCATATTATATTAATCACCCCATTTGAATATATTTCCCCCATTCTAAACCCACCTTATATTAAACCCTTCGCATATATTTTTTCCCAACCCCACCTCTCAGAATCCTCAACTAATCCTGCAACACCTGTCAGCTGTCTAATTGGAGCCATCCAGATCTAACCATTCCCAAACCCTTTCACACTCCCCATTGTCCAATGTTTAAAAAAAATGGGGGGGTGCGAAATGGGTGGTTTCACACCCTAGTACCCTTTCCACGTGGCACCCCCATATTCTATCGCACCCCCCAGTCCCAAAACCGCCAAACCATTCTTCACAGTGTGATAATCCACTAATTTGCTTCCGTGCTATGCGATAAAACCACTGATGTTTAAAACAATTCAACCCTGTGCCATTGCAATAAATTCCATCATTCAACGGTAATAAAACCCTCCTTAAACAATTAATTCACCCTTTCTGTTATTTGCGAAAAATAAACCAAAAGGGCCATTACCGACTGAGAATTAAATCTTGTTGCCACTTAAACCTTCTAAAAATTGAATTCAATTTTTTTCCAGGTAATCCTAAGTTCCCAACACCATCAAGTAAACTTAATTGATAAATTAAACGAATTTATGGCCTCCCAAAGCATACAAACCGTAAACCCTCTGCAACCACCTGTGGTAGATGTTGACCACATTCTTCTAGTAGATAAAGACTTCAAAATCACTGATACAATGACTGATTTTAACCTTTTAGAGCTCCATTACTGGAACTGTGAAAAATTTATTGACCAGGAATATGATATCCATCTGTGGGATGAAAACCTACCTAAATACATCTTCCCACAGACCTTTTAGTTTCCAGAACTCAATAGACTCTTCCAGATCAACTATTTTCCAAATGAAAGAGCTCTAGTTACCCCAAGCCAAGAGATCCTATTCACAATCACTGCTCAATCCATAAATCAGATGCTACAGATTCAACCAAAACATGATGAAGTGTCATTATCTATTGAAATCCTTATTGAAATCTACTTGAAGTTAGACTTTCCCAAAAGATTCCAAATATTCGAGACTTTCCTTCCTCCATCAGTAGAAACCCCTAAAATTAATCCTCCATATTCAGCTTCCATATTTTTAGAGAGAACCAAAAAGATTGTTACAATGTTGTCATGTATTTTAGGGTATTTTACTGACGAACATGTATATGCATCTATCCCTGGCTTCCTATCCATATTTTTCCCAGGTCATCCTCCAATTTCAACCTTCAATTTTTCCCAATACGTATCAGATGCAATCCATGACCATTTAGTCAAATTAACAGAAGAAGAAGTATTCAAATACTCCTCAGTTTTGTTTCATTTTTTCCTATATTTCCAATCAGAAAGGTTTGCAGTTAGCCTCCAAAAACTGGACATAGAGGGTAATCCAAAATCTATTGTCTTTTGGACATCCTTGATTAGAAAGGATTCCACTGAATCCAGCTATAAAGACTTCATTGATTCATTTGTTTATCTAGTTGTTAATATTCTAAGCAGTAGCATTCAACCTAGAATCAGTGAAGAGATAAATAGGGTGTTACAGTTGTCAGATAAAAGTAAAACGGGAGATTGGTGTTTATACCAGAATCATACAGAAATTAGAGTGTATGGAAACCAGTTAACTCCATAAAAACTTCCCAAATACCTCCCAATGAGGTTATTTGCATTAGAATACAGCAGACAAATCTTGAATTCAGATGAATTCAACTTCCTTTCAACTAAGAAAAAGATTCAATTCAAGATTAAGAACCAACTAGGTCCTTTTATTTGCAATAGTAGGAATGTTGGTAAGCAAGCAGAAAAATATTTACAAGATTTCAAATTCAGTAGCAGTTTCAAATGGAAATATGACCCCTAAGGAGTCATAAGTAAGTTAAGAGTAAAATTCAAAGTGACCCCTTTTATCCATGAGTCAAAGCCCGAGGTTGAAAATTATTCCAACCAGTCAGAGTGGTTGGAAAATACTAGTTCCATCCTGCTTACTCTAGCCCCAGAGGACAGAAATTCAAAGAGGATAAGAGAGGAAGGCTCTTATTTTGCAGAAACCACTTCTGATACTAAGTTCAAACTTATGTATAGGAAGAAGGAAAAATTGAATCTAGTGATAGAACATGAATAAATAGTTGATACAATTGAAGTCGTTGATATATATATATATATATATATATAGTTGTAAGAGATGTTGCACCTCCAACATATTCAAAATAAACACACCCACCATCAACCTCCAGTGCACAAATCATTCAGAAACAACATAATGTAGAGGTTTCATCATCTAGAACACCATTGGAGAAAGAGAAATATATAATGGAAAAATACAAAGAAATCAAAATCAAGAATGAAGCATTGAAAGTTGTAACTTATGCCCAATACTGGAAGCAAACTCCCAATGACCAAAACAGATTGCTTTGAGCTTTTGATTACAAAATTAGAAAGATGCAAATGAAATTTTTACAACCAACAGTGCAAGCTCAAAAATCATTAGCAGATTATAATAAAATAGCCTTTGAAGTTATTGCCAAAGATGTGCATCCCATAGACCAGATTGAGTTTCATAAACTACATAATTAGCTAGAAAATATAAGGACACAGTTAAAACTAGAGAAAGCTTCTTCACAAGAAAAGAATTACAAGATAAAGTCAATTGAATATTTGGTAATGGAGGTTGGATATAATCCAAAAGACACTAAAGAAGCAGAAGAGCTTATCAAGAAGAAGAATGCAGACATAGTTGCATTGAAGAAACAACTGAAGTTACCAACAACAGAACATCCACTAACTAAAGAAATTTTGGAGAATGAAAATCAGAAGGATGAAATGATGAATCTCATCATTCAGTTGACAGGTCAACTAAAATATATGGAAAATGAAATGGAAAAATTAGTGCAGGAAAAGCAAGCTAACATGGAAGAAATTCCTATCACTGTCATTCTTATAGCTTCTACATCAGCTCCATTATCCACAGCAGTTCCAGTGACAACAAAAGTTCCAATTACTACACCAACTACTAAACCAGCAAAAACATCAGCCCATCCCACTAATGATGCAAATAAATTGATTAAGGCAATGCAAGATATGTCAATTAAAACTACTCAGATCAATAGGCTCAAATAACAAGTGAAAAATCTAGAATATGAAAAGAAATGGGCTCAAGTAATGCATAAAGTTGAAACACAGAAATCCAACAGATTGAATGACAAGATCCAAAAATTATAAAAGGAATTGAAATTAGTAGAGCCTTTAGTCCAAGCAAAGAAACAACTATGGGCCAATATCATTAACTCAATTAATGATATTTGGCCTTCTATCCAAGTTATATTCGAGCATAATGAGTTGATAAAGGAAGCTAGTAATGCAATTCAAAAGATCAAAGAAGAGCTTGGAAAGAAACCAGAGGAAGCCACTGAGATAATCAAATTCCTTAATTCCAAAAACAAACACGAATTAGAAGAATTTGGGATAAGTGATAGAACATAAACTATATTAGAGGTGAAGAAAGTGATTTCCAAGAGAAATGTAATGACACTGCTTGAGGATAAGTGTCAAACTATGGAGCTTGCAGTAAACAGATTCATGAACAAGTTGGATTTTTTGAGACAAAAATGTCTTCCTAATCCATTAGTAATCAATTATAGACTAATGAGGCATGAATATTATGATTAAAATATCAGGGAATTAGCTAAAAAAAATTCCAACAATTCCTCATTGAAAATAATTCCTACAGGAAAAGTACTCTTTCAAATCTTCGAAAATCTTTTTTACCTCCAACATGAGGTAAATAATATTTTTGTAAACAAACCTACATTTTCCAAGTATACTAAGGCAGATGATATTTACAGGAGGATGGTAAAAATTAAACTTCCAGATGAATAAACCTGGGAAAAATGTTGTAATTTACCTTCATAGGTAAAAGAGTAGCCAGGTAAAAAAGCATCCAGGTAAAAGAGGAGCTAGGTAAAAGAAGTGATAGGTTAAAGATAAAACAGAGAAATCAGATAAAAAAGAGAGTTAAAAGTAAACGTATGAAATACAGATGAAGAAGACAACATGAAAGATACATCCAACGTGAAAGACAACAAATATCAAAGAAACAATCAACAAATCAAATAAAACAGGGACAACTTGCAGTTAGTTAATAGGTTTCTCTATCTTCTTGCATGAAGATATTTTATTTCCCTTAAACAAATCCTAAATCAGTTGATAGGATATTTTGTAAAGTATTGTATAAATAATTCGTCAATTCAAAGTATTGAGTGTGGATTCCTGGATATTTCCATAGTTGAATTGATCTACTACCCGAGGGTTTATTGTACCATTTCCAAGTTGACAAACAGGACAAGTAATAAATGCATTTCTTTACAGGATTCATGTGTTGAGCTACTTCAGTGAAGTATATTTCAATTGTTCATGTTATTTCCTTAAGCATTCCATAAACTTGCATGTTTTCTAAATCTATATGTTATAACAGGAATTTTATTGCAGAATTTGTTTAAATACACTCTGTTTTGAACTGTTATTCATTTTATGTTTTCTTCTGATGTCTAGTTTAGAGAATCCTTAATTTCTCTTTGATCCCAATTAACCTTCTTCACTTTCTTTCATTATCTAGTCTAAGGAATCCTTAACTGCTCCTTGATCTCGATTGAAAACCACTTCACCATTCAGCCTTTAATATCTGATTTTGCTCAGCTACCATGTCCTGTAACACTTCCTTTAGAACTTGATTCTATTCTGTTTTCTTGATATTGACTCCATAGCCCAATGGAAAGTATAAATACACCTATCCCTATAAATCATTAATTCCACCAACAAATCAAAATCAAACCAAATCATTTATACATAACTAGCCTAAAATCAATTAAAACAACAATGTTAAATCATTAAGAGAGAGCCCTCTCTAAGCATTAGGAAGGCTAGACCCTAATCTCCAAAAGTGTTTGATAGCTACCTCCAATATTTCTTTTAACATAACATAACAACCCTAGGGAAATTTAGAAGAGATAACATATTGACGATCATACTGGGGATAATCAGTCCTTCGTTCAAATAAACCTTAAAGGAAACACGTTTCCTCATATTTTCGCCTTAAGGGTGTTTTAGGGTTGTTAAAAATTTATCATTAAAAGTTAAATTATGGCTTTTAAAAGAACATACTATACCAGGGATCATCCTGATCCACAAACTGCTATAATTGTTGATGATCCTGACAGAATTTTAAGAAAAAATAAAAAAGTAGAAAGTCTAGGAAGTATTAGTCAATTAATCAAAGCAAATTCACTTCCTACGAAATTATCAAGCATACAGGATATTCAATTTGATTTATCATTTGAAAATTATTTATTTAGAACCAAATCTGAAAATTCAATCTATGATATTGTAATAGACCCTAGCTTTATTCAATTTATTGAAGAAAAGAAGGAAACTATACAACTTGACTTAGATCAACATGTTCTAGAAACTTTTGATAAACTTGATATTTTGAACTCAAGTTTGATTAAAGATATAGATGAAGGCTATTTTCAATAGTCTGTTGAATTAGCTTCCCTAACTGCTACTACCCCTAAGCGTTCTACCATTCCTTTAGAAATTGTAAATCTAGCTTTATTTAGTACCCCCTCATCTATAATATCCACCACAGTTCATTCCACAAAACCATTCATCCCCAAGCTTCCTCTTCAACCTAAAGTTTCATTCTCATCTTCAAGTATTCTAAGTACATATTCTAGTATTCCAAGCACTTCAAGCTCATCTTCAAGCACTTCAAGTTCATCTTCAAGAACTTAAAATTCATCTCCAAGCACCACTAATTTACCTCCCAGTCAAGCTAGAATCTTAGCCATGGCAGCCATATATGATCCTTTGGTCTTACAGGCCCATTTACATGCCATGCCACAGGATTACCAGAGTAAAAAATTTCATTTCGATGGTATTAGTCAATATATTGCTCAACAACATGTAAATAAAATAACTGATTACTTTGAGTTACATGAAATTGATGAGGCTGATGTACAAATGAGATTTTTTTCTCAAACATTAGGAGGAGATGCTAAGAAATGGTTTAAATATTTTCCTGCTAACCATATTGTTGATTTAGCTGCTTTTCATCAATTATTCATTAATAGATGGGAAAGAAAGAAAAATCCTTTACAGATATTGTATGAATATGAAAACATTAGGAGATCTACTAATGAATCTGTTCAGGATTACTGTACTAGGTTTAGTAACATTTATAATGCAATCCCAGTAAACATCAGACCTCCACTAGACTTGGCCCTAATTAAATTTCTTGATGGTTTTGATGCTGACATGTCATATCAATTAAGAGAAAGAAACCCTGCAACTTTAGAAAAAATGTAGGGTGATGCAGTTAGTGTAGAAGTTAACTTGTTAGCTAAAAGAGCTAGGATGAGGAATGAAAGAAGAGTGACCATTAAGGAAGAGCCATCCACTTTAGACATTAAGATAGATAGTTTAGCTAAAAGTATGGAAAGACTAATGGATAGATTAGAAAACATGGAAAGAAAACCTTAGTGGGAAAATCAACAAGGTCCCCAAATTAGAAACCCCAACTTTAGGAAAAATCCTAATACTGTTAAATCAAGAGAAGTAGTACCTAATCAACAGATTAGACCACCTTTCCAAGAAAACTATGCTAAGAGTTCTCAAAAAAATGACGAAGATCAGGACACCCAGATAAACTTGATGGGAATAAATGATGAAAATACTAATTTTCTTACCCAAGAAGAACATGAATTATACATGTTACAACAATTACAGTTAGAATCTGGACAGTCCTTTGACTATAAACAAGGCTATGAATTTTCTATCTACGAAGTTCATAAACAATATAGCTTTAGAAGCAAGAATAACACAGAAGCTCCTCCTAAGAAAACAACCCAAACCTAGACTAAGAAAGAAGTAGAAGCTCCTGTAACCAAAACTCTACAAATTCTCCCTAGAGAAACCCACAATACTTCAAGCCCAAAGATTGTAGACATCACATCTACTGCTACTCAAATTGTTCCAAACAAACTGAAATACCAACTGTTGATAAAAAAGACAAAAACACATAAATTGAAATTGGTAAAGATGAAATCATTCATTTAGGTAAAACTCAAGTACAATTCAATATTCAAATTGAGATAGCCAAATTGAAAATACCAATTCCTTTAACAGAGTTGGTGAAAAATGATTCATATAAAGTCAAAATCACTGAAACACGAACATAAGTGAAGGAGAAGATGTTGTTAACCTCAATGATGATCAACATGAGGTATTATTTGGTCCTGAAGTTAATGGTAAGCATCAACAAGGAGGTGTCCCTCCATTCTACATTAGCTTGAACATTCATGATAAAATCTTACACAATGCTATGTTGGATTCTGGAGCATCTCATAACCTAATGCCTAAGGCAGTAATGGAAAAATTGAATTTATACATGACCAGACCATACAAAGACCTATTTTCCTTTGATTCTAGTCAAGTTAAATGCCTTGGCCTGATAAAATACCTGTGTGTAACTCTAGTCCAGTGCCTAGCAAAGGGTATTGTTATGGATATTGTAGTTGTTGATATCCCTCCAAAATATGGAATGTTATTATCTCCCTCATGGGGAGCAAAATTACAGGGATCACTACAATTAGATATGTCATATGCTACCATTTATGTATTTGGTAAGAAAAGAAAGCTTTATAGAGAAAATTTGATGAAATACATGGTCAGTAGTGCAGAAAAATCATAGAATTATACTATCCATTCCCTGCACTCTGATATGGACTCTTTTATCCTATATAATTTAGACACTAGCAAAGATAAAACCACAGTTGTAGAATAGAAACACAAAGAAATTGATAGTGACAATATAACTCATGAGTATATGTGGCATTTAAATTTTGATGGTTCTGTAAACCGATTAGGAGCAGGAGTTGGAGTATGGATTTATAATTTAGAGAATGATAATTAAGAAGGACATGCTTTCAGGTTAAATTTTAAATGCACTAATAACATGGCAGAATACGAAGCATTAGTGTTAGGACTTCAAATTAGAAGAAAAATTCGGGCCAAAAGAGTTTCTATCATGGGAGACTCAGAACTTATCATAAAACAAATCAAGGGAGAGTATCTTGTGAATAATCCTAGACTTAGCCAATACAAAGAAACTATTCTAGATTTGATAAATTGTTTTCTTGAAACTGACTTTGCTATTATTCCAAGAAAGTAGAATATGCAGGCACATAGTTTGGCTACTTTTGCCAGCACATGCAGGCTACCTTTTTAGCCAAATCATCAGTACACTGTTGAGGTAAGACATAGGCCAATCATACCTGATAATTTGAAATATTTGTAGATCTTTTCACAAGACCCACAAATCTATAATTTCATGAATTCTGAGAGAGAGTTTCAAAACTGTAATATAGATAATGATTTTACATTAGATTATACCATATATAATGAGATAGATATAAGTGATGTAGATAAAATAGAACCAACTGAATTCACTAAAGTAGAAATAGAAAATTAGAAACAATAGAAATAGAAGAATTAACCAATGATGAATCAGAAATTTTAAACCTTAAAGACAACATTTTGCCTAAGGTATTAGCCCCATTAGAAGATATTTTTGACTCCAATGATGTAGCTGAAATAGCTGAAAGCCTAAAAATGAAGCTCTTACGGACAACAGAAGAGCCAACATAGGAACAAGAAACCCAAGCTTATCAAAATATCCAAAGAATTACCTCTAGTTGAAAAGATGAAGTACATAAGTCTCTTTAAAGAATTTCAAGATACTACTGAGTTACATAGTACAAGACCTCAAGTCTTATGATGCACAATATTTATCCAGCTACAAAATAATGGAATTCATGAAATCTCAAACTTACAAAACAAATCTTTAAGAGAATTAATCCTATTCTTATGCCATTAATAGAAAAAGAAGTTAAAAGGATGTATGAAGCACAAATCATAGCACTTATTAGAAATTCTGATTGGGTCTCTAATTTAGTTCCCACTAGAAACAAAACGGGGGAAATCAGACTCTGTGTTGATTTCCAAAACTTAAACAAAGTCTCATTAAAAGATAACTATCCTCTTCCTAAAATGGACCATATTCTACAATGGGTAGTAGGGTCATCTAGAATTTCATTGCTTGATGGATTTTCTGGATACAACCAAATCTTAGTCCAACCTAAAGATCAAGCAAAGACTGCATTTACCACTCCATGGGGAACTTTCATGTACTTTAAAATTCCCTTTGGATTGATGAATGTTGGAGCTACATCCCAGAAAAATATGGACATAGCTTTTTCCAAATAAATCCACGACTTTCTAGTCATTTATCTAGATGATATCACAGTATTTTCCAAAATAGATAATGAACATCTAGATCATTTGAGAAGAGTTTTCATTAAATTCAGAAAATTTGGTATTTCCTTGAATCCTAAAAAGACACTCTTTGGATTAGAAGAAGGTAAACTCCTAGGACACATAATTTCAAAAGAGGGAATTAGAATTGATCCATCTAGAATAAAAGCAATTTTAAACATCAATCATCCTAGAACATCAAGAGAATTGCATAATTAGGAAAAATAAAATTTCTTGAATATTCATCCCAATTTAGCAGAATTAATAGGAACTTTGAAATAAATACATACAGCAGAAATCCCCTCTGCGGATAGAGGTGATCCCTCTAGCCCTAGGGTGGGTCTAGCAGCAAGAGGACATGCTAATGTGTCGGTTCCTAGTTAATGAATGAAATGAGTTGGGATAGATTATCCTACCTGTGATCCAACGTGGTTGTCGTAGTTGTGGTAACAGTCTCCTGATTTTCGCCCCGACATGTCGCGGTCCTTCAACAATGGTACTCAGGTGCCTGCACAAATATCAAAGGATGAAAGTAGCATACAAGATAATATTTTCATTCATAACTAGCTAATTAGTCAAGGAGAATTAAACGTATTGCGTAATATAAAACACATCAACACAAGACGGGAACCAAAACAACAGTCATGTATATATTAAGAGAAAGAAAGAGATTACAACCTGAACCTTGACGTCACAGCCTCCTTCAGCGGGTCCAGTCAAAACATGTCTTGAGCATTCGTCAGGGGATTTGGATGTGGCAAGGAAATAAGCCTAAGCTCTCTCTCGACAAGGGTTTCTCTCTCTGCTCTATCTCACACCAGCTATATCAGACTATCTTAGAAAAATGTTCAGCAATTCCTATTCAGCTAGTTGGATCTATGTGAGAGAGATGTATTTATAGAAGTAGAGGAGGAGGTTGGGATCCCTCATATGGTCTAAGGGAGGCCTTATCCTTTAGGAAGTTGCCCCAAAAGGAGGAAACAAGAAGCCAAAGGAAGGTGCTCGACGTTATTCAATTGAAAAACCCAAGTTGACTCGCTCATGAAGTAGTTAGCATGGAAAATTCACTTATATATTTAAAAAGATTTCCAAAAATAGTTCGGCGCGGGCAGCTCATTGAGAAAAAGTGCCAATGGGCATGGGGCCTATTGTTAATTTCTCTTATTGGCGTGAGGCCGTAACTTCCTGCCAGTGCCAACCCAAAAGCATGTGTTTTTGATGGTCTGTTCCAGGAATAGTCAACAGAGGAAATGTTTTTCTCATGGAAAGGGATTAAATGATACTTTTTGTAAGGCATGACACTTCATATAAGTCATAGAAATGGTCCTCCAATGTGTCGGGATGGGGATTGCAAGGACAGTGAAAAAATGTTGTGTAAAAAATTCCCCCTAAAGCATGAGGTACGAGAGAGAGGGAGGAACGAAATTATTTACGAGAACACGTTCGAACCAAACATCGTTGTTGGAAGACCTACAAGTACAAATACAACTGATATCTCTGATACATGAACATGTGGCATGGGCACAACCATCCATAATAGAGTACATATATAAACTAAGATCCGAGGTATGGATGCAACCATCCAGCATTAAGGATCAATAAATAGACTCAAATATGGTCACAACCATCCAATCAAAAGAGTCATGCATACATTCATGATAAACAAAAATATCCTACAGTCTAGATCTTATCAGAAAAAACCCAGGATCTTTTGCTCCATATTGACTCGAAAAAGTACAAATTCAAGCATGTGAATATGTGAGTTGAAGTCAAACATGCAAGAAATTCACCTAATTACCAGCCAATGATGTAAGCTGTTAACAGGCATGAGAGAAACCACCAATAATGACAATGGCTCTCAAGGTAAAATAGGTACAATCCACAGAATTGAACAATGATCTGGTGTCGAACACCTGCTTAATTACTCGATCGAAGCCCAATTATGTGGACCTGTCGTCGAATGCGAAGAACCTGCCATTGAGGAACGCATGCTCCAAGGTACCTGAAGGGAGTCTCTAGATCACCTTCCTGGATAATGAGCTGAAGTCAATAGGAAGTGACCTGGTCGAAGGAGGACCATAATTTTTCCCACATTGTCGATACGAGACAGTGGAACATGATGATAGTGAATCAGGACCAAAGAGAATGAGAGGGAGGTTGAAAACTGCAAAAGAAAACTTCTCTTAAACATATCAGCGACACGACTCCAGATTTGGAAGTATTTGACATTAAAGGATCTGAGGTCATGGTGACGTGGCAAAGATTAGATGAGCAGTAAAAAGAGATTACCTAAACCCATGGAGGCAAAAAAATGAAGAAGTGAGATGTCCCCAACCCGAAATGAACGCAGACAAGTGCCATGTTCAAGAGTGACATATTGCCATCACGAATACAATATGGTTCCATTTTCCCCCACCATTTCTGGTGAGTACCCAAATTATTTTTGAAAACAAACTTGAAGGGGATAGCATATGCTTGCAATGTAATTTTTTCCTTCGAAAAAATCCAACCTAGTACATTTTACACACCTTAGGAAGGAGGAACTTAGACGTTTACAGTGATAGTTTTTGATGTCAGTTAGGTTTTAACGAGTCCTATTGGGGAAGAGAAATCGTTAGCCACAATGTGAGTTTTCAGCATGAAAAGAAAATTCAGTGCCCTTTTCGTAGGTAAATCACATAGATCCTAAAAGAAAATGTACAACTAGAGAACTACTAGTTGTGATAGCCAAGTTTTCATGCAATAATTTTCTCGCCGAAAAGGTAAACATATACTGGGTAGATATGATTTCGTAGCCATTTAACGAGTTCAAAACGACAAGAGTCTTGGCAATATTTTCATGTTTAGAGAGTCAGAAAAGAGCTGAAATATTACTCCAAAAGTGACTTTTTCATGTTTTTACCAAGTCCGAAAAAGTATAAAATACAATTCGTTACTTCATCGATGTTACATTAAAAACCTATCGTTGCACAAGAGATGCACGTAAAACCCATTTCTAGAAACAACATAACGAAATAATCAAAAAATACCCTTTAAAACCTAATTAGGGTTCTGAAAAGTTATAAAACATCAAATATGGTAAAAAATAAATTACTTTTCATTCTTACCTCTGTGAGAAATTTGTTACACTTTTCATTGCATTTTGGCAAATGCTGATAATAAAAATCTGAAGACTAATCTTAACTGCTTACAGGTAAGAACTAACATCCGTCCCTCGCATCTTTGATTTGTTTTAATTATCAAACCCAATCTTGTAGATTTGTGGTATTTACAATGATGGCATAATGGCATAAAAGGACTCACTGCGCCAACCGGCCAAAAAGTTGAATGGGGGCGCGCCAATTGGTGTGATTTTTTCTAAAAAAGTCGCACCAACCATGACAGACATGTTTAGCATGTAAATACAAACAATAAGGCCCAAATTAACCATTCAAAAGCTTTGGATTTGGCTAATAACAACCATATGGATGTTTTTGCAAGTGTGAAAAGACAAAATGGTGATTGAATGGAAAGAACGAGAACACCGTGAAGAAGATGAGGAAGCCATGGGAAATAGGAGATGCATGGAAGCTCTCAGAGATCGCGGGCTCAAAAAATTATTTATGGCACCATGTCTTAGAGCTCAACCGGAGCTGATGCAGTACCTGATCGGTGTCTGGGATGTTGATCAGGAAAAATTCATTATTCACGACTAGGAACTTAAGATTGAAGTCTCTAATGTTTATTTCATAGTCGGACTTTCGCGGAGGGGGCGATACCAATCTTGACCGACACCCGGCCCTCAATGGAGAACATGAGTATAGTTATTGACAGGGTGTGCCTAGGGGCAAGGAAAGGATCAGGAAGCGGAAAAGTGGATATCCAAACTATTTTGGATTTGGGACTAAGGTTAGTGCTACACACCATCATGCGAGCTGCTGGATCACAGGCTCCACATGAAGCCACAAAAACACAGCTACTTCTTGCTGTAGATTTCATGGCACCGACCCTCTACAATTGGGCAGAGGCAGTAACAATGAACATGAAGCGTCAACTGATGAAATGCAAGAAAACCAAGCTGAAGCAGTTCAACTACGAGTCCATATTGGTATCTTTCATCTTGGAACGATTACCAATCTTCCAACGTCAGGAGGTAATAGTTCCGACACCACCAGTCTAGGAGCCACAGATGGCTTGTTTGGCAGCTTTGATGCCAAGGTCGGGGGGAGGTCAACAGATGTCTTGGACACTGGAGTTCTTTGAGTGGCTCTGCCAACAACTGATTGTCGTGGAGGATTGGCCCTACTTTTGGCATGGATTTTACCGGTGATGCAGATATCCCATTCCCAGAAGGAGAGGGTTGGGATGAAGTACTAGGTGAGACTACTTTTTTAATTTGATGAGTATTATGATTTTTCTTGGTTATGCATGTTCTGACATTAATCCATGTAATTACAGAGATTGGCCTAGAGAGACCTGCAGGTATGTCCCCGATAGCATGGCGGATTCCTCGCAACTTTGATGTGGCCCCTCATGGTGAGGGAGGCGAGGAGGAAATCACACAACTTGGAGGGAATCTCCTGTGGGATCTCAGACTATGCGCAATTCGATGATGTTCCTCACACATACTAGAGACATACTACAGGGGTGTCAAACCGAGTTCACCGCTTGCTGAGGTGGCTTGTACGGGCGGTGACGTGCTATCATGAGCTTCATGCCAAGTAGACACATAGGTTTTATTTCTACATATTTTTTAAGAGACAGGATGTCTCAAGATGTAACCGAAACACATATATTTTTTGAACTTATGATGCACATGGATGCAAACACTCGATATATATGTGTGTGTGTGTGTGTGTATGTGTGTGTGTGTATACACACACACACACACACACACACAGATATATGTATATGTATATGTATATGTGTATATATATATATATATATATATATATATTCCCATAGTGAGTTTAGGTTAATGTCCATTAAGTTGAAGAATAATAAGTTGTGAGTTTAGGTTAATAATTAATGCATGAATGTCGAGAGAAATGGCCTCAGTCAATAGTTCAATAACAACACTATATTCAGCAACATTGTTTGTGGTTTGTCCTAGACAAATACCTTGAAGGTATATTAGCTCACCAGCAGGATCATATATCACCCAGGCTACTAAAGACAAGTTTCGGGTACTGTGGGAAGCACCATTCGTGAGACCGACATAAGGGGTAATAGACATCTGCACAATAAGAAATGATCCAATAAGCAGGAAACCGCTCGCAAATCACACCAAGACAAAACGTACAAAAATTAAAATAACACCTATGTACAACAAACATGCATGAATGACTCATGCGTAATATTTTTTAAGATACAACTCATTTCTGGGCTGATCTAGAGAATGACCTTCATAATCAATAAGATCATAAGCCCCATTCCGCAAAACACATTTAACAATGTAGGGCCCATGCCACATGGGTTGAAATTTTTCTACCCCCAGCTTATCATGAGCTTGGTCATACAGGAGGACGAGATCTCCTTCTATGAAGGAACGAGGGGAAACCGACTGGTCAAAATGAGCTTTGACCCGATTTTTTTGTGCTTCAATTACCAGAGTAGAAAAGCGGCAAGTTTCATCAAGCTTGTCTAAATAAATAAGACGCTCCTCTTCTGGTGAAGTATTCGGCAGCAATTCAACATCTACTTGAGTGAAGGTATTTCACATTCAAATGGAAGGGTAGCTTCCAGACCATAGAAAAGTTGGAATGGAGTGAATCCAGTCGCATCCTTTACTGAGGTTCAGTAAGCCCAAAGAGCCATAAACAACATGAGATGCCAGTTTGATTTGTGCATCCCAATCGTACATTGAAGCATAGTGACGAGAACTTTGTTCATGGCTTCAACCTGGCCATTGGCCTAAGGATAGTACGGTGTTGAGTTCTCGTGATGCACACCCAACTTGGAAGTCAACTCCGCCACCATGTAATGCCAAAAATGGGAACCATGATTGGTAATAATGGCTTGAGGGACACCAAACCTAGAAATGACATGATTGAATAAAAACTAAGTTGTTGTCTTACCATCAGCCGTAAGTGTAGGCATTGCTTCGGCCCATTTGGTGAAGTATTCCACGACTACAATGATATAAGCATGCCCCCCGACCGAGTGAGGGTTACACGTCATAAAATCGATGCCCCATTTTGCAAAGGTACCAACAGTAATGACAGGGTGAAGATGGGAAGGCGGCGTGCGCATCTTGCACTGATAGATTTGGAAATCTTGGCAGTCTTTAAAGATGGTGGGCCAGAAATACTCATCATGAAGAATCTTTTATGTAGTAGCATATCCATACATGTGACCGCCACAGTCGCCACTGTGACAATCATTCAGGGCCTTTTCAGCCTCCTCAAGAGTCAAACACCGATGGAGAATGGAATCAACTCCGATGTGGTAAAGTGTATCTCCGACTATGCGATAGGGTTGTGATTGATGACGGGTGCATCAGAGAGCATCCTTCGTCAACTCAGATTAGAAGGTGGAAGTCTGAAGATATACGCTGATATCACCGTACCAAGGATCAAGGGTGCTAATCAGAAAAAGTGTGTCGTCCCGAATGCGTTCCTCGAAACTAGACGCAGTGGAATCAGAAGGGAGAGAGAAGATCAAATCGGCGAATACTAACGACTTCTTCGACTTCGCAGTAGTGAACTCCAAATTGAACTCTTGGAGGATTCCAATCCACTTCAAATACTTGCCCCCCATAAATTGACGAGTTAATATGTAATTCATATTGTTGCAATCAGAAATCACAGCCACTGTGCACAACAGGATGTAGTGACGAAAACGTTGAGCAAATTGAACAGCATCCAACACCAACTTCTTGACATGTGCATATCGCGTCTCAGTATCAAGAAGGTTATGAGATAGATAGTAAATGACATGTTCGTCACCATCGTCATCGTCTTGTACCAAAACCATGGCAATCATGCTGAATGCAACGGCAAAATAGATGGAGTAATCGCGATGATAATTTGGAGGATGCAACAAAGGAGCATTGACGTGCAACATCTTCATTCATCGAAATACTTTTGGGAGATCTCATCCCAGAGGAACATGACACCTTGCTTCAATAATTGCGTAAATCCTTTAGCCACTTCGGCATAGTTAGGTATAAAATTATGTTAGCTTTCCCCTGCAGACTCTATAATTGATGTAAGGAGGAAGGAGAGGGGAGATTAACAATAGCTTCAACTTTGAGTGGATCGAGATGAATCTCGTTTTTGGAAACGATAAACCCTAAGAGTCTACTGGAGTCAACACGGAAGATGCACTTATGTGGATTCATCTGAATGTTATAGCATCGACAACGAAGAAAAATATGACGGAGATGATCATGATGGTCTTTACGCTTAGCTGAATGAGCCGGAAGGTCATCTAGATAAGGTTGAACAATGCACTTGATATCATGAAAATCATATGACATTGCTCGCTGAAATGTAGCCTCAACATTTTTCAGACCGAAAGGGAGTTTTTTATAAGATAAAGTACCCCAAGAATAGATAAAGGTGGTTTTATGTTGATCGGCTGGAGAAATGTTAATTTGGTTGTACCCAGAAAACCCATCCATCAGGGAAAAAAACTCACTCCAATCATAGCCATCAATGATTTGATCAATAAAAGGAGTAGGATAATTATCCTTAAGGGAAGCCCAGTTAATGTCACGGTAATAAACACAGACATGAATCATACCCTATTTCTTATCTACAGGAACAATATTGGACACCCATTTTGTCAAGGGAATTAGATAGATAAAACTAGATTTAAGAAGTTCTTCAACTTCTCCCTTAATAGCGGGAGCCTTTCTAGGGTGCATAGGATGAAGACACTAATGAACAGGCTTCACACTAGGATAGGTAGGAATCTCATGCACCAATATACTTGGATCGATTCCAAACATCTCTTCGTAATACCATGCAAATAAATCGTGAAACTCGTGGAAGAGACTAGTATAGACCTGAATCTCATTGGGAGAACAGGTCACCCCAATATGGATGTTCTCGACAACCCCCGATTTGACCGAGATGTCGATAGGCATTATTTTTGTGATGTTACTCAAGTTACCTTCCTCAAATAATTCATGTGTCAGGATAGGAATTTGAAGTGGAGGAGAAGGAACCTGAGAAGCGAACCTCTCGAGACACGTAGACATGGCCCCAAGGCCAGGCATGAATGAGGAACGATGATGACTATCATCCCCAGGAGGATCCTCGAGAGACATTGTTTCCACGATGGCCTCATTGGAGGGAAATATCTCTCTCAAGGGATCGGCTGAATCCGAATCACCGAGCCAAGGGGATTGAGAATAAGTATCAAGAGACATTCCCAAAGGAGCATGATTATGAGGCGGAGGATCCGAAGCTGAAATAAGTTCACAATAATCAATATCGATCGGAGTTAACGACATCGAATCTCCAAATGAATCAATCTACTCGGGTGAAGGGATGATCCACGGATTGTCAGACTTGGACATCATATTAACCTGAACAGTTTTGGGTGGAGGTAGAGGAAAAATACCCATGAGGGCAGGATCTTTGAAGAGACCTGACCCTACGCTCTCGTAAGGAATATGAATTTGATCTATGTTTGGAATGTTGTTCTTGGAAGAAGAAGTGAAGAAAGGAAATTGATCAATAGTAACAATATTTCCTTCGTGTGGAAATCACAAAACACAAAAGAGAGTGGACGAAACGCACAACATGGCGTGAGTCCAACTACGACCAAAGAGAAGATTGTAATTGAGTTTGGCATCAACTAATTCAACCTTGACGTTGACTTTTTCCCTTCTAGAGTAATCGATAAACTAGCGAGAACACCAAGAGGTTTAGATTCTCTTCCATCACTCGTTTCTTTAGGATTTGGAGACGAATTCAGAGCTGGAGAACTGATGGCTTTCTAGCAGGCAGATGAAATGAAACATGTAGATGCACCTTCGTCCATGACCACTCAATGGATATTTAGTCCATTGATCCCAACTTGAATAATGAGCGCAAGATAGTGAGGGAGATGTGGGACAAAATTCTCCAAGTCGAAAGTGATAAGGCTCGAATCAGTGGGATCAACCCCACTGATGGCAGATAACAGAGCCTTCCGTTGAGACAGAAAACTTTGAATTACTTATAATGCAGACATTGTAGATGGTTTCTGAGCCAAATCCTCAAAAATACTGTAATGTTGAGTAGCATGGTCGTTAGGATTGTAAGAAGATTTACGGAGTACACCTTTGGAAGGTTGTCGTACAACAGGCTCAGTACTGGGCCTTTCAATCTGAAGAGGGCCAGAAGCAGGCAAAGGAGGAGGACCATCAGTGATCTATTTCCCCACTGCCTGATGCAGTTCTGTATAATCTTTCGACTGGGTAGCTATAGAAATGGATGTAGAGCTGTTCAACATGAAAACCTGAGAGCCAAATGGGGCAAAGGACTGAAGTTGCTCTACCAACTGAGTCTGATGTGATGAAAATGGTTCTTTGAGAAAAACTGGAGTTCCTTGGGTGCCTTTGAGCATTTTACTCACTTCGGCCCATCTAGGACAGTCCTTGGTGTAGTGCTCTTCGTCTGAAATCAAGCAAGGATACTTCGTTTTATGCTATGAACCATCATCAGCATGAGATTTCTGAGAATCCTGTTTCGGGGTATCGACTTTGGCCTTACCTTTACCCTTATTTTTACCCTTGGAATTTTTATCCGTTGGATTGGCCTGAACGACATTCACTTCCACAACTTTACTAGAATTTAGGGTTGGCTGAGAAGCAGTATCAATGGAAGGAGTAGATTTTTTTCTTCCCAGGATTTAGAGGAGAAGACCTCCGAGAAGTCCGAGACATGGAACCGATGATACCGTCGATGGATGGCATCGCCAGTGCTTTGGAAGTTCCAGGTCTAGGAGCATCATGCAAGATATCATACAACGTTCTTAACTGAGAGTACACAAGATCAAGGCACTGGGCAAGAGTAATTGCATGTTCCTCAGTGACGCATGCCCCCATAGCAATGTCCTTAGCAATTGGAGCAACGAAGGAGGTGTTAGCCATATATAATTTTTTGTTGATATCAAAAGATGACTAAATAATGATTTTAGATTTCTAGAAATAGTATTTGAAAAACAACGTGAGTCCTAGAAATCTCACTACCTTCATCATCCTAAGTTTGACTATTTTTCACTAAACTTTTATGTCTTTTTCCTTCTCAAAAGTTCACCCTGCTTCTCCAAGAAAACTCCATTTTTGGGCCTATTTGCCTCATTTCATCACCTCATTTACACTCCCATTCACTCTCTTTTTCCCCTCTCAAAACCCATTTATTGTTTCCCCTAACAAACCCTCACAACCCCTCCTTCTTCATCATTTTTATCTAAAAACCCTTAAACAATGTAAAAACCCTTCTTACATTGTTTAAACTTTGATTTCTACCCCATTTCCCATTCACGAATTTCTTAATGCAAAAGCACCTCGTTTTATGTTAAAAACCCACTTTGTGAAAATTCCTTTAAACCCATATTCGCTTAAAAACTCACCCCTTTCCGTTGGAAATACCTATATAGTGAATCAATACCTTTCAATTGGAGTACATTAGTTATCTGAATATTATCACAATAAAGAATGATAGTTAAAATAAACAAGAGGAAACATAAATGTACATGCTTTTTATAATTTAACTACTTCTGGACAAAACCAATCACGTTTTCTTAATATCTTTTTAATATTCATCTCCAATTGAAAATAAAGCTCCAACTTCCTAGAATCTAGAAAAGCATTCTTCTCCACCTCCCACTAGATGGACGATGAGATTATTTATTAGTCAACTGAACGGATGCCCCAACATCCAATGAACTACAACTCACCCTAGCACCACCCTAGCACCTTATAGAAGAATAAAACAAGAATGGACTCCCGTACCAGGGAAAATGGTCCACTTTACAATGATATAGAATGATGTAGAAGAAGAAGACAGACTAGACCATAACCCCAACTATGACACAATCACCTAATGATGATCCTAGACCTCCCAACACCGTTTTCTTCAACCTTGGTACATGTAATATTTAGTACACCTAGGCCAATAATGATGAAAAAGGATTACACAATGATACCTTTACAATGATTGTATGCGTGGCCGCCCACTTGAAGACTTTAAAGATGAACTTCTTGTAGCTGTTGGCATCTTGGCTGCTGCCTCTTGTCATGCCACCTTGCCAGTACCCTGCTTTGCTTTTCCACAAGTAGAAATTCTGGGGTCCCTGTAAAATCCCCTCAATAACACATGATCTAGCTTTTATTGCCTTTAGAGCCAAAAGATAGTGAATCGTGGTCTTTATTTCTGCATTCTCAAGATTCTGATTTTTGGTCCCGTAGCAGTCCCTGAGTTGTCTTTCCACCATGGGTTCTGACCCAATTTGGATTCTTCAAGAGAGAGTTATGCCCAATCTCTCACAATGCCCGAATTATGGATTGTTTCAGTAGAGAGAACTTATACGGAGTGCCACGTGTCATTTTTCTTCATTCAGATCTGAAATTGATAGAGAAAAAACAAAATTCTATGCACTATCTTCCACATTTTACAGAGTTCCAATCCGATACTCAGAGAGAGATTTATGATGATTTTCCCAAGGTCACTTCTTTGAGATGAATTTCAGAAGCTTGCAAAAACCCTGACTTCCACAAATCATATCTCTAAACATATTTATAAATCTGATCTGAACAAATTCTTCACTGTAGCCTCTGTGATTTCAATTTTAATTAAATTTCTAGCCCATCTTCTAGAAAAAAATCTCAGAGCAGAACCTTAGAATTGTCTTGTTTCAGATGGCCGAATCCCATACATAAGGAGGAAATGAGGATCACAATTTATATAAGTGCTTAAGTTGAGAGGGGCTTCAACAAGTGAACGTGGGAGGGATTTTAGGAGCTTAAAAAAATATTAATTATGACTTTCCAATGACCCATGCCCCAACCCCATGGGGTTTTAGCCCACTAACTGGGGGTACAAACTTCAAACATGAATATCTCTCAAACCGTGAAGAATTACATGGCGTGCCATATATCAACGGAAACATCTCGACAAGTAGAAACCATCAAAAGCATTATTGACCTAGAATATATTAATTTGGTAGGTCAAAATTCCCATGCAATATTGGGTTAGCCCCTAGTGCTGCTTGGGTTGAAATCAATGACAACCGCTGATCAACACCCTCACCCATATGACTCTAAAACCCGACCTACCACTATTCCCTTAAAACCCTACCCATCTCAGCCCTTGGTCTTCTTTGACCACATAAGACCATTTCTGTCGCCTATTTCCTAGCCCCTTCCCCCTTTACCTTACCCTGTTTCTTTGCTTCCTTCCCGACCAATCTCCATCGTTGATCCTAAAACTTAGGCTCTAATCCGATGGCAGTCGCACCCCTATCACTCTACCCATTCTTTATACAAACCTGCACTGCATGACAAAACTGCCATGTCATCACGCCTGGGCCCCACTCTCCACTTAACCCTTCGTCAAATGAAATCCCGACACCTGTCCTGGGCTCCACTCCACAGATCTGTGCCCTAGTCCAGAAACCCTCTGCACCGTTGATCTCACCTCTTGAGATCTGATGGCTCAAAATCATATCGCGCGAGATTTTGTGCTGAATTTTAACACTCCTAACCTGCGCGAAAAAAGTGTTTTTGGCCCGGACACGCGTCTAATGCAAAGTGGAATTGCGCAGCCTTCGCCCAAAACCACTTACCGCCTTTCACTTGCGTGATAAACTACCGTGGTTTTCCCAAAACTGCCTTCCCCCCCTACACCAAAATTCAAAATTCTTCGCCCTCGTTTGGATTTCCTTATGATTTTGCCTTTAGAATCATGCGCCTGCACTCCCTCCTCCTCTACAGATTGCCCCCAATGCCTCATAAACCAAAAAAATGCAGTTTAATCCAATACCGCAGGTTTTTAATTAATGTTTGTTTGTGTGTTTGTAGGTTTTAATGGCGGTAATGCCCAGAGGGGCATTCAAATGATAAAATAACCTCTGGATGACGATCTAAGAGGCAAATACATATAAAGAAGGCCAAGGGTTTACATAAAAAACTTAACCCTCAATGAATCATGATCATCTATGGGTTATAAACCTTTATACCATGAAGAGATCCTCCATGCACACAGAACAAGAAAATAGTCAGAGAAGCAATGAAGAAATGAAGGAAGCCGAAAGAGTAAAGGGCTAATCATGTATCAAGAGAAAATATAAAGGATTAGCCAAAAAATATAGTGATTAAAGATAAAATTCAAAGGCTTAAAGACCAAGGATAAATGAACAAAACAGTTAGGAAAGCAGAATAAAGGATAAAGACATATTTTCAAAGCAAAATCAGAGATCAGAGGCCTAATACAAAAGTTTTATGATTAAAACAAAGATAGATAACCCAAAGACAACTTTGAATAAATCAGTAAAGAAGCAATTACTTCTCCAAAGACAAATTTGCTACCTACAGCATTATTCCTTTCCATAAAGGCATTAGGCAGTTATTACACAGTTAAAGATATTTTAAAGAAGCTCAACAATTATTACAAAGTTATTACCAAGCCTTAAAAGTCAAATATTTCAATTAAATTAACTTAGAATTTAAGACAAAAGTTATTATTTCAGAGTAACTCCTTCAGATATTTTTGCCTTTGGCCTTGCATGGTCTCAAAGGTAAAAAATCATTAACTCTGTAATAAATAACATTTAAACACCCTATTTTGGAAGCACCTTCTCATTTTGCATATAAATATTGCATATGAGCCTCATTCTAAATGTTGGTTACTTGATAGTTATTGGACTGATTTCTGCTGCTAAGCTAGTTGAGGAATGCTAGACTGAATTGAAGAGAGCTCTGAGTTTCAGAGAGCTATTGTACATGGAGTATTGTAACTGGTTTTATCATCAATAATACAAGCATGTTCACAAGATCCTTGAGCTATATCAATGGTGAAGTTTTCCTGAATTGTTATTGTTTTTATTTATGTTTTCCATTATGTTCATTTTTCTCTGATAAAGAAGCATAAGTTTTAAATTAGGATTTGTTGTTTCAAGCACCCTATTTCTATCTGTATTCTTTATACTTATGTTTTCTTTTGCAAGGTCTGATTGGAAGATTCTTAATTGCCTTCAAGTTACATCTGGCTTGTTGTCTTGGAAATGATTCAATAGAGTGAAACCAAGGAAATTGTAGTGAACCCATGTTCCTTTGAGTAAGACTTGAGATATTGTTTTTAAGACCTTACTTTAAAGTACACTTACTAAATTCTAAAACCAAAGAGGTCTATGGTATGCCTTGTCCTTTGGTTTGCCTTGAAGAGTCTTTTGAGAGTTACGTCAAAAGAATATTAGATTATTTATGTTTGATCTTAGACTAGTCTTACTGTTTTCTTATATGTTTTCTTTATCTGAAAGTAGTCTTTTGATTGTTGGATTGTTGTCTGAAAGGTTGCTTATTAAAAGTTTGTCCAAAGAATTCTATGGTTTGCCCTGTTCTTTGGCTTGCTCCAAACAGTTGCCTCAAAAGGATTTTCTTGTCTAAGTAGAGCTAGAATATTCTTAACTGACTATAGCTTTGCTGCCTTCACAACTTATTATTGTTTCATATCACAACCTAATCTAAAGAATCCATTTGATATAGTTAGCTTGTCCTATGAATACCCTTGCAGAGTTGATGAAAAATTAAATCTTTTTATGACTCCATAGCCCAATGGATTAATGTTTTCTCACAGTCTAGTTGTTCAGTTGAAACATTCCCTCAATTAGTCACACCATTGATCCTTCAGTTTATCAATTAATCCAACCAAAAAAAAAACAAGTCCTTAGAACTTCATAACTAGCCTAAAATCATAAACAAAGAGCACGAAGATATATCAATTGAAAACACCTTTATAGAGAAATCCCTCTCTGAATCTAGGAAGGCTAGGTCCTAGGATTCCAAAGTGGTTCTGATGTGGCCCCTACAGTGTTTGTTATTTCCACTCTTGCAAATCATAGGGAGCCAACATAGTGGCAACCATACTGGAGACTACTGAGTAATAAAAATTTCAGATTCACTCAAAAATTATAAAACCTCATTAGTCTAAGATGAATCAAGTATTGTCTAAGAATGGTTTCTTATTGATGATGGTGGACAACAATCAGTCATAAGACAAGTAAAATCCTCCACCTGGTGACTCCACTAATTTTCCATTGACTCCACTGGGAAACTTACCCTATCATTAAAACATTAAGTAATACCCAGTCAAGAATACTTGAGGATCGAGTATCTTTTTTACAGTTTGGTTTGTGTCCTAAGACTATTATACCTCTAGAAAACCTTTCTGACTTGTTGGGTCAAAAATCCTGGCTTCTAGAAGAATCCATACTAGATCCCATCCTGACCCAAATCCTCCTACAATAGTTGAAAATACTGAAAGCATCCTTAGGAAGTCTCCTACATCTAAAACCCAACTATTGACAAACCAATCCACAGAGCAAGTTCTTTCCTTGAGAACCTTACATCCTTGCAAAATACCCAAGTTTACTTACCTCATCTAAGAAGCTTATCTAGAACCAAGTCACAAAGTGGTATAGACCATATAAAACTTGAGCTTGTAGACTTACAACAAAGTAGTAGTAGGGAAGCCTCTCCTTCTACCCCTCCGGATTTCCATTTTATCCAAAACTTTGGCTTCTCTCATCCTAAATATGCTCAACATCACTTAGCTGGTCCAAGTACTTTAGCCACACCCACCCATACACCCACTGTTCAAACCACTCCACTTCATCACTTTCCTCCACTTGTTAATCCCCCATTGTTTCCACAAGCTCATATCATGGCAACATGGTATGCTCCCTTAGTCCTTCCTTTACCTCTAGTTTCTCTACCACAAGAGTATCAATCCAAGATTCCATTATATGATGCTAGTAGGTCTACTACATCTCAACAACATGTGGATATAATGAATGACTACTTTGACAGACAAGAAATAGATGATGAAACTGTTAAACTTAGAATGTTTGCTCAAAGCTTAGGGGGAGAAGCAAGAAAATGGTTCAAAGTCTTAACCCCTAACAGTATCAATGACCTCCCTACTTTTCATCAACTATTCCTAAACAAATGGGAATTCAAGAGAAATCCCCTTCAAATCCGATCAGAATAAATGACCTTAAAATAAATACTGGAGAGAGTGTCCAAGATTATTGCACTAGGTTCAATAGTGTTTATAATTCACTCCCTCCATAAATGAAACCCCCACAAGGCTTAGCCTTAATGAATTTTCCTGAAGGATTTGACCCACACATTTGTTATCAATTAATGGAAAGAGAACCCCTCACATTAGAAGATATGCAGAAAGGGGTAGTAAGTTTATAAGCTAACCTAAATGCCAGAAGGGCTAGATTAAAAATAGAGAAAATGGTTACCTACAAAGATGAAGCTAGACCCTCCACATCAGACTCCAAAATTGATAGTCTGGTTAGAACCATGGAGATGATGATGGAGATAATTAACATGAATGAGAGAGCTTATTCTAAAGAAAACCAAACAACTCCTCAAAATAAAAATAAAAATCAGAACCAGAACTTTAGAAGGAATCCCCCTCAAATTAGACAAAGAGGCCCTGATCAACAAATCAGACCTCCTTTCCAACAAAACTATGTTGTTGGAGATGAGGGAGTGATTGAAGAAACAAAGGAAGATCACATAAACTTATTGGGAGTAAACAATGAGGATATTGTTTTCCTTGCTAAAGAAGAACAAGGCATATCTATACCCTATGATGAAGAAAGCCCATAATCTGAAGACTACAAACAAGGATTTGAAAATTATATAATGGAAGTACACAGAAAATATGACCTTAGGAGTAAAAAGAGTCAAGATACTCCCAAAAAGAAAGCCTTTGAAATTTCTGTTAGAAACAATCCTGAAAACATTTCTAAAAAGACAACAGAAAACAACAAAACAGTGGCTGAAAGTTCTGATAAAAACAAAGGAAAAAATAGCCAAATAAATGAAAAACATGGTGGTGACCAAAGTAGCACTAGCAACTCAGCTAATGCCCCTAGTAAAATTATTTAATTGTTGTTCATAATAAAAACCAGCAAGCTAAATTTGCTGAGAAAACAGTGACTAAGAAGGATGATCTAAACATTTTGAAAGCTCAGATACCTTTCAGTATAGAGAGTGAAATTTCAAAAATCAAGATCCCTATTCCTCTTACTGAATTAGTCACCCAATATGTATATAAAACCCAAATTTTGAGAGTTTTAAACATAAGAGAACAAATTGATTCTTTCAATGTGACTGATGACAAAGCTGAGCTTTTGTTTGGACCAGAAGTAGAAGGGAAATTTCAAGAAGGAGGTGTTCCTCCTTTTTATGTGAGTCTAAACATCCATGATAAGAATTTGCAAAATGCCATGCTTGACTCAGGGGCCTCCCACAACCTTATGCCTAAAGTAGTGATAGAGAGACTAGGCCTTGAGATAACTAGACCTTACAAGGATTTATACTCCTTTGATTCCAGTAGAGTTAAATGTCTAGGCTTGATCAAAGATTTATATCTAAACTTAGCAAAAATACCACCCAAGAGCTTAATGATGGACATTGTAGTGGCTGATATACCTCCTAAATATGGCATGCTCCTTTCAAGGTCATGGGGTGCTAAACTCTAAGGTACCCTGCAGATGGATATGACTTATGCAACCATCCCTGTCTTTAGTCAACCAAGAAGACTATATAGGGAAACACATATGAAATACATGGTTAATAGTCAATAAAAACCAGACAAATCCCCACTTTATTATATTCACACAGACCTTGGCTCATTCATTCTTTACAATGATGAAAGTATTAATGAGCAAGGAGAAGGAGATGAAAAATCAGCAATAGAAAAAGAGGGAAGAAAGGAGAAATTTCTAAAACAGTTTGCTAACTCAGAACATCACAACAAACATGATGAAGATCATGGGCAACAAACCAACCATCAACACAGGGCTGATTATGAAAAACAAGATAAAACTCAACATAATTAGAACCTTGAGGAACAAAATAAAAATGAACATAGTGCAGATCCTAAAATACAACATAATGACAGCCAAAATAAACAGGACAAAGAGGACAAAAATAAATTTAATAACAAATTAGAAAGTGAACCTCTTTGGAGTATGAGTTTTGATGGGTTTTGTAGTAAAACTGGTTCAAGAGCAGGCATATGGGTACATAACATAGAAAATAATCATGTTGAGGGCCATTCATATAAACTAAACTTTCAATGCACCAATAACATAACCGAATATGAGGCTCTCCTCTTTGGACTGCATTTGTTGAAAAAACTAGGAGCCAAGAGGATAACTATTCTTGGAGACTCAAAACTGATTATTATACAAGTGAATGGAGAATATACTGCCAAGCATCCAAGATTACAAGCATATAGAGATGATGTTGTTGACCTTTTGAAAACATTCACAGAATATGAGCTTAACTTTTTTCCTAGAAACCATAACATTCTTGCCAATGGTTTAGTATTTGTTGCTAGTACATGTCAAAAACCTTATGAGAGAAAACAATACACAGTCCAAGTTAAATGTAGACCAGCAGTCCTTGATAATATCGAATATTGGCAAGTCTTTGAAGGAGATAAACAAATAGAGGATTTCCTACAGTCCAGAAATGGGTTTGAAATGACCAATTCAAACTCAGAGTATGAAAAATACTGTCCTACTAAGGAAAAAACTTATGAAGAAGAAACTCCTAACATTGCTGATATAAATCTGTTAACTAAAAAACACCCACAGAAAATAGAGCTGAGTACTAATTTAGAACAAGAATATTTTGATGTGCTGCAGTCTCACACTGATAAATTTCCAAAGAGACTAGTGCCTCTAGAAGAATTGTGTGACTTTAATGATGTTTGCAAAAAGCCAAAAATGGAACCCACTGAAACTGAAATGGAAGAGTGAAATATAGGCAGTGAACTACAACCAAGGATGATTAAATTATCCAAAACACTGCCAGCTCATATAAAACTGAAATACCTTGAGCTTTTTAGAAAATTTTCTGATGTATTTGCTTGGAGTTATGAGGACTTAAAATCATATGATACAGAGATAATTCAACATAATATACCCCTCAAAGAAAACCAAAAACCT
The DNA here is from genome assembly GCA_034641835.2 of Pinus albicaulis. Classification (NCBI taxonomy): domain Eukaryota; kingdom Viridiplantae; phylum Streptophyta; class Pinopsida; order Pinales; family Pinaceae; genus Pinus; species Pinus albicaulis. The sequence continues at coordinate 881,916,035 of CM076579.1, read as the reverse complement.
TTTAGACAAAAATTGTGTAGAAACCTTGTGTAATTACCTCTGGTTGAGAGAGAAATCAAGAAAATGTATGATGTTGGAATCATAGTCCCAGTGAGATACTCAGAGTGGGTATCCAATCTTGTATCTGTGAGGAATAAAACAGGAGAGATAAGGCTTTTTATAGACTTTAGAAACTTTAAAAAATCCTCTTTAAAGGATAACTACCCCTTGCCCAAAATGGATCATATCTTACAGAGGGTAGTAGGTTCTAAGAGAATTTATTTTCTAGATGGCTTTTTAGGATACAACCAAGTATTGATACACCCTGATGATCAACTTAAAACAAATTTCACTACACCTTGGGGCACTTTCATGTATGTGAAAATTCCTTTTGGTTTAATGAATGTTGGTGCCACATTCCAAAGAGCCATGGATATTTCTTTCTCATAAGAGATATGGTTCTTCATTGTTATATATTTAGATGAAATCACTGTCTATTCCAAAACAAATGAAGAACACCTTGCTCACTTAAGAAAAGTCTTTGAGAAATGTAGAAAGTATGGTCTATCCTTAAATCCCAAGAAAACTTTATTTGGCCTCCGAGAAGGTAAACTTCTAGGCCATATCATATCTGAAGAGGGAATAAAGATAGACCCAAAAAGGATTGAAGGAATATTGCAAATCAATCATCCTAAAAATATCAAAGAACTGCAATATTTCATTGGAAAGATTAATTTCTTTAGAAGGTTCATACCAAACCTTGCCGAACTCCTTACAAACATAACAAACATGCTAAAAATGGAAACATGAGTTAAATGGATCATTGAAGCAAAGCAATCCTTTGAACTGGTTAAACAAGCACTCACACAAACACCAGTTCTCATTAGCCCTGATTTTAACAAAGATTTCTTCATCTTCTCCTTTGCATCAGAACATACAGTTGTTTTTGTCCTACTTTAAAAAAAACATAAAAGGACAAGAGCAGCCCATTGCATTTTTCAGCAAGGCTTTAAGGGATGCACCTCTGAAATATAACATAATGGAAAAATAGGCTTTTTCCTTGATCAAGGCCTTGAAATATTTCAGAGTTTACATTTTACACTCACACATCATTGCATTTGTCCCACACACAGTTGTCAAAGACATTTTAACACAAGATCCTGATGGCAAAAGAGGAAAGTGGATTGTTTTTATATTAGAATATGACTTGGAAATCAGACCCACTAAATTGATCAAAGGAAAAGGACTTGCAAAACTTATGCCTGAATCAAACCTTAAAGCCTTAGATATGAATATGGTTGATCTTTTAGAAGAACAAAAGGAATGCACAGCCCCTCCTATTGAAGAAGTATTGCTGAATTCACTTTGGTATTATGATATTTTATATGTGATTTTCTATCTTAACGTTCCTCCTAGTTTATCTAAGACAAAGGCAAGATTTTTGAAATTAAAAATTGAAAATTACTACATTATAGATAAATGGTTATATTGGAAAAATGCTAGTGGTCTATTGCTTAAATGTTTTCCTAAGAATGATGCAGAGAAGATCAAGCATGAGTTTCATGAAGGGGAATTTGGAGGCCACCTCTATTGGAAAACAACTGTCAACAAAATCCTTAGAGCTGGTTATTATTGGCCCACCCTCTTCCAAGATATCCATAAATTGGTAGTTTCCTGCCACAAATGTCAAATCTTTGAAGGAAAAAGAAAAATATTACCCTTACCTTTGCATCCTATTTCTGTTGAAGCTCCTTTTCAACAGTGGGGCCTAGAATCCATTGGGGAAATCCATCCTTCTTCATTTTCCCAACATAAATGGATCCTCACATCAATTGATAACTTTACGAAATGGATAGAGACAATCCCCTCTAGAACTGATACTGATCTAGTAATCATTAAATTCCTTGAAAACCATATTTTGTCTAGATTTGGTTGTCCTAGAAAGATTATCACTAAAAATGCTGCTTCCTTTAGATCAAAGAGGATGGTATACTTTTGCCACAAATATCAGATCACATTGGGTCATTCCACTGCTTATTACCCTCAAGGTAATGGGTTGGCATAATCCTCAAACAAGAGTTCGATAAACATCATCAAGAAATTGTTGGAAGGAAATCAGAAGTCATGGCATTGTAAGCTAATACATGCTCTATGGGCAAATAAGTTAACATGCAATAAATCAATTGAAATGTCTCCCTACCAACTATTTTATGGAGCAGATGCGATTTTTCCAACAAACCTAGGAGTGCCAGTTATGAAGTTGATCCAGGAAGCACAGTTTGAAGATAATGACATGATAAGAAGGATAAAGCAGACTATACAGTTGCAGAAAACAAGAGAGGAAGTCTACAATAGAACACAATTAGTGCAGGACAAAATCAAGAAGCTATTTAACAAAAGGACAAAAAAAAATGATTTTAACATTGCTGAAAAAGTGCTCAAATGGGACTCAAGAGAAGAAGACAAGGGAAAGCATGGTAATTTTGAAAATCTGTGGAAAGGTCCTTACATTGTCCATTCTGCCAGAGGCAACAATGCATTTTTCTTACAGGAAATGGATGGAAAATAAATTTTTGGAGGTCCTGTCAATGGCAGGATGCTCAAACATTATTTCCATTAATATGCATAAGTTCAGAGTTTTATCCATTGTATATAACATTGTTTAAAGAAAGATTAGAAAAATAAATACAAAAATAGAAAAACAAAGAAAAAGAGAGCAGAAAAATAAAGGTACAGCCCCATACCAAAAAAGAAGTAAGTTCTGAAAATGTGCAAGTCCAAATGCCATTACTTGAGAAGAGAAGCCTTACTCAGTCATATAGCCTAATCATGACTGAGTGAGTTTTAAATTTTTTCTGATATGTTAGTGAATAAAGATTGGCCAAACTGTCTAAATTTGGCTTATCAGTAGACTAGATTAGATTAAGAAAAGAAATTGGTTCCAAAGCTCAAAATCTGAACCAAGATAGAAAGAGAGGGATTAAAAAGAAAATTCCAGATATCAGCCCTTAAAATTTTGTGTTAAATTTCTGCAAAATAAATTATGTATGCAGACTTGAAAAAAGTATCACTGCTCATAAAAAATCAGACTGTTCAATCCTGATTTGGCTATGTTTTCAATTTTCTGTTTTAGATTAGAGAATGAAAATATGTCATACAACTTAACTTTGACAGATGGTTAGACTAGGTAGAGAAATAAAAGAGTTCACCAGCTTAATCTGAACATTTGGTTTATATAAGTGTAGAATTTGTTAGTTTCCTGTTTTCAAAAGAAATGATGTCAAGGGTTGGCTAATTCAAATTCAACCAATGAAGAAAAAATGTTAGAACAAGTAATATGGGTAGGTAGAAGTTGAGTTGAAAATAATCATGTTATGATTCAGATGTTGCAGATCACAATTCCAAAGTAGTAAATCATCAAGTTAAAGGAGCTCTGTCAAGGTGTAAATCAAGGCACTGGTCTAATTCTTCCAGAGATTTATTTTCTGAGGTTCTTGACACCTCCTAAAGGAGCTGCCCTCCCCAATTGGAGCCACTGTTAGCCATCTATAATTTTTGTTGATATCAAAATATGACTAAATAATGATTTTGGATTTCTAAAAATAGTATTTGAGAAACACTGTGAGTCCTAGAAATCTCACTACCTTCATCATCCTAAGTTTGACTATTTTTCACTAAACTTTTCTACCTTTTGCCTTCTCAAAAGTTCACCCTGCTGCTCCAAGAAAACTCCATTTTTGGGCCTATTTGCCTCATTTCATCACCTCACTTACACTCTCATTCACTCTCTTTTTCCCCTCTCAAAACCCATTTCTTTTTTCCCCTAACAAACCCTCACAACCCCTCCTTATTCATCATTTTTGTCTAAAAACCCTTAAACAATATAAAAACCCTTCTTGCATTGTTTAAACTTTGATTTTTGCCCTATCAGACCTCTTAAAAACCTTGCAAAACTCTGTTTTTATGTTAAAAACCCACTTTTTGTGAAAAAGTACTTTAAACCCCTTTTCAGCTTAAAAAACCCAGCCCCCTCACCCATATGAATCTAAAACCCGACCTACCACTATTCCCTTAAACCCCTGCCCATCTCAGCCCTCAGTCTTCTTTGACTGATCCAGGGTAAAATCTTGATACCCTTCACCAAGACCTTTTACTTCGGCTGATAATTATAATTGCATTTAATTAAAGATGCTAATGAACTGAAATGAATAATTGTAGCTGTAAATAAGAGGAACATAAATGAACAAGATCAACAATCATAAGCACACATCGTTTGATAACGAAATTCGTCCAAGAGGGACTACATCTCCTGGCCTCGATGTTAGGATGGTGTAGGCCACTGCATTATGTGTTGTAAGAAGAAGCTGTACATGGATGTGTTTTCCCTATGACATACAAGGAAAAACTACCCTCACGTAGGAGTGGCTTGACTTCTTTAAGATATGTTCCACTGCGGAACTCTCATACATAAAGAAAGACTCCTATCAGTATGACCATAGCTGACATGTAATAAATAAGAGTATCCCGCCAATCCTAGCAAACAAGGGATCTCAACAATACACATGTGAAAGCGAGCATCCCGCCAATGAGGAATAAAAGGGATCTCATACGTGACACAAATCCATAGCTAAAAATACATCAATAACAACACAAGGCAAGATCCCACGACTCATGCATCAATCGAGATCTTCAAGACAATGCATCTCAAAGAGAAATAAATGAAGAAGCACATGGAATCCACATCATATACCTCATGTTGCCATTTGTTGAAGGCTGAGCTACCCTGTGGCTAAATCTAAAAACACCATCAATCTTGTGGCATCGAAAAATGTGAAAATGACTGCTCACTTGTGGAAATCTGACACCTGCATAACCCACTTCCAAAAGTGGTTGAAAAATAAAAAACTCAGGTGAAGAAACTAAGCACACCATCAGACTCGTGGCATCAAGTAGTGCAGAAATGACATAAAATTTGTCCCATTTGGACAAAGTCAAAATTTTTACCTCCTGAAAGTTGGCCTCAATCAAGGTTCCACTTGCCTCTTTTCTAGCTCATGGTTCCACATCACCTGCAATAAAAAAATATTAACCTCGATCTGTGTGCACACACTCCTGCTCCTCCATGGCCTGGGTGCACTTTCAAATGACATGTTTATATTGAAAATTGTGGGCGGATTAAACAAGAAATTTGTTTGGGTGAATTGATAAAAATGGAATTTGGTTGAGGAGGGGTCGGGGGGTCAAATCCCGGCCCTCCCAAATTAGCACGAGATTTTATTAAAAAAAGGGGCGCATTTATTTTTTGTTTGAATTTGGGAGGGGTTGGGCCCGCCTTGGGCGGCCCGCCCCATGATCTCCACCGACACATATATACGTGGCCATAAAGGTGGCTTGGGTGGTGGTGGGGTTCACAACCCCCACCCCCATTTAATGATGTTGAGTTGAGTTGGGTTGAGAAATGGGGAGCCACTGCGTGGGCGGATCGGCAGACCCGCTGGTGGTGGGTTCGACTCCCACTGGCTCCGGTATAAAAGATGTTGTCGTGGGTTCCGTCGGAGGGGGTGGCAGGGTTGGTGGCCTGCCACCCCATATATATATTTTTTGTTTTAATTTTAAACAACCCATTAATTTTTGAAAAATCAGTTTTTGACTGTAGGAGGAAAATTAACTAGGCAACAATTTCACCCAGAACCTGGCCTAAGTGTGCTGGAATCCGGTGGTCGGGTTTGGTCCAATTTGTGTCCTCATTAAGGCTGCCCAGTCACCAAGTCAACCCAAAAATTTGACAGCTCCTAACTCCTTCATATGGACTCGGAATTGAGTGTCGCCTACGTCGTTGGAATCAAAATGATGAGATCTACAATATGAACCTAGTTCGAGAGATTTTCAAACAATTTTATTTTTGAGCCCTCTGTGCTGAGCCACTTGTACTTGTACCTATTTAATCCACCTAGATCAATCATCCCCACTGAGGAGCTTTTGGTCCTCCAAAAGCATCAAGCTTTACCTATCATCAACTGTCTGAAAATGTCATTAAAAGGCACATACCCACATGACTCCTTCACTTGGCGTACTTTGGAATCAAGATGAAAAGCCATCATCTACAACTACTGCAATGCGATGTCTGAAAAGGAACATCCCTTCAAGACTCCTTTACCTATTGTACTTCGGAATCAAGATGCAAAGCCAACACCTGCAAATGTTGTGATGCAAATGTGTGAAAGACACATCTCTTGAAGATTCCTTTACCTTACGTACTTTGGAATCAAGATGCAAAGCCAACACCTGCAACTGTTGTGGTGCAAATGTGTGAAAGGCACATCTCTTAAAGATTTCTTTACCTTATGTACTTTGGAATCAAGATGAAAAGCCAACACTTGCAACTGCTGAAATGAAAATGTCGAAAAAGGCACATCCCTTGAAGACTCCTTCACTTTCGTTCTTTGGAATCTGAATGCCAACACCTGCCTAAAGCTGCAACGAACATTACATTTTTAATGTGACCAACAATGACCCAAATATTTCCATACTTGCCATGAGTTTATAACATGTACTCGGTGGTCAAGCTTACAAAAAAATGGAAATCATAACTCAACAAAATTACAAGACCAGACCTCATCATCACATTTCGAAGTGATGATAAAACACCTCATCACTTTTACATGAAAGAAATGCATCAGACGACTCATAGAACATGACCAAAACATAATCATCGCATCTCAAATTGATGGAAACACATCATCACTTATACATGAAAGAGATCCAACACACGACTTATAAAAAAAGGCCAAAAACAAATATCATGGTCGCTTAAACGAGTGATGGAAACACATCATCACTTTCATAATAAAAATGCCACAAATAATTTACAACATGGGCATGACAAGCTTAACATCTCTAGAAAAAAAACAATCTAGGAGAACCACTTCTCACTTATTAAAGCGAGTGGATCATTTCCCTGTGGTGAACTTTCTTGTCGATCAGCTCTTTCGACTAGTGTATGCATGAGCGCTTTGTCCTTAAGGTGCTACTCTGGATGAAGTTTCCAGCCTGTGGCTCTTTGGTAGCCACTTTGGTCACAATGGGTGCAAAATTTCTTTTTCCTCCAAACCTGTTTAACATATTTCTTTTCCAGTTGGGGAGAAGGCTTTTCATGCCTCTTCCTCCTTTGTGCTACCATCCTCTTCTAGCACTCAGAAATCACATGGTTATTTAAACCACAAAAATAAAAAAATTTACGATGCCATATTTTATGACCGTGGTTATCAAAATTCTTATAATTAAAATGCACTCTGGAATAATGAGACTTAGTATACCTTCTGGGGTGGTCTGTGGTGCGATCATGATGATGGGAGCTTGCCTCAGTTCCTTCACTGCAACGTGCACTGCCATGGAATGATGGCGAAGTGTCCCCATCATTCCTCTTCCTTGGAGAGTTCATCATTATATGTTTGCCTTTGATGTCCTTTGAACATCCTTCATAAGTGTACCCCAAACCTGCATAACGAGGTCGTTGCACAACCTCCAATGGTTCAGTTATGCCTTGGCCATGAATGCCAAGTCCTCCTCCTCTATACCCAATTTTGGTGAGAAGTCTCATGCCGGTACCTATGATGGGTATCTCCACACTTCCAACTGAAATTAGATCATGTGAAGAAATTGAAGCAAAATCAACACTGTTTACCTTAGGTGTTGATTGTGAAACAGATGAAGAAAGTTGTTGTAAGCCCTCGTTGCGCTTTGCTTCCATCAATGCCTCTGACATGGCTTGAATCTGAAGCTACAACTGCTCCATCTCCTCCTTCTCTTTCTGTAGGAATGCTTTTAAGGCATCATGATCTCTCTGAAGAGCTTCATTGTTGCATTTCAAATCTTCCCACGCCTCTGTCGTGGCTTGCAACTGAAGCTGCAACAGCTGCTTCTCCTCCTTCTCTTCATGTAGGAACGCCTTCAAGGCATCATGATCTACTTGCATAATTTCATTGTTTCACTTCCAATATTCCCTTGCTTCTGTTGTGGCTTGTAATTGAAGCTGCAACTGATGTTTGTCCTCCTTCTCTTCATGTAGGAGGGTATTCAATTCTCCATTCTCTGTTGCTTGTTTTTCATAAGCCTCGTACAACATGTCCACTTTCTCAGACACCCTAAGCATGGTTTCGTACATTTCCTTGAAATTATCCATGGCTCAACTTAGCAAACGTTCAATGTTCACACCTGCAATCCAGTCAGCAAGAATACATGCTCTGATACCACTTGATCTAGGGTAAAATCTTGACACCCTTAGCCAATACCTTTTACTTCGGCTGATAATTAGAATTGCATTTAATTAAAAACGTTAATGAAATGAAATGAAAAATTGTAGCTGTAAATAAGAGGACATAAATGAACAAGATCAGCAATCATAAGCACACGTCATTTGATAACGGAGTTCGTCCAGGAGGGACTACATCTTCGGGCCTCGGTGTCAAGATGGTGTAGGCCACTGCATTATGTGTTGTAAGAAGAAGATGTACATGGATGTGTTTTCCCTATGACATGCAAGGAAAAATTTCCCTCACGCAAGAGTGGCTTGACTTCTTTAAGAGATGTTCCACTGCGGAACTCTCATACATAAAGAAAGACTCCTATCAGTATGACCATAGCTGACATGTAATAAATAAGAGTATCCCGCCAATCCTGGCAAACAAGGGATCTCAAAAATACACATATGAAAGCGAGCATCCCGCCAATGCGGCATAAAGGGATCTCATACGTGACACAAATCCATAGCTGAAAATACATCAATAACAACACAAGGCAAGATCCCACGACTCATGCATCAACCGGGATCTGCAAGACATAATGCATCTCAAAGAGAAATAAAGGAAGAATTACATGGAATCCACATCATATACTTCATGCTACCATTTTTTGAAGGTTGAGCTGCTCTGTGGCTAAATCTAAAAACACCATCAATCTTGTGGCATCGAAAAAGGTGAAAACGACTGCTCACTTGTGGAAATTTGACACCTGCATAACCCACTTCCAAAAGTGGCTAAAAATCAAAAACTTAGGTGAAGAAACTGAGCATGTCATCAGGCTTGTGGCGTTGAGTAGTGCAGAAACGACATAAAATTTGTTCCGTTTGGACAAAGTCAAAATTTCGCCCTCCTGAAAGTTGGCCTCAATCAAGGTTCTTCCTGCCTCTTTTTTGGCTCATGGTTCCACATCACCTGCAATAAAAAATATTAACCTTGATCTGCGTGCACGCACTCCTTCTCCTCCATGGCCTGGGTGCACTTTCAAATGTCAGGTTTATATTGAAAGTTGTGGGTGGATTAAACAAGAAATCCGTTTGGGTGAATTGGTAAAAAATGGAATTTGGTTGAGGAGGGGTCAGGGGGTCAAATCCCACCCCTCCCACCTTAGCATGAGATTTTATTAAAAAAAGGGGCGCGTTTATTTTTTGTTTGAATTTGGGAGGGGTCGGCCCCGCCTTGGGAGGCCCGCCCCATGATCTCCGCCGCCACATATATATGTGGCCATAAAGGTGGCTTGGGTGGTAGTGGGGTTCACAACCCCCGCCTCCATTTAATGTCGTTGAGTTGAGTTGGGCTGAGAAATGGGAAGCCGCCAAGATCTGTATCCACCATGTAGGGCCTTCCCACCCACCCTGTGATAAAGGCATGTTGCTTGGGTTCGTCGTTGGTGGAAAGGGTTATGGCCTGCCACCCCATGTATATATTTTTTGTTTTAATTTTAAACAACCAATTAATTTTTGAAAAAACAAGTTTTGACCATAGGAGGAAAATCAACTAGGCAACAATTTTTCCTAGAACCTAGCTTGAGTGTGCCGAAATCCGGTGGCCGGGTTTGGTCCAATTTGCGTCCTCCTTAAGGCTGCCCAGTCACCAAGTCAACCCAAAACTTTGACCGCTCCTAACTCCTTCATACGGACTCGGAATTGAGTAACGTCTATGCCGTTGGAATCATAATGACGAGATCTACAATCTGAACCTATTTCGAGAGATTTTCAAACACTTTAATTTTTGAGCCCTCTGTGCTGAGCCACTTGTACTTGTACCTATTTAATCCACCTGGATCATTGACCACACAAGACCATTTCTCTTGCCTATTTCCTAGCCCCTTCCCCCTTTACCTTACCCCATCTCTTTGCTTCCTTCCTGACCAATCTCCACCGTTGATCCCGAAACTTAGGCTCTGATACAATGACAGTTGCACCCCTATCACTCCACCCATTCTTTATACAAACTGCGCTACACGATAAAACTGCCACATCATCACGCCTGGGCCCCTTATGTTTTCTTCTGCAAGGTCTGATTGGAATATTCTTAATTTCCTTCCAGTTACATCTGGCTTGTTGTCTTGGAAATGATTCAATAGAGTGAAAGCAAGGAAATTGTGGTGAACCCATGTTCCTTTGAGTAAGACTTGAAATATTGTTTTTAAGACCTTTCTTTAAAGTACACTTACTAAAGTCTAAAACCAGAGAGGTCTATGGTATGCCCTTCCATTTGGTCTGCCTTGAAATGTTGCTTTGAAGAGTCTTTAGAGAGTTATGTCAAAAGTAGATTAGATTATTTTTGTTTGATCTTAGATTTCTCTTACTGTTTTCTTTATTTGAAAGTAGTATTTTGATTGTTGGATTGTTGTCTGAAAGGTTGCTTATTAAAAAATTGTCCAAAGAAGTCTATGGTTTACCCTATTCTTTGGCTTGCTCCAAACAGTTACCTCAAAAGGCTTTTCTTGTCTAAGTAGAGCTAGAATATTCTTAACTGACTATAGCTTTGCTGCCTTCACAACTTATTATTGTTTCATATCACAACCTAATCTAAAGAATCCATTTGATATAGTTAGCTTTCCCTATGAATACCCTTGCAGATTTTATGAAAAATTAAATCCTTTTATGAATCCATATCCCAATGGATTAATGTTTTCTCACAGTCTAGTTGTTCAATTGAAACATTCCCTCAATCAGTCACACCATTGATCCTTAAATTTATCAATTAATCCAACCAAAAACAAACAAGTCCTTAGAACTTCATAACTAGCCTAAAATCATAAACAAAGAGCACAAAGATATATCAATTTAAAACACCTTTATAGAGAGATCCCTCTCTGAATCCAGGAAGGCTAGGTCTTAGGATTCCAAAGTGGTTCTGATGTGGCCCCTGTAGTGTTTTTTCTTGCCACTCTTACAAATCATAGGGAGCCAACAGGAGGTAGTAAACCAATAAGTTAGAAGCTGATTAGGAATTTCAAACTTGATCAAGCGACGAAGATACCTCCATTCATGAATATGATCCGAGATATGAGTAGCTCGATCTTGCTTCAAGGATGTGAGGAGGTGCGTCCCGGTTTCATACTGAACCGGTAACTGAAAATGCATGAGAAATGCCATGGCTAAAGAGTTGAAATCTTGGAAGATACCACGAGATAATTCAATCTACCACTTGGCAGAGACACCCGTAAGAGTCTGTTGGAAAAGATGAATTCAGATAGAATTGTAAACCCAAGAGTTAGAGGAGCACCATAGATGGTAGGTCATAACATGTGCTTGGGGGTGTTCTCCGTACTTTCCCTCAAACTTGGGACAATCACTAGCAATTTTGGTTGGAATTGGAGGCCAATACGGGTTATGAAGGATCGGATCGTTCATCAACTTTGATACATCAAGCAGTTCCAACGTAGCAAGAAACATTGATTGAGGATTAAAAGGCATTGCAGGTCTTTGATAAGGACCAGTGTTAGCATTCCACCCAGGTTGAGAGAAATTATGCCCCCGTATGTTTTGTCCTGGAGGATTCTGGCCATAGGGGTTATAAGCCTGATAGTTCTTCCCATACTAGGGTTGAGTATTGGGATACTGATTCTGAGTATACCACGGGGGTCCTTGCTGAGCAACATATGGATTTTGCTGCAGAATGTAAGCATTTCCTTGAGGTGGATTATACACCATCTGGGATTGACTTTGAGGGTAATAAGTGAAACCTTGGGGCACACTATATACTGCTTGATATTGACCTTGAGGAGGGTAAGCAGTGCCTTGAGGTTGAGCAGGTTATCCCTGCGAAACAGGTGAACAAGTTGAACCGGATATTGAGCAGGTTGAACAGGTTGAATCAACTACTGAGCAGGTTGAATCGGCTACTGAGGTTGGACAGGTGTCCCTGCGGAGCAAATTGGCTTGGATACAAAGGGCCACTAGGTTGCCCTTGCGGAAGAGGTTGGCCCTATGCTTCGAATGGGCCAGGTTGCCCTTGAAAACGAGGTTGACCTGGCGTAAGACCGTATGGTTTTCCTTGTTGTACAAAATATTGGCCTTGCTGAATGTAAGGTTGCTGTTGTTGCACAAAAGTTTGTCCCTGTGGTGGATACATTTTCCCCCAGGAACATAAGATGCTCTGGGTTGAAATTGAAATTGCCCAGAAGGACCACAGGGTTGTCCTTGTTGGACCAAAGGTTGACCTTGTAAGGGTTTTCCTTGTAGACCGTAAGGTTTTCCCTATGGAACAAAGGGTTGTCCCTGCTGGACCAAAGGTTGTCCCTGTAAGGGTTGTCCTTGTAGGCCTAAGGGTTGTCCCTGTAAGAATGGTCCTTGATGAGAAATGGTATGATAGGGATCAGCCGGAGGAAAATAAACTTTATTGGGATCAATTGAAGGCATATATACTGGATTACCATAGACATCATAATGATGTGGAGGATTGCCAGGAGCTTGTGGCTACTGAGAACCCTGAGGTGTGGAATTCTATTGTTGATCACCCAGAGAGGGAGCATAACGTCAGTGGATATCCAAAATATAGTCATCGAAAGTATAAGTAGAAACCATAGGCATGGTAGAAGTAGATGGGGTTGCCATAGCACGAGATTGTGATCCACTCACGGTGGATCTAACCAGTAACGTAGGATTGATAAAGATAGACGTGCGAACAGTAGCAGACCCTGACGACTTATTCGTACGAACAACTGGTGTAGATGAAGCCACACAAATGGTGGGTCGGACTAGGACAGATGTAACAACGACCGACAAGATGGGTGTCGAAGGTGACATTCCTAGTGTAGGATATACTGATCTCCTTAGAGGAATCGATGTACTTGACTGTGTCATGGACACAACACCAGAAATGATCTGACCCAGAGTACGATAACTGGGTGGAAGAGACACCGATTGAGGGGAAGGTTGACTGGAGACATATGGAAAATCTTCTGGGAACAACTGATATTCCCAGTAGAAACATGAAATTCGTCACTGCTGACAAGACTCAAAGAATCCATATTTGACGACATCGTAAGATCGTCGAAAATATGACGAGGACTAGGAGGTAAAGCAGTAGCTAATAATGACGATCCCAAAGTAAGAGGAGGGAATTCTTCCTCGCTCCCAAAACTAGACCAAGCACCCTGAGGTGGCCAAGTGAAATCAACCGACCCTTCAAGAGGAGACTGAGTAGCGAGAGGCAAGACACTCGAGAGGATAGGCTGCGAAAACCCGACAGACCTAGTGGATTGAGGTGTTTCCAAAGAAACGTCAAGAAAATGACTACCACTAGGAGGCAGTGAATAAGACAATGAAACTGGTCGTTCCACCACAGTGAAAATTTTCCAAAACAGGGAAGAAACGAGATAGTGTATTCGAGGCTTCAAGATCAAACACTAAGGAACTATTAAAAACAAGCTAAGAAAAGATATTTAACGGGCATGTGATTGTAGGCAGTTAATTTTTATGACATTGAAATGAAACTTTGTTGTTTCATGTTTTAAGAGTCGAGAAACAGATAAAAGATGACTCTAGTCACTTTCAGATTGAACGAGCGTGAAAGGACAAGTGCTCGATGATATTTTCACTTTTAGAGAGTCACAAAAATACCAAAATGACTACTCAGGTAATCTAATAAAGAGGGTGTACCAAGTTTCCGTGAACTTCCATATACACCTTGGTGATCAAATGAAAGAGAAATGACCAAGGACTTGACGTACGTGCAAGTAGTCTCCCTGAATGTTGTGTTCGGTGTATCACAGTTACAGGGCGGTAGACTCATCTTCCTATGGATAAAGTATTACAACCTATGAGGGTCTCCCTTTATATACATAACAGTACGGGGAGCACAAGGCCGTACTAGTGTTGTCTAATGCCAAATGGTGAATGACAACTACTAGGTTTAATGACGTCAGAACACGTCACTAGCCCAGACCTCTAAAATATGTGCGTTAGGTTTCAATGCTTCCTTAGGTTGATTGAATTTATTTTAAGGTTGATCTTGAATTAATGTTTCAATTTCAAGGCCTTACCGAATGTGATCCCGAATTCCTAAATGCATACTACATGCAAAAGAACATCATTTCCGTTCAATGAATGCTAGCTAAGAGAAGGATAGGAACTCTATGACAAAGTAGCAATCAATTGAAACATGAAAAGAATTTCGCTAATGCATTTAATACAACCAAATGAGAAAAAGAAAACTCTTTCCTAGTTTGCTAAGAGCTAGTTATGCAAAAGAACATTTTCATTTTCAAGGTAAGAGAAAGAATGCAATATTTGTTTTTTAGATGAATGAAGCACACAATGAACTGTTACACTAAAAAGAAAAACAAAGACTAGTTTTGAGCACTACGAATGTAAAGATCTAAAATCAATAAATCAAATGCAATACAAACATAAAACACACTCAAAACAAGGATGCACTCTTCCAAGAAAATGAAGTGCTTTCAAAACGATCCAACGAGTAATGTAATCTATGCTCAAAGTGACGAAATGGAGATTCAAACGAAAACAAAAGTGATCATCCAAAAAACCAAAGACACAAAGAATTGAGAGAAAGAATAACATAATCATTCAGTGAACTGAAATGAAAAATATCAAAGTCACTCGAACTTCACTTAGAAGGCTGAGTGAGGAAAGGGCCGAAAAAACAGCACAAGACACCTAGAAACCTAGGGTTACAAACTCCATTGATAAGATAATGGAAAAACTGCTGAGAATATCAAGACTACAGAGTCAAAACAATCTCAAAAGACTAATTGCAAGGCAAAGAACCAATCCAGATCCAATAACTACCGAAAAAAACTCAGAAAATAGGTCAAATCAAATCCTACATTATTCGGCACGATTGCTAGGTTGTAATCCGCACCTAATAGGGGTTGGCGCACCTGTGACAAAAGCAACATGCACCAATTGGAACGACTGTTCAAGGAAAAACTGTGCCAAGCTAGAAAACCATAGGAAAAAGATAAAACCACTGAGAAGAGGTCAGCCTTGACACTCTGGAACTTAACAAGATGGTTTAAAATAGTCAGGCAAGTCAAGAAAAGAAGAAAAACAATCAAACGACCAAAGTCGACTCGACAAGCCAAATGCTCAACAAACAGCAAGACGAAAAACACACACTAATCCCCAGCATATTCACCAACTTGTTGTGTCGGTAAATCCCCTCTACGGACAAAGGTGATCCTTCTAGCACTAGGGTGGGTCTAGCAACAAGAGGACATGCTAATGTGTCAGTTCCTAGTTAATGAATGAAATGAGTTGGGATAGATTGTCCTACCAGTGATCCAACGTGGTTGTCATAGCTGTGGCAGTGGTCTCCTGATATTTTCCTCGACATGTCGCGGTCCTTCAGCAATGGTACTTGGGTGCTTGCACAAAGATCAAATGACGAAAGAAGCATACAAGACAATGTTTTCATTCATAACTAGCTAATTAGTCAAGGATAATTAAACGTATTGCGTAAGATAAATCACATCAACACAAGACATGAACCAAAACATCAATCATGTATATATTAAGAGAAAGAAAGAGATTACAACTAGAGCCTTGATGTCGCGACCTCCTTCAGCCAGTCCAGTCAAACTGCGTCTCGAGCATTCGTCGGGGGATTTGGACGTGGTGAGGAAATAAGCCTAAGTTCTCTCTCGATAAGGGTTTCTCTCTTTGCTCTATCTCACACCAACTATATCAGATTGCCTCAGCAAAATGTTCAAGAATTCCTATTCATCTAGCTACATCTATGTGAGAGAGATGTAGTTACAGAAGGAGAGGAGTAAGTTGGGATCCCTCATATGGTGGAAGGGAGGCCTTATCCTTTGGGAAAATTCCCAAAAAGGAGGAAACAAGAAGCCAAAGGAAGGTGCTCAATGTTATTTAGTTGAGCAACCCAAGTTGATTCGCTCATGAAGTAGTTAGCATGGAAACTTCGCTTCTATAATTAAAAAACTTTCCAAAAACATATCAGCACGGGTAGCTCACTGAGATAGAGCACCAATGGGCACAGGTCCTAGTGTTAATTTCTCTTATTGGCACGAGGCCATAAATACCTACCAGCGCCAACCCAAAAGCATGTGTTTTTGATGGTCTATTCCAGGAATAATCAACAGAGGAAATTTTCTTCTCATGGCAAGGGATGCAATGACACTTTTTTCAAGGCTTGACACTTCATACAAACCACAGAAATGGTCCTCCAATGTGCAAGATGGGGATTATAGGGACGGTGAAAAAATGTTGTGTAACACATGTTAAAGAAGGATTCAACACTTAAGTGGACAGTGGAGGCTAAGCAGTTAAAGAAGCACTTACTAAAACACTTGTCCTCGTAAGTCCTAACTTTAGCAAAGATTTCATAAATTTTTCATTTTCTTCAGAACACACCATTGCAGCAGTCTTGTTGCAAAAGAATGATGAAGGTATTGAAAAACCCATTTCTTTTTTCAGTAAAACCGTAAGAGATGAAACACTAAAGTACAATATTATGGAAAAACAAGCACTTGATTTAGTGAAAGCTATAAAGGATTTCAGAGTGTACATTTTATACTCTCACATAATTGCATATGTTCCAAATTCAGTTGTAAAGGACATTCTAATTCAGAATGGGCCTGATGGAAAAAGAGGCAAATGGATTGTCACTATATTGGAATATGACATTGAAATTAAGCCTACAAAATTGATCAAAGGCCAAGGTTTAGCCAAAATCATGGCTGAATCAAACTGTCAGGCCTTAGATATAAATTCCATTACTGCCCTAGATGATCAAGAAGAGATGGTGACTCCACAATTCAGTAAAGCTTTCATAGATTCACCTTGGTATGCAGAACTTATATTTGTTTTAATAAATCTACAAGCTCCTCCTGATTTATCTAGAACTAAATGTAGATTCTTAAAAATGCAAGCAATGAAATATTGTATCGTAGATAACGCTTTATTTTGGAAAGATCATGGTGGAATCCTATTAAACTGTTTATTAAAATATGAAGCTGAAAAATTAATGGAGGAATTTCATGCAGGAGATTGTGGAGGACACCTCTACTGGAAAACAACTTCTAACAAAATTTTGAGGGCATGATTTTACCGGCCCACTCTTTTTGCAGATGTCAGAAAGTATGTGACCTCAAGTCACAAATGTCAGATATTTGAAGGGAAGAAGAAACTCTTACCATTACCCCTCAAACCTATCTCTGTAGAAATGCCATTTCAACAATGGGATCTAGACTTAATTGGTGAAATTCACCAACCCTCCTCAACCCAACATAAATAGATATTGACAACCACTTATTAATTTACCAAGTGGATAGAAGCCATTCCTTCTAGAAAAGCCACAGACTTTGTCATTATCTCATTTATTGAAAACAATATCCTTTCTAGATTTGGATGCCCACAAAAGCTCATTATTGATAATGCTACTGCCTTCAAATCCAAAAAAATGATAGAATTTTGTAAAAAATACCATATCAACCTAGGCCATTCCACTACCTATTACCCTCAAGGTAATGGACTTGCAGAATCCTCAAACAAAATCCTAGTCAACATCATCAAAATGTTGTTAGAAGATAACAAGAAAACCTAGAATAAAAGGTTGGTTAATGCCTTATGGGCGGATAGACTAACTACCAGGAAATCTATTGGTACATCTCCCTATCAATTGGTATATTGGATGGATGTTGTGTTTCCATCCTCATTAGGAGTGTCAATGATGAAAATGATTCAAGAGCTGCAAGTAGAACCAAATGACATCCAAAGGAGGATAAATCAAAAAATTCATTTACAGCAAACCAGGGAAGAAGTTTATATCAAATCACAAGTGATTCAAGACAAAATCAAAAATATATTTGATAAGAAAACTAAAGCAAATGATTTTTTCATAGGTGATAAAGTACTCAAATGGGATTCTAGAAGAGAAGAAAAAGGAAAACATGGGAAATTTGACTTTCTTTGGAAAGGCCCATACATCATTTATGGTTACAGAGATAATAATGCATTTTTTCTTGAAAGAATTAGATGGAACAGATCTACCAGGTGGACCAGTCAATGGTAAAATGCTGAAGCACTAATTTTCTCCAGATTAACCATTAGTTCATTTTTTTTACTTTTTTTATTGCAAATATCATAACAAAGTTTAGATTGGATTGGATGATTATCTTCTAAAGTTGAAGCCCGAAGAGAAGGCCCTAAGATTTGAAAGATATAACATCATATGTTTAAATAAAGGAGATCACAGAAAGCAGTTCCAATCCAAGCAAAGTCAAAGTTCCAAGGCCATTGATCAGAAAGTTCTTGACATCTTACTATGAGATGCCATCCCCAAGTGGAGCCACTGTTAGGGTCCTATAATAATAGGGATCATAATTTTGAATTGACTATGTTAAGTCTTGTAATATTTTACATACCTTTGCTTTCTGCAAATGTTTTCCATATTAGAAAATGAAAAGAGGGTATGTCCTAAAAGAAAAATCAAAGGACCAAAAGAAAAGAAGATCAGAAAAAGAGTATAAAGTATGAACCCCACAAAAAGAAACAAAAATAAATTCTGAAAGTGTTGCACATTCAAATGCCACTACTCTTAGTTTACTTTATGCCAATAAAATTGTGTGCAGCTTGTCCAAAATGTTACAATTCATGATGATCATATAGTTTAATCTTGATTCATTCATGCATTTAAATTTCATGTCATGATAGTTAGTGAATAAAGATCTTACCAAACCATCTAATCTTGGCAGATTAGTAGTAAGGTAGAGAATAAAATGAGCTCATCAGTTTAATCTGAGTCATTGGAAAATATAAGGTTAGAAATAGATTAGTTTGCTTATCAAAAGAAAATAAAAGGGTCAGCAAGCTCAAATGCACCCAATAAAGGAAATAAAAATGTTAGGGTAAATAAAGGGTAGGTAGGATGACTTCAAAGATTATGGAAAAATCAATTGGTTTGTCTCATATTTCTAATATATTTCTAACCATTCCCCCTTGCTAAAAATCCTATTTCCACTCTTGGAAGTCATTTCCCCTTGTAAAAAATCCCTTTCCCCTTATTCTAACCTTTTCCCCTTCCTAAAAACCCATTTCCATCACTAAAAACCCTTCCCCCGTTACTAACTTTGCATTTTCATAAAAAACATGAAAAACCCACTTATCCAAACTTTGTAGTGCTTAATATATATTGGGTCTCACTTCATTTAAACCCCTCCCCGATATCATATTAAACCCCCTACTACTCATATATATATATACCGATCCATTTATAATCATTTAACCCCCATATTATATTAATTCCCTTGTTTAAATATATTTCCCCCATTCTAAACCCACCTTATATTAAAACCTTCGCATATATTGTTTCCCGACCCCACCTCTCAGAATCCTCAACTAATCCCGCAACGCCCGTCACTCGTCCGATTGGTGCCATCCAAGTCTAACCATTCCTAAACCCTTTCGCACTCCCCACTGTCCGATGTTTAAAACCAATTCGGGGGGGGGGGGGGGGGTACGAAATGGGTGGTTTCACACCCCTGTCCCCTTGCCACGCGACACTCCCATATTCTATCACACCCCCAATCTCAAAACCGCCAAACCATTCTTCACGGTGCGATAATCCACTAATTCGCTTCTGTGCTATGGGATAAAACCACTGATGTTTAAAACAATTCAACCGTGTGCCATTGCGTTAAATTCCATCATTCAACAGGAATAAAACCCTACTTAAACAGTTAATTCACCCTTTTTTTTTTGCGAAAAACAAACCAAAATTGCCATTGCCGACTAAGAATTAAAGCCTGCTGCCGCCTGAACCTTCTGTAGACCGAATTCAACCATTTTCTAGGTAATCCTAAGTGCCCAACAACATCAAGTAAACTTACTAATTAATAATTGATAAATTAAATGAATTTATGGCCTCCCAAAGAATAAAAATTGTAAACCCTCTACAACCACCTGTGGTAGATGTTGACCACTCTCCTCTAGTAGATAAAGACTTCAAAATCAATGATACAATGACTAATTTTAACCTTTTAGAGCTCCACTATTGGAGCCATGACAAATTTATTGACGAGGCAGATGATATCCATTTGTGGGATTCAAACCTACATAAATACATCTTCCCACAGACCTTTCAGTTTCTAGAACTCATTAGACTCTACCAGATCAACTATTTTCCCAATGAAAGAGCTCTAGCTACCCCAAGCCAAGATATCCTATTCACAATCACTACTCAATCCATAAATCATATGCTACAGATTCAACCAAAACCTGATGAAGTGCCATTATCTATTGAAATCCTTACTGAACTCTACTTGAAGCTGGACTTTCCCAAAAGATTCCAAATATTCCATACTTTCCTTCCTCCATTAGTAGAAACCCCTAAAAGTAATCCTCCATATTCAACTTCCATATTTTCAGAGAGAACCATACATATTGTTACAATGTTGTCATGTATTTTAGGGTATTTTACTGATGAACATGAAGATGCATCTATCCTTGGCTTCCTATCCATATTTTTCCCAGGTCAGCCTCCAGCTTCAACCTTCAATTTTTCCCAATACCTATCAGATTAAATTCATGATCAGCTAGTCAAATTACCGGAATAAGTAGTATTAAAATACTCAGTTTTGTTTCATTTGTTCCTATATTTCCAATCATAAAGGTTTGCAATTAGCCTCCAAAAATTGGACACAGAGGGTAATCCCCAATTTGTTGTCTTTTGAACATCCTTGATCAGAAAGGATTCAACTGAATTCAGCTATAAAGACTTCATTGATTCATTTGTTTATCTAGTAGTTAATATGCTAAGCAGTAGCATTCAACCTAGAATCAGTGAAGAGATAAACAAGGTGTTACAATTGTCAGATAAAATTAAAACAAGAGATTGGTATTTATGCTAGAATCATACATAAATTAGAGTGTATGGAAACCAGCTAACTCCATACAAACTTCCCAAATACCTCCCAATGAGGTTATTTTCATTAGAATACATCAGACAAATCCTAAACTCAGATGAAGTCAACTTATTTTCAGCTAAGAAAAATACTCAATTCAAGATTAAGAACCAACTAGGTCCTTTTATTTGCAATAGTAGGAATGTTGGTCAGCAAAAAAACAAATATTTACAAGATTTCAAATTCAGTAACAGTTTCAAATGGAAATATGACCCCTTTGGAGTCATAATTAAGTTAAGAGTCAAATTCAAATTGACCCCTTTTATCCATGAGTCAAAGCCATAGGTTGAAAATTATTCCAACTAGTTAGAGTGGTTGGAAAATACTTTACAGGAGATGGAGAAGCAGGTTGATACTAGTTCCATCCTACTTACTCCAGCCCCACAAGACATAAATTCAAAGAGGACAAGTGAGGAAGGCTCTTATTCTGCAGAAACCACTTTTGATACTAAGTTCAAACTTATGTATAGGAAGAAGGAAAAATCGAATCCAGTGATAGAACAGGAAGAAATAGTTGATATATTTGAAGTCATTGATACATATATAGTTGTCAGAGATGATGCACCTCCAATAGTTTCAGAAGCAACACACCCACCATCAACCTCTAGTGCATAAATAATTCAAAAACAATATAATGCAAAGGTTTCATCATCTAGCAAACTAGTGGAGAAAGAGAAAGATATAATGGAAAAATACAAAGAAATCGAAATCAAGAATGAAGCATTGAAAGTTGTAACTTATACCCAATACTAGAAGAAAACTCCCAGTGACCAAAACAGATTGCATTTCAGCTTTTTATTAAAAAACTAGAAATATGCAAGTGAAATTTTACAACCAACAGTGCAGGCTCCAAAATCATCAGCAAATTACAAGAAAACAACCTTTGAAGTTCTTGCCAAATATGTGCATCCAATAGACCAGATTGAGTTTCATAAACAAGTTGGAGAAATGATCTATTCCACTATGACACACAAAGCTTTAAGTGTCCAAGAACTGCAGAATTCTCTAGAAAATATAAGGACACAATTAAAACTAGAGAAATCTTCTTCACAAGCAAAGGATAACACGATAAAGTCACTTGAAGATTTGGAAATGGAGGTTGGATATAATCCAAAAGACATTAAAGCAACAGAAGAGCTTATCAAGAAGAAGAATGTAGACATAGTTGCATTGAATAAATAGCTGAAGTTACCAACAACATAACATCCACTAACTAAAGAAGTTTTGGAGAATGAAAATCAGAAGGATGAAATTATGAATCTCATAATTCAGTTGATAGCTCAACTGAAAGAGATGGAAAATGAAATGGACAAATTAGTGAAGGAAAACCAAGCTAACATGGAAGCAGTTCCTATTACTTCCATTCCTATAGCTTCTACATCAGCTCTATTATCCACAACAGTCCCAGCTACTACAATAGTTCCAGTGACAAGAAACCAGAGGAAGCCACTGAGATAATAAAATTCCTTAATTCCAAAAATAAACATGAATTATAATAATTTGGGATAAGTGACAGAACACAAAATATATTAGAGGTGAAGAAAGTGATTTACAAGAGAAATCTAATGACACATCTTGAGGATAAGTGTCAAACTATGGACCTGGCAGTAAACAGATTCATGAACAAGTTTGATGTTTTGAGACAAAAAGGTCTTCCTAATCCATTAGTAATAAATGATAGACTAATGAGGCATGAAGATTATGATAAAAATATCAGGGAAGTAGCTAAAGAAAATTCCAAAAATTCCTAATTGAAAGGAATTCCTATAGGAAAAGTACTCTTTCAAATCTTTGAAAATCTCTTTTACCTACAATATGAGGTAAATCACCTTTTTGTAAACACGCCTACATTTGCCAAGTATACTAAGGCAGATGAGATTTAAAGGAGGATGGTAAAACTCAAACTTCCAGATGAAGAAACCTGGGAAAAATGTTGTGATTTACTGTTAAACACCATGTTAAACACACACATGGTGTAGGAGAAACATGAACAACCACACACAAGAGACTCAACACACAATGAAGGATAAGTGTGAGGCTTTCTTATTTTTCCATTATACATGATGTACATTTATAATATAGTGGTGTGACTCTTGGTTTCACATTCCAAGGTCACTTGGACTCCATTGTGACTTTTCGCATTCCACACGTACCCATGTAGGATTAGGTGTTCCAACATCCCCCCTTAATCCGAAGGGGTATGTGTGAGTCCAAGAAAAGAGTTGTAATACAAATCTGCAAAGTATGCATGGCAGCACTTGGCTGAATCAACTCTCTGAAATGTTATAAAAAAGAGGTGGTTTAAGGATGACCACCAACACTGGAACGCAATACTTGTTGCAGTTCCCAGAACTCTTCCAAAACTGGCAAGAAGCTGAAGGCTTCTGCTAGAGGAATTGTCCCTCATAAAAAAGGGAGACCTTCAACCTAAAAGAAGGGAGGTCTACTACCTGTGATGGTTTTAGGATTACCAACAAGTCTGGAATTCTTGAAGCATTTCCCGGAACTCAACCAAAGCCTGCAAGAATTCAAGGCTTCACAGAGGAAGGTCCCCATAAGGAAAGATACCTTCGACCTAAAAGAAGGGAGGTCTACTACCTATGATGGTTTGTGTCATCCACCACCAAAAGATGATGGCTTTGTTGCTGTTCACCAACCAAGGGCATGTCAAGTGGGCATCCGTACCTCGGCAACATCTCCGAATCCGGAATGACGAACATGGCTCTGCTCGCTTGAACCGCCGGGCTACAACTCCAACATGGAATGAGAGATTGTGGCTCGTGCTCGCTCGATCCCACACTGAAGTTTGTATACATCACCATTTTCCCCCTTGTCAGGGACAAGGTGAGATGATGGCGAAAACTCAACTGCAAGTTTGCTCAATATTTGTGAACATGTTCTGACATGCGACTTAAACATCTTCTTGGCTGCTGATGCCCATTGCTAAGAAGCGATCCATCCAAGGTGAATCTTTGTTCTTGCAGGAGGCTTGTTTTTGAAGCATATGTCTGAAGAATGGGTGTGCCGACCACAATGCTTGCATGGGTGAAGATCAAAACAGTGATCTTTCATATGGCCAACTCGATCACAGTGTTGGCATTTTACAATCTGCTGCAGTTAACAAAGATCTGAATGCAGTCACAGGAACCACAGTATAGGAATCCGGTGACTTGAATATGATGGATTGTAAACTGAAGAGAACACGCTACATCCTTGAATATATTCAAAGACCAGCTTCAGTTATTTGTTTAATGCTCTTCCAAGGTCCTGACAGATGTCTAGAGGTAGGGGCTGAGCTGTTGCATCTACATTTACATCGTCTAGCAAGAGTGAATGGGAAACTGAACTAACTTTATCTTCTTCTTCTTATGAGAAACTTTCACAAATCTTCTGAATTGTAAATAGGTTCAAAATTTACCTTTTCGCTAAGTTCGTCTTTCCAAGTTTATTCCAACTAAAAACTAATAATCTTTCTTGTGTATCGTAGAAATAACTTCCGAATGCTACAAAGAGCATCCTTGCTCATTTTTATCATATCATCAACATTGGAATGAATGAGGTTATTCAACAACTCTAATGCCTCATTGATTTTATCCATTTCAACAACTTAGGCTCAAAAAATGAAAGGGTGTCGGCTTCAACCGAAAATGCACCCGTTTACAATGTGATTCACAAGAAATACAAATGACTCAAGAGACCTTCCAACTATGGAAATCTCAAAGTACAAAATGTGCTCCTCAAATGATGGAGGGCAATCAACAATCTTTCAACAACTCAAGTACTGATTGAAACTATGAAGAAGATGCAAATTCCACTCAAAATACAATGTCAGCTCAATACATATCTCTGCAAAATATTTGTAAATGTGTGGCTAAAAACACTTGTGCAAGAATCTTTTTATGGCAACTGAATTTTCTTCTTCAAATAGTTGTTTTCAATGATGGCAAACTTGTCTTCAAATGTCAATTTCTTAAAAAAAAACACTCTTATGCCACAAATCACACAATGTCAAATTTCAATTTCTTCTATGTATTCAGTCCATTTTCTTAATATGCCATTTCCTTCATTTCTGCTGTTCATGTCTCTTTTTCTTTCCTCTCTCTCTCAGCTTTTTTTTTTTTTTTTTTTTAATTAATTATTTGAAATGGGAAATAATTAAAAGGGGGGAATTTACAAAAAGAGGGAAATTTGTTGGGAGGGAAGGGAGGGTATTATATGGAGGGTTTTATTAATGGGGGAGGGGGGCTATTAAATAAAAATTAAAATGGGAAGGGGATTTTTATTTTTATTATTATTATTTTTTTTATTTTTTATTTTTTTTAATTAATTAAAAACTAGATTAATGAAAATATGGGGGGAATTTTTAAAATAAAAGGTCAAATTTAAAAAGTAGTGGAGGGAAATGTATTGAGAAGGGAGAGGGGGTAATATATTGGAGGGCGTATATTAAAAAGGAGGAGAGGAATTAAAGATTTTTTAAAAACCGAAATTTAATAAAAAAAGTAAATGCGTTTGCAGTGAGTAGGGCGGAAGGAAGGGTCGGGTAGCAGCGTGAGGGTCGTGGGTCGATGAGAGATTGCTGTGAGTAGAGTGTTGGGAGCAGCGTAGGGTGAGACAGTCGTACGCTGTGAGGGAGAGCCGGTCACAAATGCAGGGTTGGGGGAGCGGCGTATGGTGTGGAGTAGGGCTGGAGGTGGATGCGAGCGTAGGGTCGAAAGGCCGTGCTAATGCGGATGAGAGGGTAAGATTATTGCAGAGCATAAGGCAGATGCGGAAGCGTATGTAATGGGGACTGTGTGAGCATAGGGAGGAGGAGCGAGTGTTGCATTGGGAAGTAGGTAGGGTTTGAGCGATGAGTGAGTTCGATTGTAGCGTAGTGGATAGCTGGGTATGAGAGGTAGGGAGTGTGTATAGCAGCAAGTGTATGCAGATGAGGGTAGAGAGGTATGAGTAGTGAGAATGTTGTAGGGGCCGTGGGCCAAATGTTTTATGTTTTTTTTTTTTTTTCAAACGTTAAAACAGCAGAGAGGAGGGCCAGAAGGCTTGAAAACAACTCAGAATTTTTTTTATTTTTTATTTTTTAAACAGTAGAGAGCAGAATAGCAAAGGACAGTAGAATTTTTTCCAAATGCATAGCAGAACAAATCCAGCAGCAGCAGAAAGTGCAGAAATGAGGGCAATTTCAGAATTTCAAGTACTAAAATGCAACAGCAGATTGCCAATAAATCCCAGAAATTTTTCCAATAGCCCAGCAGCAGAAAATATTTTCCAGCAGTAGAAAAACCCAGAATTGCAGAAATTTTTCAATGAAAAACTCAGAATTTTTTCTTTCAGAAACCCTCTTTAAACAGTATTCAACAACTCTCCAAATTGTAGAATTTAAAATGCAGAAATTGCAGAAAAAATGAGCAGTGAGAAAACCTTCAGATACACAATGCTGCTTCTCTTCAAAACCACTACCTGAATGCTGCCAATTTCTGAATGCTGCTCTTTCTTCAAAACAAATTTCTAAATGTGGCAAGAAGACTACTGCAGAAATCTCTGAGTGCTGCAAAAATTATCAAAATTTTTGTAGATATACACAGTCCATAAACACAAAATGGCTCACTCAATTTGGAGCAGGGCCAGCAATCGCCCACTTTGATACCATGTTAAACACCATGTTAAACATACACATGGTGTAGGAGAAACATGAACAACCACACACAAGAGACTCAACACTCTATGAAGGATAAGCGTGAGGCTTTCTTATTTTTCCATTATACATGATGTACATTTATAATACAATGGTGTGACTCTTGGTTTCACATTCCAAGGTCACTTGGACTCCATTGTGACTTTTAGCATTCCAAACCTACCCATGTAGGATTAGGTGTTCCAACATTTACTGTGACAGGTAAAAGAGAAACCAAGTAAAAAAGCATCCAGTTAAAAGACCAGCTAGGTAAAAGAAGTGATAGTTTAAAGAGAAAATAGAGAAATAAGATAAAAGACAAAGTTAAAATTAAACAGATGAAAGACAGATGAAGAATACAACATGAAATATACGGCCAGCGTGTAAGACATCCAGTGTGAAAGACAACAAATATGAAAGAAACAATCAGCAAATCAAATAAAATAGGGACAACTTGCAGTTAGTTAATAGGTGTCTCTATCTTCTTGCATAAAGATATTTTATTTTCCTTAAATAAATCCTAAATCAGTTGATAGGATATTTTGTAAATTATTTTATAAATACTTCATCAATTTGAAGTATTGAGTGTGGATTCCTGAATATTTCTATAGTTGAATTGATCTACTACTCGAGGGTTTATTGTATCATTTCCAAGTTGACAGAAAGGACAAGTAATAAAGGAATTTCTTTATAGGATTCATGCGTTGAGCTACTTCAGTGAAGTATATTTCAATTGTTCATTTTATTTCCTTAAGTATTCCATAAACTTGCATGTTTTCTAAATTTAAATGTTATAACAGGAATTTTATTGCAGAATTTGTTTAAATACACTCTATTCTAAAATGTTATTCATTTTTATGTTTTCTTCTGATGTATGGTTTAGAGTATCCTAATTTCTCTTTGATCTTGATTGACCTCCTTCACTTTCTTTCATTATCTGGTTTAAGGAATTCTTAACTGCTCCTTGATCCCGATTGAAAACCACTTCACCATTCAGCCTTTAAGATCTGATTTTTCTCAGCTACCATGCCCTGTAACAGTTAATTTAGAACTTGATTATGTTATGTTTTCTTGATATATTGACTCCATAGCCCAATGGAAATTAGAAAGACACCTATCCATATAAATCAGTAATTTCACCAACAAATCAAAACCAAAACAAATAATTCATATACTAGCCTAAAATCAATTAAAACAACAAAATTAAATCATTAAGAGAGAGCCCTCTCTGAGCATTAGGAAGGCTAGATCCTGATCTCCAAAAGTGGTTGATAGTTACCTTTGATATTTCTTTTAACACAACATAGCAACCCTATGGAAATTTTAGAGAGATAACATATTAGCGACCATACTGGGTATAATCAATCCTCAGTTCAAATAAACCTTAAAGGAAACACTTTTCCTCATCTTTTCAGCTTAAGGTTGTTTTAGGGTTTTTAAAAATTTATCATTAAAAGTTAAAATTTTGGCTTCTAAAAGAACATACTATACCAGGGCTCATCCTGATCCACAACCTGCTATAATTGTTGATGATCCTGATAGAATTTTAAGAAAAACTAAAAAAGTAGAAAGTCTAGGAACTAGTAGTCAATTAATCAAAGCAAATTCACTTCCTAAGGAATTATCAAGAATACAGGATATTCAATTTGATTTATCATTTGAACATTCTTTATTTAGAAAAAAATCTGAAAATTCAATCTATGATATTGTAATAGACCCTAATTTTATTAAATTTATTGAAGAAAAGAAGGAAACTATACAAATTGGCTTAGATCAACATGTTCTAGAACTTTTGATAAAATTGATATTTTGACCTCAAATTTGATTAAAGATATAGATGAAGCCTATTTTCAATAGTCTGTTGAATTAGCTGCCCTAACTGTTGCTACCCCTAAGCGCTCTACCATTCCTTCAAAAACTGTAAATCCAACTTTATTTAGTACCACCTCATCTATAATATCCACCACAGTTCATTCCACAGAACCATTCATCCCCAAGCTTCCTCTTCAACCTAAAGTTTCATTCTCTTCTTCAAGTATTCCAAGTACATATTCTATTATTCCAAGCACTTCAAGCTCATCTTCAAGCACTTCAAGTTCATCTTCAATCACTTCAAGTTCATCTCCAAGCACTACTACTTTACCTCCCAGTCAAGCTAGAATCTTAGCCATGGCAGCTATATATGCTCCTTTGGTCTTACAAGCCCCTTTACATGCCATGCCACAGGATTACTAGAGTAAAATGTTTCAGTTTGATGGTACTAGCCAATATACTGCTCAACAACATGTAAATAAAATTACTGATTACTTTGAATTACATGAAATTGATGAGGCTGATGTACAAATGAGATTGTTTTCTCAAACATTAGCAGGAGATGCTAAGAAATGGTTTAAATCTTTCCCTGCTAACCATATTGCTAATTTAGCTGCTTTTCATCAATTATTCATTAATAGATGGGAAATAAAGAAAAATCCTTTACATATATTGTCTATCCATTTCCATCATCATCTTAGAGGTCATGTCATGCATTGTCATTTAGATTCTTAGGTCAGTCATTCCATCTCCATCTAAGTCTATATCTAGGTATCCTTGTTTTGCCACTGAAAATTCCAAATATGTCAACAAAAAGGATGATCAAGGCTTCATTTTCATCATATCAGTATTTTAAAGGGAGTTAGCATAGTTAGGGGAATAAAGTAAGACAATTTGTCTCATTTCAAAACTTGTTTCATTGTCAAATTATTTCCAAAAAGGGTTGAAAGGATAAAAAGAGTTCAATTTTATATCAAAGGCTTTATCTTAAAGTATGGGCTTATTAGTTCATTTTATCCAAAGTTTGAGAAAAATTATAGAATATGCACTATTAGACTAAGTTTGGGATCAAAATAAATTTATCATAAGTCAGAAGGCATATGAATTTTAACCAAAGTCTTATGCATATGTAATAAACATTACAAAATGACAAAAGGCATTTTTCACATGTGGTTAAGTCCCACTCTCCATCCAACCGCCCCATCAATCAATCCACCAAATCAACGACCCATAGCCTTTTTCACACCCCCCTAGTCCAACCTTTACTGGGGAGGGTTCGAAAAGTGGTTTCCTCCCCACTGGTCCCACGTTGACGTGTCAACCCGTCATCATTTCGCATGCCCACCCCCCCCCCCCCCCAAAAAAAAAAAAAATCTTCCAACCCAAACCATTTTACCACTCTCCTTCCCACGCGCTCCCCTCCACTCTCATCTTGATGCGTGGCCAAAACCGTTAGTTTATTAAATGAATTCCTAAGGTAATCATTCAAACTTCTAATGGACTTGCACCCCTAACGAAAACATCGCCACCTCCATCATACATGTTAGTGTCAGTCTATACAACGTGTCACTAGTGATTAAATGGGCTCTTATCATGTCTTGTTAGGTTCTCATAGTCAAATTTTTGTCATTTCATTAGGTTTTCAAGACAAAATTTGGTCATTGGGTAGTAGGTCTAGGGCTATTTCCACTCCTTTCAAAATTTTACATGTTGGTCCTTGTCATCACTCAGCTGAGTGCACCACCATTCAAAAGTCATCATTATCATTCCACTCATCATTATCATGGTTTCATTCAGTTCAGTGTCTCCAATAGGTCATTATTGTTTCAAGGTCAAAAAATTTGTCATTCCATGCATAAAATCCGACATTGGAGGAGTGGTAATAGGTAATTTGTTCAATAAGTTTGGTTTCAAATGTAATTCATGTTTTAATATGTAATAAGTTCATCATGTTTCTAAATTTTCGAACAAAGTGTCAAAGTTACAAGTTTTCAATAACAAAGTGTAATGACATGTAGTGGGCCACCCCACCACTAAGAAGAAAAGCGACCAATACAAGCTATAAAGAGACCAATTAAACTTATTTTTTCATTCAAATCATCCAAGAAGAGCTCTTATCCATCACCAAGTGCAAATTCAACATGTTCAAGGAAAAAACACTCAAAAATTTTGTGCCAGAGCAGCCATGCTGCGCTTTCTTCCCTCCACGCTACGCTTTCTTGACAAGGTTGTGTTTTATCTCTCGGAGGCATAGAACCAAGTTTTGAAGGCTTATGAAGGTTGTAACAGTATTTATAATTATGGGAAAAGTAAGTATCACCTCAGCAAACCCATCCTTGTAGCTCAATTTCATGTTTTTAGTGTGAAAAGCCTATGTTAGCCTCCATGCTGCGTTTTTGTAGCTAGACCATATTTTCACAATTTGCAAGACAAATACTCTTTCACATAGACTTATTTACCTCCCTCACACTCTTAAACACCTCTATAGTCTTCACAAGCCCTCATTTCCATTTTCCAAATCCCAAAACCAAAAGTCTAGACCCATTATACTATTTTGGATAGTTTTCCTAGATAGGACTGTGTTTAAATTTCCTAGATCATTTCCCTTGCCCATTTCACTCCATTTCACTTCCTACACATCCCTAAAACCCCTACCCATATCCTTAAATTTTCCTACACTCATATCCATTCCCTAACTCACTCATCTTATCCCTTTTCCCCTTCCCTTGTTTTGTCAAACTAGAGTTTTCCCCTTGCAATCAACCTAATGGAGGAAAAGAGATCTTATAACAAAGGAGGTAAGGTTATAAGACATGAGCCCCTAAACACCATTGAAATGATGTACACACCACTTTCCAAGAATTTTTTTCAAGCAATAGGGTGCCTTCCTTTTTTTCAACTAGTTGAGAAGGTCAAATACAATGCCACATTGACCAAGTTTTTTTCCACTCAACTTGAAAGGGAGAAAGTATATTGCAGGAGTTGATTTCACTAGATCAACTGATATAGTAGCTTAGGCCACAAGCATACATAATCATGGTGAAAAATGGTTTAAGAACCAAGATATAGCCCTTCAAAACTATCATCCCTATCTCAGAAGACATCATCAACAACACATGAAGAAGATTTTTCCTGCTGGGCACCTCCTTAAGAAGTACACACCTCTCATGAAGATCATCATGAAGTAAGTCACTTATGAGGGAAGATTTTCTAGGCTATATGTGTATCATGTCAAAATTGGTATGCATTTCACAGGGGTAAAGCCACTTAATTTTCCCTATTATCTCTACAAAATTTTGGCAAAGATGGCAAAAAAGGTTCAACATAAGCAGAGTAGTATTGAAAGTAGCCTCTTTCACCATGCACATGGCTGACCATTAATATGCAATAAATCAAATTTCTAATGTCAGATTCAAACAGTTGCAAGCCAAATTGAAGGAAACCCTAAAAATTCAAAAGGACAAGGACAACTTGGAGATTCTTGCTGATGCTCCCTAGTTGCATAAAATATCTCATGAGGCACCTATGGACCAATTTTGAGAATATGTGGGGAAATTTTTATTTTTTATGGCATTTTGGTCAACATTGGAAATTTGAAAAACCAGTCATACTCGCAAAAGTGTAGCGTGAGCCATGCTATGCTTTTGTTGGGGGCATTCATTGGATGAAAAATTGAAAATTTTGGATTCCTTTTAATGAGAAGATAAATCATATTCAACGTTTTGACCAAGTCATCTGCTTTCTGGGGGGGTCAAAATTCCCAAAAACATGCTAAAAATCACCTTTTTACCATGTTTTTGGAGCCTTCGCTACAGTTTCTGAGTACTCTTGGGAGATTGAAGATTTGGAGGGCTAGGAGACACCTTTTCCGGTCCTTGATGATCCTATCTTGTAGCAAACATCCATATATTTCCAATGGCACCTTAAAATCCTGATTTGGACACCTGGAATGCCTCCAAAAGTCATTTTTTTCTTAGCTCGCTATGCTTTCTTCCATCATGCTACGCTTTCTCCAGAAGAAAATTTTCACTGAAAATTTGATCTAATTTGAATTTTTTATTGATGAAATTGATGAAATGATGATGTCATGAGATGTAATTGAGCTGGTAAATGGTAAATTAGGTTAGATACATGCTTGTAAATGTAATTTTGGTCAAATGTATCTACTTTCCTATCATGAGGTGAATTGGTTGACCTCTAATAGAGATTAGGGTTTCGTTGAGATTGTCATGTAATTAGCTCCACAACTGATGGATTCGACCCCTGAGAGAGGGGAGATGTTTTTTTGGTATATATATCATTTTTAGTGTCATTTGACTAGTTGGACATCATTGTATTGTAATCTTGTAGCTTGTACTTTCACTCATATTCAGAAATCAAAGGATTCAGTTGCAACTATTATCTATGAATTCATGTGCAGTGAGTTTATGATCATGTATCTTCTATGTTATAGTCTTTATTGAATGATTTATAAATCCTCTTTCATATATTGTATCTCCAATGGCTTTCCTTACAATTGATAGGGATAATTCTATTGATTAGCTCTGTTTATATGGAAATGTCATCTTGTGTTTATTGCTTCCAGTTTAATGAATTCATGAATGAACATTCTTATTAAATCCCTCTCCTTATTCAAACTCACCACTACACCTACAAACCCTAAAACTATCATAGATGCATTTCTACCTTTCTCCTTTATATCTTTGCAGCTGTAAGTCCCTTGATCCCTAGACCTAGTTGCATGATTTCATTCCTGATCCAGCATCAAACCCTAAATTTATTAAAACCTACCTGATCCTATCATATCTAGCATAATATATTTCATGTCACAATCAATCCTTGGTTGTGATCACATTGAGAAAGCCCTCTCAGCCTAGTAGGGCTAGCTACTAGGTCAAAGTCCTCTATGGTTACCTTTGTTGGTCCCCTTTCAGCCTTCAAAGAACTAGTGGAGTGCTAACATTATAGCGTCGTTTTCAAGGAACGAAGTGACAGATATTCCTTGGATGTACTAATAATTTTCATCAAATTCTAGGCCTGTGGGTGATAGGCCCTAGTGTTCATGAAGGCTGATTCAAAATTGCAGAAAACTGAGGTGCATAAAACAAAGAACATTCTGGCTTCGAAAAGATGCACAAGATCGAATCCTAATCCTCATCCAACTTCTCTAGTTGAATATCTAGATAAAATCATCATAAAGAAGAGTTTTCAACACTCAGAGATTCAGTCCGGTCCATATTCATTGGTAAGGTCTACATCATTACCTACAAAAATATTATCCCTTGAAGATATTCCATTCGATTTGAAATTTGAATTATCTTTGTTTAGATCAAAGTGAAAAACTTCCTTGTCTAAAATAGAGTTTTATCAAGTGAGTTTTTCTGAAGTTAAATCATTATTTGAAGTAGTATTTTATTCCCTAGAGCTTCAATATAGCACATTATTTGAATAATCCAAATATGAGTCAGATTTTGATAGGAAGGTCAGGAGTCAGTTTGATAGACTTGAAAAATTATCCAACCAGCTCCAATATACATCTAAGAAAGCTATCATCCAGTATCAGTAAGATTGTTTTTTCATTCTCACACCATCTCAATTAGTTGTTTCCTCTTCTTCCATCCCTTCTACTTCATTACCTTCTCAGTCTACCCCTCCCATTGTTACTCCTGCACCACATTTAGTAGGGTTCATGTCGAGATTTTCACCTCTAATTTTACCTGGTCAACTTGCACCCTTACCACATGGCTATGGTCAAAGACTTCCTCTCTTTGATGAAACCTCAAATATTAGAGCCATACAAAACCTAGTGAAAGTCATTGATTTAGAATAGATTTATGCCGATGATGCAAACATGAGAATCATTGCCCAAAGCTTCTCCGGGGATGTAAAACATGGTTACGTTCTTTGACTACCAATTCCATAGGAAATCCATAGCAGTTAAATGATGCATTTATAGCTAGACGGTAATTTAAAAACAATCCACTTTATATTCTTTCCGAGTATGAAAATTTAAAAAGAAATCCTAATGAGTTTATTCAGGATTTTACAGCTCGCTTTAACTAGGTGTATAACTCAATCCCCAATGATATCAAGCCTCCTCCAGGTTTGGCTCTCTTGCACTATCCAAATTATTTTGATCCATATATGGCATATCATCTCTGAGAAAGAAGTCCTACAACACTTGAGGAAATGCAGAAAAACGTAGTTAGTGTCGAAGCAAATTTGACAATAAAAAAAGTAAAAGACCAAAGGTGAAAGAAAGGTGAAAATCAAGGAAGAACCATCCACATCCTTTGATGCAAAATTGGATAATCTGATCGGGACTATGGAAAGAATGGTGGATAGAATTTCTATCACTGAAAGGCAACCAGAAGCATAGGTTCATAATCCTAATTTCTGAGGTCAACAGCAGTAGCCTCAGTTTAGGATTAAATAGAGGTAATAAAGAGCTCCAGAACAGCTAGCACAACAACATATCCACACTCCTTTGCAGCAAAATTATTCTCAAGGGGTTGAAGAGGAAGAAGATATTATGGAAGAGAATCATTTATTCACAGCATATGGACAACCTGTTTTCCTTACAAAGGATGAAGAATACATTGAGAAAACAAATTTGCCAAAAGATGAGGACTACATGCTTGCAAATGATGATGAGTTGGAGATTCATTCCAATGACTATCATCAGGGTTATCTTAATGCTCTCAGCTCACAAAAGAGGCAATATCCATTGAGAAATCGAGATGTTCCTATCACTCCTATCCAGAAGAGGACATCTCAGCAAAAAGATACTCAGCCAAAGAAAAATCCCCAAGCTAGTCAAAACAAGGGAAAGGAGTCTGTAGCTGCAAATCAGACCAAGAGAAACCAAGCATCTACAAGTACACCAAACAAAGAGAAAGAAGGACAAAATAAGGAATCTACAACAAAATATCAGCTCGACAAGAGGGACACCGCTGTAAAAGAGGTAGATAAACAAACCAATCTATTTCACTTAGAAAATGAAATCTCTAAGTTGAAAGTCTCTATCCCCTTAACCGATCTTGTGAAAAATAATCAATACAAATCTCATGTTGCTAAAATTTTGAAAGTAGATCCTATGTCAGATATGGTTAATGTTCAATATGATCAACCTGAGCTCCTTTTTGGTCCAACCATAGATGGTCAACTAGAACATAGTGAAGCTCACCCATTTTATCTCAGTTTGAGAGTTCACCAGTGTATCCTTCATAATGCCATGCTCGATTCCAGATATTC
Organism: Pinus albicaulis; assembly: GCA_034641835.2. Lineage (NCBI taxonomy): Eukaryota > Viridiplantae > Streptophyta > Pinopsida > Pinales > Pinaceae > Pinus > Pinus albicaulis. Next base: position 881,880,121 of record CM076579.1, on the reverse strand, counting down.
TCACAACCTGATGCCACATGCCATAATGGAAAATTTTTTCTTGGACATAACCTGACCTTACCATGATCTTTAATCCTTTCATTCTAGTAGAGTATGTTGGCTAGGTCTTATAAAAGACTTGGTAGTTTCACTTGGGCAAATTCCTGCTAAAAATTTCTTAATGGATGTGGTAATAGCTAATATACCTCCATGGTATGGCATGCTGCTATCAAGATCATGGGTAGAAAAGTTAAGAGGTACTCTGCAATTGGATTTCTATTATGCCACCATCTCGGATTTTGGGCAACTAAGGAATTGTATCGAGAGACAAAAATGAAGTATATGATCACTAGTAGAGAGAAACCAAACAATCACCCTATAAATTTTGTACATACTTATCTTGAGTCCTTTATTTTGTTTAATGATAGTGGTTTTGATGAATTAGATATTCAAATTATATAAGTTGAGGAAATTCCAGAAATTTCAAGTAGTGTTCGAGCAGTTTTGGATGAAAGACAAGGAAATTAGATTAGTACTTTAGAGAAGATATCAGAAAAATCAGAAAAAGGTACTGAACAGATTGAAAAAGTGGCTCAAAAGGAAGAAACAAAATAGACTACATAATTCCAACTTCCTGATGATGAGAATGGTCTTTGGACCATGGATTTAGATGATGCCTTAGGGAAAGATGGGGCAGACATTGTAATTTGGATCCGTAGTCCAATTCATCAATCAGGTAAAATTCCAAAAAATATGAGATTGTGTTCCTATAAGTTGTATTTTTATTGCTCCATTAATGAAGCTAAGTACGAGGCATTGGTCACTAGCCTTAAAATTCTGAAAAAGTTAGGTGCAAAAAGAATTTATGTTTATGGCGACTCTGAGCTTGTAATTAAACAGGTAAAAGGGGAATACCAGGAAAAGCATACAAGAATGAGAGCATATAGAAATGATGTATTTGACATTCTCAAAATGTTTCCTTAATATACATTGTTAGTTTTACCTAGAAGTTAGAATCTTATGGCAGATTTGCTTGCTACAGCAACAAGTAACTTCAAGATTCCAGTATTCTCTAATAGGAAGTTTGAAATTCATGCCAAACACCGACCAATTGTTCCTCACAACTTGAGGTATTGGAAAGTGTTCATGGATGACAAATAGGTGAATAATTTTCTACAGATGGAAGCTGAATTTAAAAATTATTATATTGATGAATTATATGATAAAGATGATCAAGTGATTGAGGTTATTCAGGTTGATGTGTTATAGCTGAAAGATAATAACATTCCAAGGGGTCTTGTACCTTTGGAAGATTTGTTCGATCAAGATGATGTTGCTATAAAACCGATCATGGTTCCTACTGAGAAAGGTGTCGAAGATGTGAATATTGGAACAATAGACAATCCCAAAATGGTTAAGATGTCCAAGTCCTTGTCTCTAGAGGTGAAAGATAAATACATAGCTTTGTTATCTAAATTTTCTGATGTATTTTCTTGGGACTATGTGGATCTGAAAGTATATGACAAGAATATCATCCAACATACAATTATGGTTAAGCTTGATCAAAATCCCTTCAGACAAAATTTGAGAAGAATCAACCCAATATTGTTGTCGTCAATAAAGAAAGAGGTAAACAAAATTTTTAAATCTAGTATCATTGTTCCATTAGATTTTCAGAATGGAAGTCAAATCTTGTTCTAGTGAGAAAGAAAACGGAAGAAATCCATATTTGTTGATTTCAGAAACTTGAATAAGGTGTCTTTAAAATATAACTATCCCCTTCCTAACATGGACCATATCCTAGAGAGAGTGGGTGGGTCCTCTCGAATGTCGCTTCTTGATGGATATTCGGGATATAATCAAATCTTAGTGCATAAGGATGGCCAAGACAAAAATGCTTTCACGACACCTTGGGGCACATTCAAGTATGCTAAAATTCCATTTGGGCTCAAGAATGCAGGAGCCACTTTTCAGTGGGCAATGGATATTGCCTTCACAAATGAAATGATGTTTTTCTAGTAGTGTACCTTGATGATTTGATAGTTTTCTCCCATTTTTTATGATGAACATTTATATCATTTGAGAATTGTATTTCAGAAGTGCGGGAAATTTGGGATTTCACTGAATCCCAAAAGAGTATTTTTTCCATGGAAGAGGGAAAAATTATTGGCCATATCATCTCATCTATATTTATCCTTCCTGGATTGAGGCTATTCAGCAAATAGATTTTCCACACATCAAGAAGGATATCCAAGCCTTTAATGGTAAGATGAATTTCTTGAGAAGATTTATCCCAAATATTTTTGAGCATCTTCGAGAGATGACCAATATGTTTAAAAATGATAGGAGGTAAGGTGGTTGGAGGATGTTAAAAATTCCTTTAACTCAGTAAAGTTTTCCTTGACAACATCCCCTATTTTGATCAGCCCCGACTATTCCATTGATTTCATCATATTTTCATTAGCCTCCAAACATACTTAGTTGTTGTTTTGATGCGAAATAAAGATAATACCGAGCAACCCATTGCATTATTCAGTCATACCATTAGATATGTTTCCCTTAGATATAACATCATTGAGAATCAAGCCTTTTCCCTAGTAAAGGCATTGAAGGAATTTTGAGTGTATATCTTTCATTCACATATTCTATCCTATGTCCTTAATGCAACATAAGGGATGTCCTAATAAAAACTGATCCGAAAGGCAAAAGAGGAAAGTGGATAGAAGCTATGTTAGAGTATGACCTCGGGATCAAGCCTACAAAGCTAATAAAAGGTTAGGGATTGGCCAAGCTCATGGATGAATCCAATTTACATGCACTTGATATCAATCTCATTTTAGTTTTGTCCGAAGAAGAAGATGATGGCTCACTTATGCAGGTATCAAAAAATTTTCTTTCTTCTTCTTGGTATGTCAACATCATTTATGCTTTTTAGCATCTTAATCCTCCTCTAGACATGTCTAAAAGTAAGGGTAGATCATTAAAGTTGAAATATTGTAAATACTGCATTTTAGACAGTGATCTATATTGGAAAGCCCTGGTAGGTGTCTTACTAAATTGTCTGGTAGAAAATGAAGCCAAGGAAGTAATGATTGATTTCCACAAGGGAGATTGCGGAGGTCACTTGTTTTGGAAAACTACGAAAAATAAGGTGTTGAGGGATGGATATTATTGGCCTACTCGCTTTGGAGATTTATATAAAACCGTGATGAGTTGTCAAAAATGCCAGATATTTCAAGGTAAGAGGAAGATGCTCCCACTTCCTTTGCAGCCTATATTCGTGCAAGCACCATTTCAAAAATGGGGCCTTGATTTTATTGGAGAAATCCACCTTGCATCTTCTGCCCAACATAAGTAGGTCTTGACAGCTACCGACTACTTAACCAAATGGATCGAAACGATCCCAACAAGACAAGCTACAGATTTAGTCATTATTCAATTTTTGGAGATTAATATTTTTTCATATTTTCGATGTCCCCACAAAATCATTACAGATAATGTGATTGCATTCAAATATAAGAAAATGGTTTAGTTTTGTGACAAATACAACATCAAATTGGGTCACTCGACTACATATTATCTGCAAGGTAATGGATCGGTGAAATATTCAAACAAATATTTAGTCAACATTATAAAGAAGACGTTGGAGGCGAAAAAGAAGAACTGGCACAAGAAACTTGTTAATGCTTTGTGGGCGGACAAAGTTAGTAGTACAAGTCAATAGATATGTATCCTTTTCAATTGGTATATGGAGTCGATACAGTTTTCCCTACATCACTTATAGTCCCAGTTATGAAATTATTACAAGAAGTAGGTAGTGAAGTCAATGATGTGCAGCGCTGAATCAATAAAATGATCCATATTCAACAAACCAGGGATGAGGTCTTTCAAAATACCTCAAAGAAGGTATATGACAGCAAGACAAAAGCATATGATTTTAAAATTGGTGATGTGATCCTTCGTTGGGATGCTAGAAACGAAGAGAGAGGAAAACATTGTAAATTTGAGAACTTATGGAAAGGACCATATAAAATTTCAACCTCTAGAGGAAAACATGATTATCTATTGGAAGAAATGAATGGAGAAGATTTCATAGGAGGACCAATCAATGGTAGGCTTCTCAATCACTACCTTTTCTGAGCAAATTTATGAAAGTTTCTTAATTCCATTGTACATATCAGCTTATTTTTTCTCCAAAAGTGTGAAGTGGAGAATCATCGAATCATGGAGCCTGAAGTGAAGGCCATAAAGTTCCATTGATTTGATGCCATTTTCAAAGTTTAGTAAAAGTCAATTCAAATCAGTCTTAAGTCAGTTTTCATGATTTAGTCTCTTCTTTTGAGTTTGACTCCATGCCCAAAGGTTAGGCTACTTGGTCTATGGTGTTCTTGACACCTCCAAGGAGCTACCATCCCTAGCTAGAGCCAGTGTTAGTTTTAGTCTATATGTCCAGTCACCAATGATAAAATGGGCTCTTATCATGTCTTGTTAGGGTCTCATAGTTAAATTTTCGTCATTTCATTAGGTTTTCAAGAAAAAAATTGGTCACTCGGTAGTAGTTCTAGGCCCATTTCCACTCCTTTAAAAATTTTACATGTTGGTCCTTGTCATCACTTAGTTGAGTGTAACATCATTCAAAATTAATTATTATCATTTCAGTCATAATTATCATGATTTCATTTAGTTCAGTGTCTCCATTAGGTCATTAGGGTTTCATGGTCACAAAATCTGTCATTCCATGCATAAAATCCAGAATTGGAGGAGTGGTAATAGGTAATTTGTTCAATAAGTTTGGTTTCAAATTTAATTCGTGTTTTAATATGTAATAATTTCATCATGTTTATAAATATTCATACAAAGTGTCAAAGTTACAAGTTTTCAATAACAAAGTGAAAAGACATGTAGTGGGCCACCCCACTACCAAGAAGAAAAGTGACCAATACAGGCTATTAAAAGACTAATTCAACTCATTTTTTTATTCAAATCATCTAAGAAGAGCTCTTATCCATCACCAAGTGAAAATTCAGCAAGTTCAAGACAAAACGACTCAAAAATTTGGTGTCAGAGCAACCACACTACGCTTTCTGCCCTCCATGCTATGCTTTCTTCACAACGTTGTGTTTTATCTCCTGGAGGCATAGAACCAAGTTTTGAAGGATTTTGAAGGTTGTAATATTATTTAGCATCAGGTGACAAGTAATCATCACCTCATCAAACCCCTTCTTGCAGCTCAATTTCATGGTTTTAGTGTGAAAACCTTAGATTGGTCTCCATGTTGCGTTTTTGTAGCTAGACCATCTTTTCACAATTTTCAAGCCAAATACTCTTTCCCAAAAACTTATTTACCTCCCTCACACTCTTAAACATCCCCCAAATTCTTCACAAGCCCTCATTTCCATTTCCCAAATCCCAAAACCTAAACCCTAGCCCCATTCTTCCATTTTGGGCAGTTTTCCTAGCTAGGACTGTGTTTAAATTTCCTAGCTCATTTCCCTTGCCCATTTCACTCCATTTCACTTCCTACACCTCCCTAAAACCCCTGAACATCTCCCTAAGTTTTCCTACACTCATATCCCTTCCCTAAATCACTCATCCTATCCCTTTTCCCCTTCCCTTGTTTTTTCAAACTAGGGTTTTTCCCCTTGCAATCAACCTAATGGAGGAAAATAGATCTTATAAAAAAGGAGGTTAGGTGATAAGACATGAGCCCCTAAACACCATTGAAATGATGTATACACCACTTTCCAAGAATTTTTTTCAAGAAGTAGGGTGCCTTCCTTTTTTTCAACTAATTGAGAAGGTTAAATACAATGCCACATTGACCAAGTTGTTTTTGACTCAACTCAAAAGGGACAAAGTAATAATTGTAGGAGTTGATTTCACTATATCAACATATATCATAGTTGAGGCAACAATCATGCCTAATCATGGTGAAAAATGTTTTAAGAAACACGATCTAGCCCTTCAAAACTATTAGCCCTATCTCAGAAGACATCATCAACAACACATGAAGAATATTTTTCCTGTCGGGCACCTCCTTGAGAAGTACACACCACTCATGAACATCATCATGAAGTACTTCACCTATGAGATAAGATTTTCTGGACTGTATGGGTATCAAGTCAAACTTATTATGCATTTCACAGGGGTAAAGCCACTTAATTTTCCCTATTATCTCTACAAAATTTTAGCAAAGATGGCATAAGAGGTTCAACATACACAATGTATTATTGAAAGCGGCCTCTTCCACCATGCCCTGATTAAGATCATTGTTTTACACCATATTGAGAATAAGAACATCTCTTGGGACACTTTCATGCAGGCATATGTATTTTTATCTTCTAGTAGCCAGCCTACTAGCCCTAGTTCTCCATCATCACCATCGGCACCTTTAATTCCTTCTATACATGTGGAGGTTGGCTCACCTAGCACCATTTCAGTGAGGAGAAAGATTGAGGTCACTAAGACCTATCAGAGATGCATGAAGAGTAGGTGACAAGGAAGAGACCAAGGACAATGGGTTTTCAAAAGAGCTTTGCAGAAGGAAAGAGAACAAAATCTACCAGATGAAGAGAAAAGTTTTGAAGAAAGGATAGCCAATGATATTAATGAAAACAGGGAGTTTTGGCTTGAGAAAGACAACATTCACTTGGGGAAGCTCCTTGACAAGGCCAAAAAGGATAAAAATATACATAAGCACATGGCTGGCCATTACTATGCAAGAAATAAATTTTGTAATGTCAAAGTCAAACAATTGCAAGCCAAATTGCATTAGAGGATTTTTGAGGTAAAAAATGGGCCTCCTAAGGAAATAATAAAATAATAACTAAACCAATAAAATAATATCTATGAATTTTCATTTTACTTTTTGCACCAAAATCCATGTAATCATAGTTAAATTCAAAAGAAAAGATGTACCAAAATAAAATTAATAAAAAAAAATTGTATTTATGTGAATATAAATAAGAATGGACTTTTTAATAAAATGTCATTATTATTGAACAACTAATGCATTTGTCCTTTTTACTTGACTTAAAATAAATTATAAATATAAATTCATATTACCTTAATTTTATAATATGCTATTGATTAAGATTTATACTATTTAAATAATATAATAACATATAATTAATATACTATATAAAAACAAAACAAAATAATATAATAAATGTAATATTTATTTTATGTATTTTTTTACATATTACATATTGAATTGATTTGATTTATAACATAAGAAAAAATAATATATAATATAAAAAGGAATATAATCTATATTCTATAATAGATTATTTTTCATAATATTATATATAATAATATATAATATTAATGTAATCACAATGAAATTAATTTAGTTGTATTTAAAATTAAAGAAAAAAAAGTATTGAAATATATTTAATTTATATTTATAAGTATAATATAAGATTTATATACATTGAAATTGTAGACTTTTTCTTGCCCCAAACTATGTTGAACCTAATATTCATTTTTTTAGCATATAGAACTAGTGTACATTTTTTCATAATACAAAATTAATATACATTTTTTCTTTAATTTTAATATGTTTGTATCGTTATTAATATTATAATAATATTATTCATAGATTTTACTTATCATAAAATTACATAGTTGCATTTTTATTTATTTTTATTTTGTATGTATAATATATATATGTATACATATTAACTTATAATTAATTCGAAATTATAATATTAAATAAAATGAGATGAATATATAATTTAAAAATAAATATATGAAAATATACAAATATAACATTTATTGAAAAATGTGTAAAGACATGAAGATTATGTAAGGATATGCATTGTTTCTTTTAAAAATATGAAATAACAATAATAATATTTTATTCAAAAAGTGTGAAATGAAATTTATTATTTGTACTTTACTTTATGACTTTAAAAGTACTTAGAGTATACCATGGTTAACCATGAGTTTTTATCTCCCATTGAGAATGTAACAAGTAAGTACCTTTAACTCAAATGATGCCACCTCAACCATTGGGGATGATGTCATCCCCTAAAATGTGATTAGTTCTCATAAAGTGAATTTTGATTGCACATTTTCCTTAGGAGGCCCATTTCAGACCTCAAAATTCCCCTAATGAAGGAAACCCTAAAAGTCAAAAGGACAAGGACAACTTGAAGATTCTTGTTGATGCTTCCCTAGTTGCATAACATACCTCATGAGGCACCTCTAGACCAATTTTGAGAATATTTGGGGCAAACTTTGTTTTTTTATGATATTTTGGTCAAAATTGGAAATTTGAAAAACTAGTCATACTAGCAAAAGCGTAGCATAGGCAACACTACGCTTTTTTTGGATAACTTTTGATGAGAAGATCAATCTGAGTCAGCAGTTTGACCAAGTCAACCACTTCTGGGGGGTCAAAATGCCTAAAAACATGCTAACAATCACCTTTTTTCCATGTTTTTGGAGTCTTCACTATGCTTTCTGAGTACTCTTGGGATATTGAAGATTTGGAGGGCTAGGAGCCACCTTTTTTAGTTCTTTATGAGCATATCTTGTAGCAGACATCCAGATATTTCCAATGGTACCTTTAGATCCTGATTTGGGGACCTAGAAGGCCTCCAAAAGTCAATTTTTCTTAGCTCGCTACGCTTTCTCCAGAAGGCAATTTTCACTAAAATTTTGACCTAGTTTGACTTTTTACTGATGTAGTTGATAAAATGATGATGTCATGAGATCTAATTGAGCTGGTAAATGGTAAATTAGGTTAGATACATTATTGTAAATGTAATTTTGATCAAATTCATCTACTTTCCTATCATGAGGTGAATTGGTTAACCTCCACTAGAGATTAGGGTTTAGTTGAGATTATCTTGTAATCAACTCCACAAATGATGGATTCGACCCTTGAGCGAGGGGAGATGTTGTTTTGGTCTATACATATCATTTTCATAGTAATTTGATTAGTTGGACATTAGTGGATTGTAATCTTGTAGATTGTACTTTCACTTTGATCAGGGGCTTAGTATTTAGCTAAAAAATGAAAGTGCTCATAAATGCTTTATACCTAATCGGATAGATCTCGTCACCGGGATTCCAACGCAACTCGTTTAATCAAAATATGAGTTTGTATGAGTGAGTTATGGTCTGCTTCTTATTTTCCCAAATAGGTAAAAATTGTGCGTAATAGTGACAGACTGATGAATTGGTAGTCCAGTCAGCACCTCAGGAATCTTCAAGGAATATTCTCTAGTTTTTCAACCAATGACACTATGACAAGTGTCATCTCTAGATTTTCCAATGTTGCTTTGGGAAGTTAAATTTTTCTCCTATTTCCTAAGTTTGGAATTATTTTTGATGGTGGATTATTTTATTAAGGGTGAATTTGGGCCAATGGGGAAGGGCCACGTGGCATAACCGGAGGTTGCCACATGCCCCACCCCCCCATGGCAGGATGAACAGGCACATATTTATTTAATGGAGGTTTGAATCAAAGTAAATTTTATAAAAGTTGAACTATTGTCAAATGGGCGCAACACACACACACACACACCCACACACATATGTATTGACATATTATATTATTAACCAAAGTTTCTAACTAAGGTTCGAGCCTTTGCAACGTTCACCAAAATATGTGGACGGGGTCAAACCCATGACCACCCGCACCATAATGCACCACCTTACCATTATGACTCCACCGAAGTCCTTAACCGTATGGGGTTTCAGATCTATTTAAAGTTTGTTTCCATAGAGTATTAGGGTTCGGAAGTGGCCAACCCCCTCCCACATGGCCATGCACTGAGACCAAGAGCTAAGAAATTCTGGTGGGAAGTGATGCGGAGGTTTAACTGTGGTTAAGCTAAGTTTTAATACGATAGTATGTGGGTTTTATTAATATAATCCAAATTTTAACATTAAGTACGTGTTAGCGCTAAATGCACTTAACCCACTTAAACACCACTTATCTTAACGCTAATCACATACTTATATTGGTGGTGCCTTTGGAGGACCCACCAGATTCAATGGACTTCCACATTTAGTGGAGTTAACTGGAAGACATCCAGATTTAGTGGAGAAAAAAGAGGAAATTTTGGGTTTTGCCATAATTGAGGCAATTTTCGACCAATTTTGGCTCAGGAAGAGTTATTCTTGGTAGATTTTGATGTTTTGGAGCCATTAGAGCAGGTTGCAGAGGTAAGAGGAGACTGTAAACAATAATTTTTCACAATTGAAGCTAATGCAAAGGCCCACACTATGAAGCTGGACCAAGGAGATGTAGTCCAGGAGGGGTGAACTCCTCCATAAAAAAATTGTGTATTTGTCTCTGTTATTTGTGCTTGTTGTGTTTTATTATGTTGTTGTTCAGAATTGAGTTTCCATGCTTTTAAGTTCATAAAATACACTAAATATAATCAATTTAAATGAATTGTCACTCATAAGCACATGTTTAAACCCTTGTATGATAAGAAAACAAAATCACTTTCATGTTAATTTTGAAACTGATATTAGCACAACATTAACTAACAATCAATTTCAGATCAAGTTGGTATCAAAGCACAATATTTCTAAAGGTTTATTGCTTTCTTTTCTTGAGATTATGCAAGAAGGGTTTTAATAGTTGCAATTTTTTTATGCTTACAATGTTGAAGTTGTAGAGAGGAGAAGGGAAGCTATTTGTTGTTAGTCCAAATATTAGGACAATAAGAAAGAGAGTTGAGAAAGCATCATATTCACTCAAATTTCCACTCAAAGTTGCACTTGAAGCCCTTCAAGTTCCATCTCCACCAGTTGAGATTGAAGAGGTACAAATTGCATAGGAAGCTAAAGTGATTGAAGACGTATAAGAATTAGAGGTTGAGCTTGAATCCTTAGCCATTATGTCAGGAGTTGGAGAGACTCATGGACATTCAGAAGAAGAGGATGTTAAGAGAGACTTCAAAGACATACAAATAATGGTTAAAATCATGTTTGATGCATTCACTGCAGAAAGAGCAGGAGAAGGTTCTAAGCCTCCACATGGAGAAGGATCTTCAGATGGTAAGAAGGATGAAGAGAAGATTTTGAAAGGTAGTGGAGGAAATCCACCTCCATCTCCACCATCCTCATCCTCATCATATTCCACAAGAACCACAAAAACCATCCACACTCATTCAAAAATCCCAAAAGGAAATACTCCATTACTCAAGTTGGACATCAAGTTTAAACTTCTCATGTACAATGGTGAGGTAAATGCAAAGAAGCTAGACAATTGGATCCATCAATTGGAATTATATTACAGAATTAATAGTCTACAAGAGGACGACATAAAGATCCAGTTCGCTTCATTAAGGCTAGAAGGAGCATCACTAGTTTGGTGGGAGGCAAGGACTCAAGAGGAAATGTGAATTCATGGTAAGATATCCATTTCTTGGGCTGAATTCATTTCTTCCATTAAAATATAGTTTTTTCCATTAGAATATATGCAAAAAGCAATAATGAGTTGGCAAAACTTTAGGCAACTCAAATGCCAAACTGTTCAAGAGTACACCTAGGAGTTTAGAAAGAGGTCTTTGTTGTTAGGAGTAAACTTGAATTCACAACACACGCTCTTGAAATATATTGGGGGGTTACATTCTTAATTGAAACATATTATCCTTATGTTTAACCCAAACAACTTAGATGAAGTATGTGTGCACATCTTGAAGCAAGGGGACAGAACATTCAGGAAGAGGGTAGTAAGAAGAAGGCATTCAGGGGTAAGGGAAAAGAGAAGGGAGGAAAGTGGAAGGGAAAGAAGAATGCAAGCATCAAGAAATAAGGGGAGAAAAATACATGCAAACATTGTTACAAAGAGGGACATGATGAAACCCATTTTTAGAAACTACATCTCGAACTAAGGCCAAAGAAACCAAATAACAAATGGAAACAAAATATGACTGCCACCACACAACAAGATCTTGGATCCGATTCAGGGGATGAGACCAAGATAATAGCCATGGTTAACAAAGGAAAGGAAGCCATAGATTTTGAGATTCAATAAGATGACGAGCTTAGTTAAAAGAGTCGCCTTCACTAAGTGGGCTCGCAGGCTATTTTTGGTGCAAGTCTATTTTTAGACATGGTAATCATATTACAAAAGTTGTAGGATGTTATTTGTGGATGGTTGGTCAAGTTGGAAAAATATATGAAATTCTATTTTTAGAATATTGGGCGAAGTCTATTTATAGATCGTCGATCTAAAAATAGAAGTGTCGATTATTATTAGCTCTTAATAATAATCCGACAATAAACAGCAACTTATTCTCTTGGAGCACTTAATTTCAGTGCACAGATTTGGCAAATCAGTGGGCTGAAGGAATTACGCAATTCCTAGGGTTTACTGGTGGTTCATGCATGGAGGACTCAGTTAGAACTGAAGTGGCAAAGTTATGACAGAGTTGAAAGAGTAGTTCATGGAGTTGTTATTCAGTTTAACTCAGTTAATGGAGTTAAACTCAGTTGAGCTAGTTGTATCTAGTCTAACTGAATGATACACTAGTGAGAGTGGAGTGAATTAATTAGTTAATTAATTCACAAATAATAACTCATTAATAAATTGAACAGTACAACAGTTAACTACAGTGCATGGCAGTTCCAGTGGAGACCCAGTGGAGAGATAGGTGAAAGGGCAACATGGACTATCTGTTGTGACTATAGTGATGCATCGATTGCACCACACACACATTGGAGTTTCCAATGAGTATTGCACAGTGCAAGCAAGGGTAATATGAATTTATATAGAGCTTTCCTTCAGCAGGGATTGCGCAGTGGAGAGAGCGGAGCTATCGGTGGCGAAATGGGGTGCATGGATTTGCAGATTTCTTCATGTTAGTGTGTGATGATTGATTGTACTGAGAGCTTGATGTAATGAGATTTTTATGAGATTGTTACATGATCTCCATTATACATAATATATGATATTTGGGGTTTTCAGCTTCAGGCTTTCCCGTTAAACAACTGTGTTATGTGCGATTGTTTTTATTGCTTCATGTGTTTGCAATTGAGTTTTTAAATTTCCGCAAAAGATTAATAGTGGAAGGATTCTGTATTTAGCAAGAAGATAAATATTGTTAGATCAGGAGAATCTAGATATATACATGCATATGTCATACAATTTCTACGGTATAGGAGCGGTGTTAATTCTTGAATATTGCAATTGTGAAGAATTGTTGAGTTTGTGCTGGTGGACAATTCGAATTTGCTTCATAAAATTCTTGGTGCGACAGTTGAGTATGCATTGAAATGTCTTTCAATGGGTTGCGATTAGAGTATTCCCTTGATGGGAGCTCGAATTACATAGCCTGGAAGGATAGGATGGAGTTGGTGCTGGAGGATAATGGACTGAAGGAGTTCATCTATAACGATGTTCCTAAGCCAGGATCTAGCGATGTTGCATTACTTGACGCATGGAAAAAGAAGATAGAAAAGACAAGAAGAATTATGTTGGAAGGTGTGAAGGACCATATTGTGTCTATCCTTCACGGGAAAGCGACTCCATTTGTAATGTGGAAGGATTTGACAGATTTGTTTCAAAGCAGCAGCAACTAGAGGAATTTGGCTGAAAGAAAAGCTCAAAGAATAAAAAATGGAAAAGGGCGACAATATTCCAAATATCTCACAAAAGTTTGTCTTTGGCAGAGATGAACTCTGGAATGTAGGATCTTGTTTATGATGAAGACTTGGTGAGCTTGGCTCTCCTTGGGCTTCCGAAGAGTTGGCATAGCTATGAAGACTCTGTCAATAGATGGGAGAAACTGCCGGGATGGGAGCGACTTTGGTTGGATCTTGTGTAGGAGGAGATAAGGCGAGGTACCAGGGATGGCTCTTCATTGAAGAATGAAGATGAAGAGAATTGCACTTTGGCTGCCAAAGCAAGGAAATGGAAGGGAAGAAATTTCCTTCAAAATCTGAAGCTAAAGGCAAGAAGCGGGATTTGTCTAAGGTGAAGTGTTTTCACTGTCACGAACATGGGCATTTCGCCACTAACTGCCCATAGAAGAAGAAGAAAAAGAAGGTTGTTGGAGCTGCAACTGGAGAGGCCTTAGCCTCGCAATTTGAACTTGATTTCTCTTTGATCGCATACTTGGTTTCAAGCTATATGGGATCGGTGTGGTATCTTGATAGTGGTGCGTCTTTCCATATGACGGGAGACAAGGAGTTGTTTAGTGACTTGGAGGAGAAGGACCTCCAGATGCATATAGAGATGGGCGACGATGGTCGGTACAGTGCGACTGGCATTGGAACCATTACCTTTGAGAGGGAGTTCGGTAATCCATTCTTGTTGAAGAATGTTATGCATGTTCTAGGTCTGAAGAATAACTTGGTCTAAGTTGCGATGCTGGAAGACAATGGTTATGATGTTGTTTTCAGTGAGGGAAAAGCCTTCCTTCGACATAAAACAACGGGTCAAACTAAAAAGATAGGGGTTCGAATTAAGAATCTCTACAAGCTGGAGGTAGATGGTTGCGCTGCAATGGTGGGAAAAGCAGAAGAAGTGGTGAGTCGGGATGAGGGCGAATTATGGCACGGGAGATTGGGCCATCTTCACCATGGCGCTTTGAAGATTTTGTAGCAAATTTCTACTGGACTTCCCAAGGGTACTCTTGCGTAGTCAGATCGTTCCTTGAGATGTGTCACCTTGATTTTAGTTTGAAGACACACTTTCTTGAGAGGCAGGTACTTAGGTGATCTGGAAAGTCCTACAGGAGATGTGTGTGGACCTTTCTCAGTTGCTTCAACAGCAAAACACGGGTATTATGTTATATTTGTTGATGAATATTCTCGTAGATGTTGGATCTTATTCATGCAGAAGAAGAGCGAAACATTCTCAAAGTTCTGTTAGTTTAAAGCATTGGTGGAGAAGGAGTCAAGGAAGCAAGTGAAGGCTCTATGGAGCGATAATGGTGGTGAATTTATCTCAAACGAATTCAAAGACTTCTAGAGCAAAGAATGAATTCAAAGAGAACTCATAGCACCCTCACTGTATAATAGAATGGGGTTGCGAGAGAGGAAGAACGAGACAATCTTGGGCATTGCCTGACTATGCTTGAGAGGGAGCTAGACTTGCATGCAGTGAAGGAACTGCTTGTTTCAAAAGATGAGCCTCTAGATGTGGATCAACCATAGGAAGAGATTCATGGAGTGGAGGAGTCCACTCATGTAGAACCAAACATCAGAAAAGGCAGAAAGAATACCATAGAAGCTGAGAGACTGAAGCTTGATGTGACATAGAATTTGGGATTCCCTACATCAAAGCGCAGATAGAGACAGTCACCTGACCGATTTACTGGATACATGGCTCTTATGAGCAAGTGTGTCATGACAAAGCCATCTTCTTTTGAAGAAGTAGTGCAAGAGCCCACATGGGTAGATGCCATGGTGGAGGAGTATGACTCTGTTGTTAGAAACAGTGCTTGGGAGATTGTTCCAAGGCTGGTGGGTAAATTAGTTGTAGGATCAAGATGGATCTGCAAGATAAAGCAAGTTTTTGATGGGAGCGTCGAGAAGTATAAGGCAAGATTTGTTGCCCAGGGATTCTCACAAATCGAGGGGATTGATTATGAAGAAACCTCTTCACTTTTCGCACGGTATTCTTCCATAAGGACCATCCTTGCTCTCTCAGTGCAGATGGGTTGGCACATTCATCAGATGGATGTGAAGACTGCGTTCCTTAATGGGATCATTGAGGAAGAGGTGTGTTGAGCGGCACGAAGGATTTGAGATCTTGTGATAGTCGCATGTGTGACTCAAGGAGGAGGAAGCATTATGGCAAATTGCACCATGTCTCTTGGTACTTTTGGTACTTAGATGGGACAACAGATTCACTGGACTTGGCTACAGTAGGTGAGATGCAAACCTGTTACAATTAGCAGGGGTGGAGACAGCCACTAATCAGCTGTTACATGTTAGTGTTTAATATAGCAGATGAATAGTTGACACTGCAACAGAGAAGATCTTGCAAAGGAGTTTGAGATGAAAGATTTGAGCCTCCTTCATTATTTCCTTGGATTGGAAATATGGCAGCGAGAAGGTGAACTGTTTATGTCTCAAGGCAAGTATGCCAGGGAGATACTGGAGAAGTTTCACATGCAAGGCTGCAAGCCTATGGACACTCCTCTTCTAGGAAATTGGAGGAAAGATGATGCTACATTGGTAGAGGTAGTGGATGCCACTGTTTATCGACAGTTGGTGGGTTCGCTCATGTATTTAGTTAATACAAGACCGGACATATGCTATGCGATGAACCAACTTTCACAAGCGATGGTTAAGCCTACTAAGCTCTTTTGGAAGGCAGGCAAGCATGTCCTGAGATATCTCAGGGGCTCATCTGAGTATGGCTTATGGTAAAGATAGACGGATGAGGTGAAGTTGCATGACTTCACGGATGCAGATTGGGCAGGTAGCCCAACAGACAGAAAGAGCACATCAGGAGGGATTTTCAGTATCAGATCTACGATATTTTCTTGGTACAGCAGGAAACAAAGATCTGTGGCACTCAGTTCAGTGGAATCAGAAAACATGGCAGCAAGTCAAGTTTCATGTGAGGCTATCTGGATGAGGAAGATCCTGGTTGGTTTGTTTGGTTCACATTTAGATCCTACAGTGATACATTGTGATAATCAAAGTTGCATTAAACTCTCGATTAATCCTGTGTTTCATGATAGATCTAAACATATTGATATCCGGTATCATCATATCAGAGATTGTGTGCAGCGGAAGATCATTTTTCTTCGGTACATTCCTACAGAAGATCAGGATGCAAATATTCTGATGAAGGCGCTCACCAGGAGAAAATTCAAATACCATAGAGTCAAGATCGGGGTGAAGGATAATCCCTATCTTGTTGAGAGGGAGTGTTGAGATTCAACAAGATGATGAGCTTAGTGAAAATAGTCACCTTCACTAAGTGGGCCTGCAAGCTATTTTTGGTGCAAGTCTATTTTTAGACTATGTCTATTTTTAGACATGGTGATCATATTTCAAAAGTTGCAGGATGCTATTTGTGGATGGTTGGTCAAGTTGGAAAAATAGATGAAACTCTATTTTTTGAATATTGGGCGAAGTCTATTTATAGATCTTCGATCTAAAAATAGAGGTGTCGATTATCATCAGCTCTTAATAATAATCCGACAATAAAAAACAACTTATTCTATTGGAGCACTTAATTTCAGTGCATATATTTGGAAAATCAATGGGCTGAAGGAATTACGCAATTCCTAGGGGTTATTGGTGGTTCATGCATGGAGGAATAAGTTAGAACTGAAGTGGAAAAGTTATGACAAAGTTGGAAGAGTAGTTCATGGAGTTATTATGCAGTTTAACTCAGTTAATGGAGTTAAACTCAGTTGAGGTAGTTGTATCTAGTCTAACTGAATGATACACTAGTGAGAGTGGAGTGAATTAATTAGTTAATTAATTCACAAATAATAACTCTAATCAACTGAACAATACAAAAGTTAACTACAGTGCATGGCAGTTCTAGTGGAGACCTAGTGTAGAGATAGGTGAAAGGGGAAGATGGACTATATGTTGTGACTATAGTGATGCATTGATTGCACCACACACACATTGGAGTTGCCAATGAGGATTGCGTAGTCGAGGCAAGGGTAATTCGAATTCATTCAGAGCTATTCTTCAACAGTGATAGCGTAGTGGAGGCAGGTTATCAGGTGGCAAGAAATCGGTGCATGGATTTGCAGATTTCTTCTGATTAGTGTGTGACGATTGATTGTACTGAGAGCTTGAAGTACTAAGCTTTGTATGAGATTGTTACATGATCTCCATGATACATAATATATGATACTTGGGGTTTTTAGCTTCAGGATTTCCCGTTAAACAACTGTGTTATGTGCGACTGTTTTTATTGCTTCATGTGTTTGCAATTGAGTTTTTTTTAAATTTCCGCAAAAGATTAATAGTGGAAGGATTCTGTATTTAACAAGAAGATAAATATTTTTAGATCAGGAGAATCTGGATATATGCATGCATCTTGTATATAATTTCTACAATAGAAAGTACTAGTTCCTCAAATAGTCACAACAACACTCCAAATGAAGACACAAGGATAGAATTGTTCCATGTTAGAGTGATTTCAAAGCATACAAAGATTGATGCATTGTTTGATATTGTGTCACAAGCAAACTTGATTTTAAAAGACTTAGTGAAAAAGCTTAACCTTGAAACCGTACCACATCATAAACCATACCCTTTAGGTTGGATAGTCAAGAATGCCAATTTATAGGTTACAAGAAAATGCATATTTAGATTTGCTATTACTGCAAATTTTGTTGATGAAGTCGAGTTAGATGTGGTTCCACTTGACATTTTCGGGATTATCTCGGAAAGTCCATATTTGTATGGCAGGAAATCAATGTTTTATTTCCATGAGAACAAATATCATTTTCTTAAGGATGGGGTAGAGTATATTGTGAGAGCTCATCGCAAGAAATTGAATATTTCTTTAGTTAATGTAGGGAAAATGAAGAGGCTAATTAATGCAAGTAAAAATTTTGTGCTTCTCATGATCAAGAAAAAATATGATGTTGACTATGAATATTTTGAAGGATGTGATGAAAAAATAAAATCTGATTTGTTTTATGTGGTAAGTCAGCATGGCGATATGTTTCAAGAACCAAATGGGCTACCTCCCAAGAGGGGAATTCAACATGAGATTCAGTTGCATTATGATATTCCACTTCCAAACATTGGTTTGTATCGCATGTAAATTATGGATAGTTTTGAAATCAAGAATAAAATTCAAGAATTGCAGAACAAAGGTATCATACGCCCTTCTACTTCGCCATGTGGTTCACCAATTATTTTGGTACCGAAGAAGGACGAGACTTGGTGCATGGGCATCGATTTCCGTGCACTGAATAAAATCGTGGTAAAGAATCGCTACCCACTCCCACGCATTGATGGTTTGCTAGATCAGTTAAAGTATGAAAGATATTTCACTAAGTTAGACTTGCGAAGTGGTTATCATCAACTTAGAATAGCTGAAGAGGACATTTGGAAAATTTCTTTCAAAACTAGACAAGGATTGTTTGAGTGGTTAGTTATGTCATTTAGTCTAAAAAATGCTCCAGCTACTTTCATGAGAGCCATGAATGATGTACTTAGACCATTCATAGATGACTTTGTCATCGTTTACTTAGATGACACACTTATATTCAGCAAATCAACAGAAGAACATTTCATGCATGTGAACAAGGTACTTGATGTCTTGAAAAAAGAGAAATTGTTCTTAAAGATGTCGAAGTGCAAGTTTGGTAATACTTATTTAGTGTATTTGGGACACATTGTTTGAGGAGGTGAGTTGAAGATAGACCCTTCCAAATTATAGATCATTCTGAATTGGCCCAAGCCCACTATGGTTAAAGAGGTAAGAAGCTTTCTTGGGGCAACACAGTATTGGAGGAAATTCATTGCTAATTTTTCTTCCATTGTAGCTCTATTACATGCATTGACAAGTGTTAAGAAAGTATCTCATTGGGGAGATGTACAGAAAAAATAATTTGATGCTTTAAAGCAAAATATAAGTTCAACACTAGTTTTAGCACTTCTGGATCTTAGACAACCATTTGAGATCCAAACAGATGCAAGTGATTATGCTATGGGAGCAATGCTCATGCAGCATGGTAAGCCTTTTCCGTTTCATTCTGAAATTTTTAATGGAGCTGTGACTAATTATCCCGCCTATGATAAATCGTTATACGCCTTGGTACAAAGTGTAAAGAAATGGAAGCACTATTTGATGGGGAAAGAGACCATTAT
Source organism: Pinus albicaulis (assembly GCA_034641835.2). NCBI lineage: Eukaryota > Viridiplantae > Streptophyta > Pinopsida > Pinales > Pinaceae > Pinus > Pinus albicaulis. The sequence continues at coordinate 881,860,363 of CM076579.1, read as the reverse complement.
CCATACTGACCATCAGCCATTGCAGTACTTACAATCACAGTAAAAGTTACAGTAATCAAGACATTTCATATGGCAGGGATTTCTACAACAATTTCATTTGTTTATCAGGTACAAAAAGGGAATCTACAATAAGGTAGCTGATATGCTCTCTAGGCCTATTGTAAATTCATCTATTATAATCAAGCACAATTCAATTATGCATGAAAGTTACATTGAACGATATGCATATGATAGTGATTTTCAAGCTGTGTATGAAATTTTGAGTCAAGGAAACCAAAAAGAAGAGTTAGATATCATGTGCATAACAATTTGTTGTATCACTTGGGCAAGTTATGTATACCACAGGGAGAAAGAAATAGTATCATAAGAGAGGTGCACACATCATTGATTGTTGAACATTTCGGTGTAGGCAAGACAATAACGAATCTCCAAAGGTATTGTTATTGGCCACACATGATTGATATTTTGTCTTGTTTTATTAGAGGATGTTCTTTATGTTCAAAAATTAAGCCTAGCAATAGGAAACTTGGATTTTACACTCCACTTCCAATTCCTTCACATCCTTGGGAGAGTGTCTCAATGGATTGTGTAAGTGGTCTTCCTATGTCAAGGAAAGGTCATGATTATTTGTATGTTGTGGTAGATAGGTTCAGAAAAATGTGTCTTTTGATGCCATGTAAAAAAAAAATTATAGCTGAACAAATCACTAATATTTTCTTTCAAAATGTATGGGTTCATTTTGGTCTTCCTACTTCTATTGTAAGTGATCAAGATTCTCGGTTTGTTGGTCAAAGAAGAGTATATCATTTCATCCGCAAATAGATGGTCAAACTGAGGTGGTAAACATGACGATTATTCATCTTCTTCGTGGTTATTGCGGCAAGCATCCAAATTTGTGGGATGAACAATTGCATTACATTCAACATGCATACAACATGGCAAAACATTCTTCCACAAACACATTTCCATTTGAGGCATGTTATGGTTACTTGCCAAGATCGCCTTTGGACTTTATCTTTGAGAAAGATGTCACTATAGATGGTCATAATGACATAGATAAGACAAGGAAGTTCATTGAGAAAATTTAGTTAATACATCACCCAGTGAGCAACTTGAAAAGAGTCAAAGTAGCTACAAGGAAGGGCATGTCAAACACTGTGTTGATCAAACATTCCTGGTTGGAGATGAAGTTTGGTTGTATATCAGCAAAGAAATATTACAAGGGGAAGGTAAAAAGCTCAAGCCAATCCATTATGGTCCATTTAAAATTCTGGAAAATATTGGTACTAATGCATTTGAGCTAGATTTTCCTCCTTATATGCAAATATATTTTGTCGTTAATGTTGAGAATTTGAGATTGTTTGAGCCTCCTTTGATTGATGATCAAGGAGAGCATGTTCAGCTGCCATCAATATATGGTTTCTCGCTAGAATATCTTATTGAACTTCAGCAAGATCTCATACTTGACAGAAGAATCAGAACTTCAAGAAGAGGGAATGTCAAATACCTTAGAGTGGGACTCAAGGGACAAAATCCTTCAAAGGAAAAATGGATGGAGAGTGAAAGGGTGAGGGAGCTGTACCCTCACACGTTAAACAATTAATAGTATCTTTTGGGGTCTAAAAGGCTTCTAGTGGGGAGGAATGATCAAGAACTCAGTATTTAGCTAAAAAATGAAAGTGCTCAAAAATTCTTCAGACCTGAATGACCAAATAGAGCTTGTCACTAGGATTCCAACGCAACTAGTTTCATCAAAACCCGATTTCATATGAGTGAGTTATGGTCTATTGTTCATTTTCCCAAACAAGTAAAGATTGTGCAGAATAGTGATAGACTCATGACTTGGCATTCCAATCAGCACCTCAGAATCTTCAGGGAATATTCTACATTTTTTCAGCCAGTGACATTGTGACAAGTTTCATCTCCAAATTCGCCAATGTTGGTTGGGGAAGTTTAATTTTTCTCCTATTTCCTATGTTTGGAATTATTTTTAATGGTGGATTGTTTTATTAAGGGTGATCAGAGTTAATGGGAAGGGCCAAATAGTATACAACTAGAGGCTTCACATTGGCTCCCCCCCCCATGGTAGGATTGATGGGCGCACATTTATTTAATGGAGGTCTAAATCAAAGGTTGGTGTTGTAAATTTTATACAAAGTTGAACTATAGTCAAATGGCCGCAACAAACACACACACACACACACATATATTATTAACCAAAATTTCTAACTATGGTCCGAGCCTTTGCAACGTTCAACAAAACATGTGTTCGGGGTCGAACTTAATCACTAGTTTCTCCCTTAAAATAAGGGCTTGAGAAAATTTCATAATTTTTTCAAAGAATAACAAATTAGTCAATTATTAAGTATGGGTGGAGATTATGTGTATGTTTGGTCCTTTTAAATGACCACTTTCAAAATTATTATACATTAACTAATAAATTATGACAACAACAACTACAAAACCTTTTGTGAACACCATATGATCATATGGTTTATGTACAATTAAATATAGTAGGGTAGTTAATAAATATGCCAACTTAATCCTTCCCTTAATGATTGTGGTTTTTTAATAATTCTTGCAATTTATAATTATAAGAGAAAAGTAATCTATAATGAATAGTGAGACAAAGTATTAAGAGTGGCCATTAAATTATTTGTTTGATTACAATAAGTTGAGTTGATATGAGTTGAGTATTTGTTTCGTTATTCTAAGTATGTTATAGAATTATTTTGAATTTTATCTAAAAAAATTTCATGTTTTCATATAAATTATTTGTTTGCACTATAATTATTGTTTTAACAACATGCGATGACTAATTCTAATAATTGGTACAATCAATTTCTATATTGGATAGTAGAAGGAAATTTATCTAAAAATCTGAACTATCAATATGTCCAACGTCAATAGAGAAATTCATGGTCACCATCCATATTGAGGTTTATTAAAATATGAATGAGAGCTTTCCTTTTTAACAAAGTTTCAATGATGAATTTCAATTAAAATGTGAGTTGATTAGTGATTGAAAACAACATAGGAATTCTCTCTCTCTCTCTCTCTCTCTCTCACACACACACACATCCCATAACATTAGCTTCAGACATTGACATTAAATTCTCTCTTAAAATTTCTTTCATTAGCATTCTAATTCTTTTAAACAAAATTTTTTACTATATTTGTCTTATGTAAAATGACAACGACACATTAATAATCGAAATAGTGTTGTAGTTGCCCTCATTTCTACCTCACTAACTTAACTAACTTAAGAAAATACATACAATTTATTTATTCCACAATTGATGATAGAAAAGTTTGAAATGGTTTTTCTACATTTTAATACAAGTTTCCATATGGGTGATCCATATTTATGAAGGGAACATAATGAAATACATATTTATAACAAAATACAAAGATACAGTAAAACTTGACATCTATTAACAAATTCAATATGTTGAAACTATAAATAATGTGGAATGAAACAAATTCGCTCGAATGGTGGTAGCTTATCTATTGATATATATACTGAATTAGTATATAATTAATATTATAGATTTAAAATCATTAATAAGAAAGCCGAGACTAGACAAATTTGTTGTCAAAGTAAATTATCCAATAAAATCTACTACATTAATTTGGCGATATACATTGACTTATGAGAGACTGGTTCAGTTTCTTCTCATGCTATTCTAACAATGTGTAAAGTTCATGACAATTCCAAGGTTCCTGTGTGTGAACCATACTTTGATACTACACGCAATGCCCAAAATCCTATTGTAAATCCAATTACTTAAAGTAACGTGTTCCACATCGTAACACCCTAAATACTACTGTAAAGCCAACTACTACACAATTTGATGTAGACTTTGGCCCTACATGCAAATCCTTAATCAACTTTACTATTACAAATCTATTTATCTAAACCAAAACTTTTTTTTTTATCTAAATAAAAACTTCATATCACTATTATAATATTTGAATTAAATGATTTAAATATTAAAATATCAGTTCTAAAATTGAACTTATTAAATTCTATTGATAGTTTTACTAACAATAACATTCCAAAATCACCTTATGATTTAATAGTACGTAATAACATTCATGAAATTTTTTTAGTAATGTTTCTCCATTAAAAGAAAGGATTGAGACAATTTCATAAATTTTTCAGAGAATAACAAGTTAGTCAATTATAAAGTATGCTTGGAGATTGTGTGTGTTAAATCCTTCTAAATGATCACTTACACTCATTAAGGTTTCAAAATTAGTATACATTAACTAAAAAATTATGACAACAACAACTGCGAAACCTTTTATGAACACCATATGATCATATGGTTTATGTACAATTACATATAGCATGGTAGTTAATAACTATGACAACTTAATCATTAGTTTCTCCATTAAAAGAAAGGCTTGAGACAATTTCATAATTTTTTCAGAGAATAAAAAATAGTTAATTATTAAGTATAGGTGGAGATTATGTGTATGTTTGGTCCTTTTAAATGATCACTTTCACTCATTAAGGTTTTGAAATTATTATCATTAACTAATAAATTATGAAAACAACAACTACAAAACCTTTTATGAACACTACAAAACCTTTTATGAACACCATATGATCATATGGTTTATGTACAATTACATATAGCAAGGTAGTTAATAACTATGACAACTTAATCCTTCCCTTAATGATTGTGGCTTTTTAATAATTCTTCCAATTTATAAATATATGAGAAAAGTAATCTATAGTGAATAGTGAGACAAAGTATTAAGAGTGGCCATTAAAATATTTGTTTGATTGCAATAAGTTGAGTTGATATGAGTTGAGTATTTGTTTCATTCTTGTAAGTATGCTATAGAATTATTTCGAATTTTATCTCAAAAAATTCATGTTTTTCATATAAATTATTTGTTTGCACTATAATTATTGTTTTAACAACATGCGGCGATTGATTCTAGTAATTGGTACAATCAATTTATATGTTGGATAGTAGAAGGAAATTTATCTAAAAATATAAATTTTCAATATGTCCAACTTCAATAGAGAAGTTCATAGTCACCATCCCTATTGAGTTTTATTAAAATATGAATGAGAACTTTCCTTTTTAACAAAGTTCCAATGATGAATTTCAATTAAAATGTGAATTGATTAGTGCTTGAAAACAACATATGAATTTTTAATCTCTCTCTCTATCTGTATGTCTCTCTCTCTCTCTCTCTCACACACACACACACACACACACATCCCTTAACATTAGCTTCAGACATTGACATTAAATTCTCTCTTAAAATTTCTTTCATTAGAATTCTAATTCTTTTAAACACAAAGTTTTACTATCTTTGTCTTATGTAAAATGACGACGACACATTAATAATGGAAATACATAGAATTTATTTATTCCACAATTGATGATAGAAAAGTTTGAAATGATTTTTCTACATTTTAATACAAGTTCCCATATGGGTGATCCATATTTATGAAGGGAACATACTGAAATATATATTTATAAAAAAATACAAAGATACAATAAAACTTGACTTCTATTAACAAATTCAATATGTTGAAAATATAAATAATGTGGAAATTCGCTCGAATGGTGGTAGCTTATCTCTAAGAAGAGATGTGACGGTATGTGCATTCACTAGAGTGCATTATATGTTGAAAATGCAGCAAGATGATGGAGCTTAGTGAAATGAAGTCGCCTTCACTAAGTGGGCCCGCAGGCAAATTCTGGCGCAAAGTCTATTTTTAGACTATGTCTATTTTTAGACATATGGAGCATGGTCCGGGGATTGCAGTATGTTATTCTTGGAATATTGGTCATGTTGGTAAAAATAGATGGGACTCTATTTTTTGGACCTATAGGTCGAAGTCTATTTTAGACTGCCTCTCCTTAAAATAGGGAAGTCAAATATTATTTACCCTTAATAATATTTGGACTATAAACTTCAGTTTACTCTCTTGGAGCACTTCAGTTCGAGCCTTGGAAGTGGCTCATGCATCTGACAGAGGAATTACACTATTCCTAAGGGTTTGATGGCATCATGCATGGTTGACTTCAGTTAGGACTTCAGTGGCAGAAGTTTGGTGGAGTTAATGAGACAGCTAGTGGAGTTGTGTTCTGTTTATTTTAGTTGAACTGGTTGAGATTAGTTTAACTAGCTAATCAATTATTTATGAGTGGAGTGAATTAAATATTATTTAATTCATTAATTAGTAACTCATTATTCAACTCAAGAACACATCATTTCACTACAGTGCATGATCAGTTCAGTGGAGACCCGTGAAAGAGGTAGATGAAAGGGTGGAGTTAGCTATCAGTGGCGACATCAGTTGTGCATGAGATTTGCACCACACTTGGAGGAATTGCCCATGATGATTGTGCTGTCAAGCCAAGGAGATTCGAACCTTGGATCTCTATATAGACAGGCCTGGATTGCGCAATAGAGGCAAGGCAATTGGCGGTGAGTTTTGAACCAGTAACCTGTTCAAAACTGAGCTAGATTGTGGGTAACTGTATGAGAAAGTACTGAGTACTTGTGAGGAGTATTGTATTGAGTTTGTTACATGATTTCTCCATTATAATATACACAATAGCTACGGGGTTTTCAGCTATAAGCTTTCCCCATACATACTGTGTTAATGTGTATGATGAATTGATGTGCTATCGCTTAATTTTATTTCCGCATGTGTGATGATCTGAGTGGAAGAGATTATGTGTTGCATATAAATTCGAATTGTATGTGATTAGGATAGTCTCGGTGGATAATTAATCATTATTTAGCAAATTTCTACATTATAATGAGGCCAAAATGAATTGTATAACATAAAGTAGTAATGATGAAACCCTAAACATGCAAAAACCTAACCCTAGGAGATTAAACACCAAAAGGTTTACAACCCTAATGGGGTTAGTTGGTACAACAACTTCCCGAGGTTGTGAATTTTGCATATTATTTCCATTTGGTGTACTCATTAGCCCATTAGAAAGGTCTATCAAAGAAATACACATTTTGATCGGGCCCAAGATGCATATGGCTATTTCATAGGCCATTGCCACATCAATAAAAACATCGTTTAGGGCCTCAAAATGGCCCCTCAAGTTCAACCTGAGAATTTGTAGAAAAATTGCTAAGGTGAAGAAATATGCTTTGAGCTAGTAACATAGGTGGGTGGCCACCGATATCCACCTGGATCTATCCTCCCTCCTTAGAAATAAATGGTCTCTATTTCATTCAGGGCCCCCATCAAATGGGGAAATTTTTGCTTGAGTTGGCCTTAGATGAGCCGCTTTCCTTGGTGTAGGAGATGCCCTACTTTGAAAACCCAATAAAGCTTGATCCTTTATTGATGAGCGCCCTTACGTTGTGTGTCCATGATATGATCAATGGGTTCATGTTCCATGCATTCGGGGTTGATATTTTCTAGTTTCATTCCCTATGTTATTTCTTATGTGTCTAATAATGGTGGAAAGTATGGTCGAAGGAGGCCCACATTAAACATTGGGTGTAAGGCAAGGAAGAGGGGTATACTTAGCTCAAAAGAATTTTCAATCATAGCCTCAATGATGGGTTAAGTTCCATAGTGAAGTGGATGAAGTTTCTAATGGGGTCTTGTAAGGCGTTCATTTTTCAAATGCAACCAAACCTTGTCTCTCACTAGGAATTTGTGTGGCCCCTGATGTTGATCATGGAATTGAATACTTAGTCAACAAAAAATAAAGCTTGTAAACCATTCTGAATGTTTATCATTAAAAACTAATTACCTCTCAATTAGTGCTAATCATCAAATTGAATAATAGACCCCAAAAAAAAAAAAAAAAAAAAAAAAAAAAAAAAAATAATAATAAAAAAAAATCCTAATATGTGGGACCCCTCTTAAGAGAAAATTTCCTTCCATAAGTTATTATAGTGCCACTATTGAGTTCTAACTAATCTCCATCACATAAAATCATAATTTTTTGGAATAACAAACCATGTGCTTCTAAAAATAGATGGAAAACTCCCCGAATACATACATATATGTTTGAAGAAACACATGTTATTATTATATACATCCGACGTTGAAAAGGGTTAAATATATATTCTTTGGTTTCATATTATAAACCTCTCGACATACATTAGGATGCATAGTTTGGGTGCCACTCTAACAAGCATGCACATGCATTTGTGCCAATTGGACATGGATGGATGAAGTGTGCATATACTAGGCCTGGAATATGCCTTTATGAAACTTTGGTCAAGGCACATGTATATATGTGATATGTTTTCAAATCTTGATGTTTGATACATGTTGTGAACTCACAATGTTGGTCCAATATAATTTTGCGCGTAAACTTGAGTGGCCAAACCTCGATGATTGGATTGTGACCGTGAATATTTGGAATCCTGCAGGAATAATATTAATATGATTTGATCTGATATTAGTTGTGATGTGGTTATGATAGGGTTATTTAATAAGGTGGATATCTGTAAGGATTTGGAATACTTCCACCTAGGCGACTGTGTTTTGTAACATGCAATGTTTGTATTTTAATACCACCTCCTTGGGATTTCCTTTGTTTCTTTTAACGGTTTGGCTCATGGCTAATTATGTTGACTCATCCTTCGCGTAGCATGTTCCTTTGCATTATGTTTTCCTATAAGCACTCACTCGTTTGATCATAAATTTGGTATGGAGTTTAACTTTGGGCCCGTTAACGTGCCACTCTGATCTTTACTCTAGCATTAACTCACCACTTCCTCGAGCAATGCACCTCGATTTTGGCCACTTTGGGCCCGTTAACGTGCCACTCTGATCTTTACTCTAGCATTAACTCACCACTTCCTCGAGCAATGCACCTCGATTTTGGCCACTCAAAAACCATCGGATGATTTCCATTCTCCTTAATTCATATTTGGATTTCTTTGAAAGTGATTTCTGATCGAATAATTTGTTTTTATATGCCTCTAGGGTCAAGGAATGTGAAGTTGGCAGGTTACTTACAGACTTGGCCATTACTCACACAAATTTTCTTTCTAGGTATGTTTTCACTGAGCTATTTCATTAACAATGTCGAAGTTCTTCTGTTGATAGGATCTCGTTATTGTGGTTTCTTTTTCTTTTGTGGTGTTGATATACTTGTTTTTAGTTAAATGTAATGTCGAGTTCTTGTGTTTGTGAGTGTTTAAGAAATAAACCCTCCATAATTTATGTATTGTAAAACTTTAGATCCTCAGGCCTCACCAGAGTTAGTCACCTTGCATAAAAGAGGCACAAATAACTCAAGGTTATTCTTTGGGAAAATAATGCCAAACATTGAAAGTTAGTCTTCTATGGACATGATAGTCAAGCACATTGTTTCTATATGTTCACATTTGATTGATTACAAATAAATCCATTACATGTGTTGTATATTAAAAAAGTACAACAATACATTTAATAATTGTTGGCCCTTTTAATTTCGTTTTAACTATGATAATGGTGGGTTCGAAGAATTTTTTTTTATGTGCTTCTAGAGTCAGGAATGTGCATTTGGCATGTTACTTACAGGCCATTACTCACACAAATTTGCTTTCCGGGTATGTTTTCACTGAGCTATTTCATTAACAATGTCGAAGTTCTTTTTATGTCCTATATGTTTCCCATCTTGCTGTTGTGGTTTCCTTTGTGGTGTCGATATACTTGTTTTTAGTCAAATGCAATGTCAAGTTCTTGTTTTGGTGAGTGTTTAAGAAATAAACCCTCCATATTTTTTTTATTGTAAAACTTCAGGTCCTTCGGCCTCACCGTAGTCAGTCACCTTGCGTAAAAGAGGCACAAAGAACTCGAGGTTAGTCCTTGGTAAAATAATGCCAAACATTCAAAGTTAGTCTTCTATGGACATGTTAGTCATGCACATTGTTTAGATATGTTCATATTTGATTGATTACAAATAAATCCATTACAGGTCTTCTATATTAAAAAAGGACAATGATACATTTAATAATTGTTGGCCCTTTTAATTTCTTTTTAACTATGATAATGGTGGGTTTGTTATTATGATGAATGATTAGTAAACCCTAATGTAAAATAGTATTTTTGTTGTGTTACCATGGGAGCCCTCGAGGCCATAATACCTTGGGAAGAAAACATGGTTGATTGTACGCAGGGCATCTTCCTTTTGTTTGTAAAGTCATTAATACCTAAATTATCATACCATGCTCTCATGCAATTTGATTCTCTTCAAATCATTTCAAATTTGCAGAAACCCCTTGCAAAATTCATCACACACATGTATATACAAATTCTAGTGTATTGCCACACTATTGATATTTTGTATTATTACTCACTTCATTTCAGAAGGGTCGCTTGTCAAAACATTACATGTTATTCATTCTTAGTCCTTTTCTTCGTACCACAATCATTTTATGATGCCTCTTAGGGTTATACATTGAATCTATATCAAGTCTGTCAAACTAGGTGTATTCACTATAGGTTAATCGTCATGTGTAAATGTATATTTAGAAGTACAATGCTCTATTTGATTCTTGAATTTTATCAGTCACATAGATAATTGTTTGATTGTTAATGTTATATCGATGCCTTCTCCCTTCCTCATTTGACTTACATTCCTCTTTTAGTGTTGTTAAACTCTAAAATCTTTGTATTTGTTAATGGATAGTTCTTATTTTTCACTCCATACAGGTAATTTTATAAATATATTGTAGCATGAGATTTTTTAACAGAAATAGAGGAAGAGGCAGGGGTAGGGGAAGAATGAACATAAATCAATATTTAGGGAAGGAATGAACATAAATCAATATTTAGTAGTAAGAGGGTGAATGAGACTGGGAGTTTCTATTCATTTTGAAGTTGATTCTTAAGAGTTAAGGTAATTGTTATGCACATGTGTGGTGAAGTTATTGAAACAACCTCAAGGCTAGCCTGAGGTACAACCTCCACCACGAAAAATGCCTTTCCCTCAACCACTAATGGGTATCATTTTCCCTCCACATATGTTTTCCCATTTATTCAATCCAAACAATGATGGTTGGGGACTTGTTATTTATGCAAAGCTTTACGTTTGATACAAGGTTGGCCTACTATTTATCCACCCAACCTTTCTCCTAAACCACATATACCATGTCTACAATCTATTTCCTCTCGAATAGTGCATCCTCATCCTGTTGCAACCTAACCATCCATGTTGTTACTCAACATGCTTCCTCTTCACATGAAATTTCCAAACAAATAAAAATATTAGCCACTCCAGTTGGCCAATCATTAAAACAACCAATTATTCCTCTACTTGTTTCTAGTGAGAAAAATTAAAATGCTCAAATATCTCTTATGGATCCTCCCATGGTTCATCACATTCTATGACATCACATCCATGACAAGAGGAGAAACAAGCAGATTCATCTCCTCACAGATGAAGGGATTAGTCTTGGCATTAGAAATACATTACATTTTCGTACAAAATATTTGGCATTTTTTTCTCAACACTATTGATACAACTATAAGTTTTTTTTTACTTCTTGATTGGCTCCTTGATGTTGCACTTATTTTATGATGACTTGTTTTTTGAAGGGGAATATTATGGTCCTATTTATATATATTATATTTCACTTTGCGTTATTATGTTATCACCATGGACATGAATAATTGGCAGAGAGACAAGGAGTATGGGAGGTGCAAGGGTCTTGGGATTTTCATGATGACATTTGATTTGAGAATTGGGATATATCTTATACATGTTGGATGCATATTTATTTTCATGATCATACTTTGGTTATGTTATATCTTATGATTATCAACTTAATTGGAATATTTCACGAGATAAACTAATTAAATGGTCCACATTTCTAATGCATTTTATTTTTAAAAAATAAAAAATAAAATAAAGGGAAATGCCTAATCGAATGGATTGAGGGAGGGTCCCACCTATTAGAGTCAATGCCTTAATTAATTTTCTTTTATAATCAATCTTTAGAAATCCCTCCTTGCTACCTAATGATCTTGATTAGAGACATAATTAATCTGATCTTTAAATTTCAAAACTTCCAAAACTATATGGAACCTATGTAAAAAGAGGAGAGATATATGAAAGCAAGAGAGAAAATTGTCGAGGGAGAGTTATGCTATAACTTTCTAGTTGTTATATTTCTATTGATTTTATTTTCCATTAAGAATTTGGGGCTAATCCTGATGGAGAAAACAACCTTATATCACCAAGGGGCAACAAACTAGGTTACACCATTGAAATTCCTGAAAATTTAATAGGTATCTTAGAGATTTATGATTCGTTTATTGATGTTTTAAGGTTTGACAATATTTTCCAGTGCTAACAACCATTTTTTTCAGAAAGAAAGTTGCCCACATCTTCACCTGCACAAAGGATTTCATTTGGTTGTCATTCTCACTTGTTCTTGGATTTTTGTATAGGATACCATGCATTGCAGTGGTCTATGATTGAGCTGGTCAAAATATTTCAAAGAAGCTTTCCTTTTCAGGATTTTTGTTGTAATTTTTATTTAATAAAATCAACCATTTAATTTTCAATCCTCTTATCTAAGTGCATCTTTGTATTTAAATTCAATTTAATTTCAAAATTTCTTCTATCATTTTAACAACTTATGCTCTATAGGAATTAAGGCATCTGCCTAAACCCTTATTAACTTCTTGTCCCTTTTTATGTCTATAGTAGTTATCCTCTATGGAATGTTGGGCCCTCTAGCCTAGGATCTAATTAGATCATTGCCCTAAACAAATATGATTTAAATTTCTCATTTATTTTATTTTGATTACTTTCTGTTTGAATCATAAACATTGTAATTTTATATATATATTTTTGATGTGTTTGTTGATGTAAATACTTCTCTTGATTTCTTACATATTCACAAAATCAAAAAATCATAAAAAATAAAAATAAAACTTCGCTTAATTCCCGAGCACATTGTTTCATTATCTCGTTGTGACAACGAGATTAGAGGAGTTGGCTTGTTTAAAGTTTGTTAATCTTAAAACAATCATCAACATCTTTTGGCGACCATACTGAGGAACTTTGTTTCTTCATTTTCTTTAGCATATTGATCTATCTATGACCGTCCAATCATTCAAACAACCAAATCTTGGCTTTTGGGTATGTGACCAAACAAATATAGCTCATTCTCTCCTTGATTTCATACTTCAAAATTTAATTTCCAAAAAGAGTGTGCAAGAAAGTGGGCCATCATTTCTCAAGATATCGAACTAGAAGAAAGAATTTGGGCTCAACAAAGGCATATGGACCAGTGTGAGCACTTCAATAATCTTTAATCTATTATTTCATAATTTATCTGATCTAGTGGCCATTTGATATAATCTACAACCTGGCTTGATTCCTCAATTAAATGATCAATGAAACAATGTCAGCTCCTTATTGTATTACATGTTGAACAACACCCTCTACATCCAATAATTAAATCATGATGGGTCTGTTATATCGCATGAGATTGACAAAGTTGACGAGCGTGAGGCCTTGATTAACCAACAACGTAAATGTGAATGTCAGCGTGTACATGATCCTCATCATTAACTTTGTATGAGTAGTGAACCTCAAATTTCCCGACGTCTTAGAGGCGATAGTATACCAACGAAATCCAGCGTCATAGGGTTGTCTTAGAGGTAGAAGCTTGTCAAAGGTTTCTCCAAAGTTTTCCATATCATCTCGAACCACTTCACCTTCCAGAAGAATCATTTGTGGAACACAAAGTAAGCCTTCAAGCAATACCAAAGGCTCCACCTCTTTTGGGTAATCTTCTTCTATTTATGGTTTGATCACAACTCCATTAATTTTTATTGGCCCTATTTATTCATCTTTTAATACAAAACCGACGAACACTAACCTTGCCAAATTCATTATGAAATTTGGGCTCTTTCAGAGTTGAAAATAATTAATATTATTTTATATTAATGGAGAAATTGTTACACAAGTTGTAACGTATCTCCTTAGTTTAGGATTAGTTCCTACAATCTAGGAGTTTGTTTGCAACTTCCTAATTCCTAGTGATGTACTTAATGATGTAATGCCTCATTCATGAATGTAGAGTAAGCTTAGAGTGTTCTCTCTGTTTGAGTGCAGTCTCCAGGTGCAGTACTCACCTGTGAGCTGCAACTCCTTCTTTTTAAATTCAGTGTGATTTTTATCTTGGTATCGGAGCACAAAGTACAAAGAAAGAAATCATATCATCTACATACAAAGAAATCAAAATAACTTGCCTCTGTTTATTAAACTTGGTATATAGATTTGGATCATTCAAGCTCCTATTAAATCCATGCTGTACAAAAAATGAGTCAATCTTCTCATACCACGACCTGGGTGCTTGTTTTAAACCATAAAGTGCCTTTTTCAATTTACAAACAAGATGTTCCTACCCCTTTTTCACAAAACCTTCAGGCTGAACTAAATAAATTTCTTCTTTCAAGTCACCATTCAGAAATGCAGACTTAACATCTAGCTGGTGTAGCTGCCATTTATGTTTTTTTGCTAAGGAAATTAGCATTCTAATGGTGTTTAATTTGGCTACAGGAGCAAAGGTGTCATCGAAATCTATTCCCTCTTGCTGTGAGTAACCCTTTTCTACTAGTCTAGCTTTAAGTTTTTCTATACTCCCATCTGCATTTATTTTAGTTTTGTACAGCCATTTGCATCCTATGGGGGTTTTACCTTCAGGAAATTCAACCAAATCCCAAGTATGGTTTTTGTTTATTGATTCTATTTCCTCATGCATTACAACTCTCCATGCATCAGATTTACTTGCTTCTTCATAATTTGCAGGTTCTACAATGTTTAAAATGTTTGTCATTAATGCATAGTCTTTCAATCTAGATGGTAATTGAGTCTTCCTACTTGATCTCCTTGGTAGGGGACTTACCTCAAATCTGTCTATTTCAGCCTTCTCTGGGCTTGCATCATTTCTTACATTACCTGTTACTTCTTCTTCTTGTTTCTGCTCCTGCACTTCATCATCCTCACTGTTTTCTTCCATTAGCAATGGAATGTGCCAATCACTGTTAGAGTCATATTTTCCTTCTTCAACCTGTTCATGAAATATGACATCTCTGCTTGCAAAAACCTTATGAATCACAGGATTAAATAACTTATATTCCTTGAACTCAGTTCCATGTCCAACAAAGATACATTTCAAGGCTTTTGGATCTAACTTCTTCCTGTCTGCCTTAGGTATATGAGCATAAGATTTTGACCCAAATATTCTTAAATGACTCACTGCTGGTTTGAATCCAAACAATGCTTCAAAAGGGGTTTTGAAGCCTAGACATTTAGTGGGACTCCTATTTTTTAAGTAGACAGCAGTGTTAATAGCTTCTGCCCAAAAACCATTTGATAGACCCTTACCTTGAAGCATGCTCCTTGCGCACTCCACAAGAGTTCTGTTCTTTCGTTCTACCACTCCATTCTGCTGAGGAGTGTGGGGCACTGTGAACTGTTGAATAATCCCATGCTGCTTGCAGAAATTCATGAATTCTCCCAACCTGTATTCTCCCCCTTGATCTGAGCGGAGAATTTTTATCCTTTTTCCTGTCTGGTTTTCTACCATAGATTTAAACTCTTTAAAATACTGAAAGGCTTGACTCTTTTTACTCAGAAAGTATATCCATGAGAACCTAGTGCAATCATATGTAAATAAGAGAAAATAATATGCACCTCCTAATGACCTAGTCTGCATAGGTCCGCATATATCTGTATGCACCAGTTCTAAGATATCTCTTTATTTTCCATTAACATGCAAAGGGAACTCTTCTCTATGCATTTTCCCTAATGCACATCCATCACAATCCAACTTAACATTATGGAAAACAGGGAGTCCATCAACCATACATTTTCTCTGAAGTAAGATGAGGTCTTGCAGATTAAGATGGCCAAATCTCTGATGCCAGAGATCTTCAGCTGTCGATCCAGTTGCAACCATTGCTTGCTTTGTCATACTTTTCACGTCTAATCTGTACAAGCTCCCCACACACACTCCTGTTGCAACTGTTTCCATCCGGCTATCCTTTATGACACAGTTAGTCTTAAAGAATTGAACTTGCATGTCCTGATCAGTAATCATTGAGACAGAGATCAAATTTTTCTTAATTCCGGGCACATACAATACATTTTTAAGGCGTCTAATGTTACCGCTAGGTAATTTTACCGGAATGTCACCATATCCTTTGATCTCATATCCACTATCATCCCCTAAATAAATTTTCGACCCACATGAAGTTTCTTCAAGACATTCAAACCAGTCCTTCTTACCCGTCATATGTGAGGATGCACCAGAGTCGACATACCATATGTCATCCTCATCTCCATTTGAAGCTGAAAGAGCACAATCAGCTATGAATAGTCAAAGTTCATGGCTCCGATCCTCATCTTCCTCAACGAAGTAACCTTTGTGCTTTCTCTGTTTGTTTCTTACTTCGTCTGCCTGCCTCTTATAACACTCTTTAATCTGATGACCAGGTTTTCCACAGTAAAAACATTTCTTGCTGGGAAAATTATTAGCAGACATACCTTTAAATGGTCTCTTCTGAAATGTGTTGGCTCCTCTCTGCTGCTGCTGTGGTTGTTGTTGTCGCTGTGGCTGCTTCCCTCTATACTTTCTCCTTTTCGCCATCAGAGCAAGGTCATTGCTCTGCGATTTCAAATTTTGTCGTCGCTCTTCTTCCTGTAGCAGAATCCCTGTCAGCTCTTCAAACGCAAGGGCTTTCTCCCTTGCTTCCAGCCCAGTGATAAACATCTAGTATTCATATGTCATTCCGTTCAACGTGATCGTGACCAGATCCGAATCGGAAACTTTCTCTCCAATATCTCCCAATCTGTCCTTCAGGTCTTTGACTCTCGCAATGAATCTAGCAGCGGACTCATTCTCCTCCATCTTCATTGCAAATAACTTGCCTTTGAGTGACAAGACACGGTTTGTATTCTGCGTCTGGTATAGGTTTTTAATCATCGTCCAAATGTCAGTGGCCGATTTACAGTCTCTAATATGCGGGATAATATTGTCCTTGATGGACATCTTCAATATGACCTTTGCTTTTGTCTCCCTTTTATCCCAGTTTTGTTCTTGTGCAGCTGATCCTGGTCTCAGCTCACTTTCTGTAACGATCGACCACGCATTTGTGCTTTCAAGTAAAGTCTGTATCTTGAATTTCCAGTTGGAGAAATTCGATCCATCGAGTTTTCCAGACTCGTGGAGATACGATTCTATACTGTTATTCATATTGGACTGATAAAATTCCTGATCCTCTGATGAATAATTCTACCCAACTGAACAATTGCAGGATACTAAAAAAAAATCACCACATACCAGATCTTGACCATAACAATCTGATCTGCCTCCTTCAGACGAATCAAAAACTTCACTGCACCACCACCGGGCAAGTCCGATCTGCTGCCACCGAGCAAATTAGGAACTTCAATGTGCCACCACCGGGCAAGTCCGATCTCCTGCCACCGAGCGAATTCGGAACTTCAATGCGCCACCACCGGGCAAGTCCGATCTGCTGCCTCCGAGAAAATCAGGAACTTCAATGCGCCACCACCAGGCAATTCTGATCTGCTGCCTCCGAGCAAATCAGGAACTTCAATGTGCCACCGCCGGGCAAGTCCGATCTGCCACTACCAGACGAATTCGGAACTTCAATGTGCCACCACCGGGCAAGTCCAATCTGCCACCACTGGGCAAATTCGGAACTTCAATGTGCCACCACCGGGCAAGTCCGATCTGCCACCACTGGGCAAATTCGGAACTTCAATGTGCCACCACCGGGCAGGGCCGATCTACAAAAAATTGCAGACCTTCCCAAAGAGAAAGAGGCTGGCGCTTCTTTGATGTGAAAAAATCCTTGCCAAAATCAAAATGCGTGCGAGTCCCAACTCTGGTGTGACTTTTGCATGTACTTCCGTGCCAATAGCGTATTTTGGCGCACTGGCGCGCTTATATCCCTCAAACCCGCGCCAATGGCGCGACTGTTCGCGAAAAAACCGCGCCAATCCTTTCTCCTGCTCAGAGATGATCAGTCATTTGAGACCTGTGTTTCAGGTGTTACTACAGTCCACCTGAATCTACGAAAACTTCTGTAAGCTCCTCTGCCACTACAGTTCTGTAATCAATGATGCATCCTAAAAATAAAAAATAAAAATTAAGACTATCCCTACTCTGTGCTTTGATACCAAGATAAAAATCACATTGAATTGAAAAGGAAGGAGTTGCAGCTCACAGGTGGGTACTGCACCTGGAGACTGCACTCAAACAGGTAGAACACTCTGAGCTTACTCTACATTCATGAATGAGGCATTACATCATTAAGTACATCACTAGGAATTAGGAAGTTGCAAACAAACTCCTGAATTGTAGGAACTAATCCTAAACTGAGATACGTTACAACTTGTATAACCATTTCTCCATTAATATAAAATAATATTAATTATTTTCAACTTTCAGTTCGAAGAAGATGATAATACCACTCAATGGTATATGCAATCCCCGTTGAACCTTACCCCTGCAAATGCACCTCTCCCTAAGTTTAAAGATCATCTACCCAATTTTTATACAGATGGTACAATCACCACCAATTAACACTTAATATCTTTCTTGAACGATTTCCACAATATTGGGGCAAACGATAATGATACTTGTATGTGATTATTTTTTAATTATTTAGATGGTAAGGTCGCTATTGATTTATTTGAATTACATGAAAAGGAGGATTTTATCCCATGGGATGTATTGTGCTATTGGTTTAAGCTTACTTATGGTGAACCTAGGAGTCCTATTGACTTGTTACGTGATTATAATAATGTTTCTTTTCCAAAAGAGGATAAAATTAAGAACTTTAACTTGTGTTTTACAAAGCTCAAATTATTGAGATCATTCTTCCCCAAAATCAAGCTACCATGATGCACTATTATAGCGCATTACCTCCCCTTTATCGTTAGTGACTTGAAGAAAATAATTCCACTAGATTATAATCTTCCTTAAAAATATGTCTAGAATATGAATAACAACTTCAGAGAACAAGTATTCCTCTTGAAAGTCAAACTAGTCAAATTGATATGATCTCAATCTTACAACTGATGAAATACATGAGTAAAGTTTGATTTAATACGAACGCATATTAAACGCACAAACCAAAACCTCCATCGTTGGGCATGCTCATGTATCTCAACAAGTTTATCAACCCACTCCTCTCCTCTGTTTCCAATGGTGTGACTTTTATGAAGAGTATCATGATGGTAAAAAATTTCAAATTCGTAATGTTGCTAGGGAGATGACCTTTGGTAAGAAACTTGACCTTACTATGGCTAATATATATTAGGAAGATGAGTATTATGTTCTATTTATTGGAACAAGAAACACACGTAAATCCCGAACAACTAAAGAATCATCTGCTAAACAACATTCAAGAAAAGGTCCTCAAATCTTATTTATAATCGCTCATTTTTGAATAGTATCTCTTCTAACCAACCTTTACATTCTTCTCCCTCCTCTTCCTCAACTTCATTGCCTAGTTTCAATATTTTTACTCAAATATACAACATTACAGTTGACATTTCATTGCTTGATATGGCCACAATCCTCGAGCAACACAAATAGATAAAATAATTCCTTGAAGGGAAAATCCTCACCCCAATCAATTATCTAGAGGTTCAAACTGAGGAACCCAATCAGGGAAATTTTTTTGTCGCTAATAAACCCTCTGTTCATTTTAGGACTCCTCCTTTCTACGTGTCAATGAAAAATTATGACAAAATTAGACATTGTTGTCTCGTAGATGGAGGTTCTAGGCCAAATGTTATGCCTAAAATCATCATGGAAGAACTTGGTTTATAACACATTGATGATACTCCTGGAAAAATAATATGATTAAAAAATTCCCTACAAGAATCTATCAGTACTATCAAAGATGTTACACTTGTTGTCTATGCCCATCAGGAAATCAGAACTACTTGTAACATATAATTAATCGATATGTCAGTCTCAAATTATTCACTCATACTCAATAGATATTGGAAATCCTAAATCAGTGGATATCTATCACTTGACAGGATGCATACGACCATCCACAAAAATTCCAAAAAAATCATTGTATTCATGGAAGGTTGCATCTCTCCCTTCATTGAAGGGTTACCACAACCACATGTTAATTACATTGAACAAGAGATGGGTGTCTACTCTCTTTTTACATAAGATGATATCTCACCCCCTTCAGAGCCTCAATTTGATGATCAACTTTGGTATATGAATTTCTATGTTGCTTCATCTCGTAAAGGTATTGGTGTAGGCATCCTTTTGTATTCACCTCAAGGAAAATGATACCAACATGCCTACAGACTTGAATACCATTGCACTAACAATGTTGTTGAATTTGAAGCCCTTCTTCCTGGGATTGAGCAAGATCTTGCCTTGGGGTGTAAAGTTCTAACTGATCATGGTGATTTTTAACTTGTTGTTAACCTTTTCAAGAAAATATATTCTCCTAATAACAAGATCATCAAGCATTATACTCAAGCGGTCTAGGAAAATATTTCCCTATTAGATGATTTTAACATTACGCATGTTCACATAAAATTGAATTCTTGGGCTAATTGACTAGCCTCCTATGCTTCAAATATCTCAAGACAAACCCTCCTCAACATGCCTAATTTCATTTTTCATTATTTATAAAGGCCTCATCTCCCAAAAAATGAAGAAGACTGGAAGACTGGAAAGTCTTCCAAGGTGATTAGAGCATATGTGCTTTCTTTCAGAATCAACTGAATGATTATGATCAAATTATTTCTTTAAAATAAAAAAAATATCTCCCATGTCTCTCTCCTATAGAAAATTCATTCTCCCTCAGTGATGTTCACACATAAAAAAATAATAATATAGAGAAATCAAAGAGGAAAATTAGTGAAACTATTCCAATTAATATCAATACTCATGATGATACTAAGATATTATAGATTGGAGCCCAATGTTTAGATAAAGAAAAAGAAATTTTGTCACCCTTCTTAAGGAATTACCTGATATCTTCGCATGGTCATACAATGATCTTCAGGGTTTTTATATTGGTATTATACAACATTCTATTCCAACTAAACCATATGTGAAGCCTTTAAGTCAAAGACAAATACCTGTCAATCCTACTCTTGATGTAACCATTCGTAAAGAGATAGAAAAAAATGCTTAATGCTCATAGTATCTGTTAGCACTGATATTTGCATCCCACCCATCCCGCCTTATTTTAATCTAATTTCACCTCATCTCTGTCATTTTCATTGACCTCGCTTCGTTTTTTAACCATTTTTTCCCAAGGGTGCCCAAGTCATCATTGTTCATAAGCACCAAACCCTAATTTCCCACTGAACTAGGGTTTTCTATGGAATCACAGATATATGAGCAGAGGAGGCATAAGTTAGGTCATATAAGTAAGTATGAGGTCATTCCAAACTCATAAAGATCATGTCTCCATCATTTTCCAGGAAATCATTCCAAGATTCAAGCCATTTGCTACTCATAGGGCCAATTTCTATTCGAACTATGTTTCCCACCCAAAAAAGATGAATTTGACAATGGTGAGAGAGGTTTTTGTCCATAATAGGACAAGGAAGAAAAAGCTCCTTCCGTTTTTACACGGGTATCATGGTTTTTGAGAAATATCATAAATACATGTGCTACAAGAGGTTTGCTGCATTTCTGGAGTGACCTTGGTAAAATCAAGTTTTTTCATAGATGGAGTGTCCAAATGAATTTATTGATGAGTAAAATGATAACTAGATAGATAAATATTTCCAATGATCTATCATGTGCTCAATTTGGAGTTGAAAATTCCCCCAAACGTTTCCTGCACCAGCACTCTGGATTTCTGCACCCTCATTCAACACTTTTTGACCAATATTGGGAAAATAAACTTTTGACAAGGAAAGTCAACTCCAACCAGAAAAAAAGGTATATTTGGAAATTTGACATGATAATATTTCCAACAAGCTATCCTGGGCCCAATTTGGACACCAGGAAGGCCTCCAAATGTGGTATGCAAAAATGTGCTGCAGGGACACTCCGCGTTTGAGAGGGGCCGCTGTTTCGGGGAATTAACACCCTAGAGGTTGGTTGGGATTCAACCTCCACAGAGCAGGGGCGTACTACTTAACAGAGACTCACACAATCATGCACGTTCATAAAAACTAAATAGAGCAGAATGAGAGGTTTACCCGTTGGTCCTACGTTTGAAGTAGATCCACGTGGAGTTCAAACTCCCTGCAACCGTCCTTCCTCCTTAACCTGAAATACAAGAAGAAACCAACACAAAGGACAAGTTGTACAGCATATTTCTACTCTATATGTTAGTGAGATTCATATAAAACATTAAGTAAATCATAATGAATGCTTGTATAACAAATATTCTTCATACATTAAAGCATACACTAACACGTTTATTTCGGGAACAGCATGATACTTCTGTATTATAAATAGTACGTACAAAAAGTAATCAAGAGGAGAGATCACCTGATCCTTCCAAGGCCTTCGCAGACCGTCGTCCGGATCCGTCTAGCCCTTGCCTCGCTAAGACTCCTGCCAAACTGGTGCATGCGAGATAACATATAAAGGGATGTGTATCTCAAGGAAACAAGGGTTTCCTACAATGAACTGGGAAAGTGCAGGAGGCACGGGGAATCAGACTTGGATAGGGAATACCAACAGAGTATAATATCAATAATTCTCTCTCTCCCTTAGGCCATACACATGAAGGCTTTTTATAGTCCCTCCAAGTAGTTTCAGCAGTTGGAAACAGTTGGCCACGGGCTGGGGTGGTTGAACTACCTGAGTAACCATCAACCCAGCGCGAAATTAGGGATTTTTTATATATTTTTTAATCATTTTAATGGCATACGCGGAAAAGCCTAGCTGTACTCGCGTATACACGTGGAAAAACACGGGCATAGTCGCGTATGAGGGATTTTCCACTGTTTTTAAGTGAATTTGTCCAAGTCTGTAGGAATGGGTGCCCAAAAAAGCCATAAAGCAATCATGAATCATGTCAGAGTGAGAAATGATGCTATAACAGATGCCCCCTAATATATGAGGTCAGAAGGGGTACATGATGGCCGAAATGTATTATGCACATAGAAAGAACTTCGCAAGGACAAGAGAGGACTTCACCAGATTTCAGCTTGCCAAAAACCAATGAAAGAAACCAGAGAGTCAACTCATGCTGAGGCGGGCATACCCATGCTCAGTCAAAAATACATCATATGGAAAGTACTGAAATAGATCCAATATGTATACAAGTATAACTGAACTGAAAGTACATAGTGAATCATCTGAGCAGGGCCCAGAAATACAAGTCTGTATCAATGTCCAAGTATCACATATAGAAAGCTGAGCAAAGATGGTGCAACTGGATGTCTGATCAAATAAGTAACTGAATCTCCAAGTACCGGATCATAAGAGGTGGATCAAACGGTACTATCACGCAACTCGGGGACCAACATATAAGATGCTGCTGTGCTGAACTGCAACATATAAGGGTGGACGGCAACACTGGCAGAAACTGAAAGGACTGTCAACAGTGAACCGAGAAATGCTGATGCAACCCGAGGTCTTCACCGATCACAACGGCACAATTCTACACAATGGGAATAAATGAGCTGAAGTCGACCACGTGAGAAATCGTTGGATTACCGGGCAATGATGTTTCCCGTTAACCAACGCGAGACAACCCACCGATAATGATAATGAGTGTCAAGGTGCCCCAGTACAATCTGACAAGTGTGAATGAATGAGTTGAAGTCGAACACTTGAAAGAATCTACCAATCAGGAGGCAATGATGAATCCCCATTGTCGATAGCGAAGAGTCTGCCACTGATGACTGCAAACCCTAAAGTACTGACAAAAAGACTCTAGACCTTATTCCCAGAGCAATGAGTCGGAGTCGATGGGAAAAGATCTGCTGGAAGGAAGGCATTAAGGCATCCCACATCAGTCCAGCGTGAGTGTAACCCGCAGGCCAAGATTTGGAAGGAATCGGACGAAGAAGAGTGATGGAACCAAAACCGAAGTACGTTTCCGACATGCACAAGATGAAGCTAGCGCACGGAAGAAACCCTCTGAACCAACCAATAATGAAAGCTGACACAGAGGCGAGAAATCCACCGATAGGGTCAAATGGAAATCAAGGTACTCCACGAATCCCAAGTGTGATAATGTGTGCTGACGTCGAACACAGGGGAAACCACTCAGTCAAAGACCCATGATGATGATCAAATGCTGAGCACGAGGTCACCTATCAATGATGGAAATAGGCCCAAGGTGCGGCTCTAGGTTTGCTCTCGGAGCAATGTGTCGTAGTCGATAAGAGACAAACCCGCCGGCAAGAAGTCAATGGGGACCTTCTCAAACCAGCACGAGCAGAAGACCAAAACATCTGATGTGATAGAACGTGATACTGACAAGACCGGGAAGGCCGAGTGAATAATGAGTCAAGAGACACTGCAGAATGGCCGGCCTCAGGCTAGACTTCCCTTGAACAAAAGCACGACTCATGATGACCATGGCAGTAAAAGTGACACTGTAAAAGTCTGTTATGCAGGAGGCAGAACAAACTCTCCATATGATTGGAAGAGATAACCAACCAGGGGAGAACTGACAAGTGAAACATGGTAAAGGTTGAACCTAGGTCAAAAACTAAAACCATCCCAAATGAAGGGAATATATATAAGTATATGTGCTTTGTTCAAGGGTGACAAACTGACTGTGTACTGCCATCAAAACAACGAAGATACATCTCGTTCCCGCTCTTTTTGTTATATTTGATTTTTTTGTCTTTTTCATATAATAAGCCTGAAAAAGAATAAAAGAATGCTATGGTACAATGGATAGAACGAGTATCAAGAAAGCAAATAAACTAGTTCCTGGGATTGGAACAATCCTATGCTCAATGCAAGGTGGCGAAAACTGGTCAGTGATACTCAGAGGAACGTTCCATCCATGGGTACAAAGGTGTGAAGTCGTGATAGCTAAGTGCATGCAATGGTTAACTTGTACAGAAAGTCAAGGTCAAAAGTTGGCTTAAACATCGAGTCCAAATGAAGCCGGCTAAAGGCCGGGATAAACAAGTAGCCAATATGCAATGCAGTAATACAACTTAACGACACCAGGGAGCCTCTAGGGTATAAGCCAGAAAAATGATAAGTGATGAAGGAGAAGAATGAAGCTTCAACACAGAAGACATGGCGGGACTAAAGAGGACTCCCGAGCCTACATAAAAAGCGGCATGGGCAACAAGTGATAGCGAGGAACTAACTAGGAAGCCCATGTAAAGGAAGGCTCTACCATCAAGTCATGATTTAAAAATCGGCGAGTGAAATGGGTGTAATGCTCATGACCTGATGGGATCGACCCTAAGGCAAGTGATCAGTATGGAGGCTAGTATGCAAGATGCAACGGAAAGTGATTCCCTAACCTATATGCCAGTGAAGATCATATACCTGCCGTGAGGAGTCGGAAATCATGGATCAAAAATCCGGAAAAACCCCAAAACCGTCAAAATGTACCTGAAAATATACCAAACTGGGCACTTCCAAGCAATCGAGTTATACAACATAGAATAGATCGAAAAAATAAACATAAGGAAATTTTTCCGAAAATTTTCAATTTTTAGCCATAAATACACAAATTACCTCTCATTTGGTTCATTATTGCGTAGCTGATTTGGAAAAAGAGCTCTGGAGCTAAAAACTTGTTTCGTCAAATCAGGAAGAACCGACCATCGGAATTCTGCGAAACTTCAGGTAGGCTCCTTAATCATCCTGTTGATTCATTTTGTCCGTTTAAAAACTAAAATTAAGTGATTTTTTACCTTGAAACCCTTATTAAAAAATGCGTATCTGCGCATACGCGGGTTCAATGAAGGCAAGCCGCGTATACACGCGACTATGCACAGGGAAAGTCGCGTATGCGCAGGTCCATTTTCAAAAAAGTGTTTCTAATGCAAATTTTGATGAAATTTTTCAGGATGACTATCTCTTGGAGGGAACATGAGCATAGTGCAGTAGACCAAGAGGT
Organism: Pinus albicaulis; assembly: GCA_034641835.2. NCBI lineage: Eukaryota > Viridiplantae > Streptophyta > Pinopsida > Pinales > Pinaceae > Pinus > Pinus albicaulis. The sequence goes on along the minus strand of CM076579.1, from coordinate 881,834,307 downwards.
CATGCAGGACCGCGCTGCTCAAAACATCCTCCGAAACCGCGGATTATTGAAATTCTTCAAAATGCCCAATATGAAAAGTAATGTGCGATTGCTTGAAATGCTCGTAAATTACTCGGAACCAGATCAGGATTGCTTCATAATTGATCAGATGCCTCTACGCATAGAAGTGGAGGATATATATTTCATCACTGGACTCTCCAGGAGGGGAGACCCAGTAGACCTTCACGGAAAACCCCTGGGAGGGCTAACTGTGGAAGATTATGTCCAGTTATATTGCGTAGATAATTCCAAGAAAGTTGGAACGCAGATTGCTATTAGAGATATCAGGGATTTGCACATGAAGATCCTCCTGTTCACCATTGGCAGAGTGGCAGGATCTGCCTCACTGCATCAGGCGTCCAGGACGCAAATGAGTATAGCTGTAGAGTGCTTGATTCACGTCTACGATTGGTGCACAGCCCTGCTACTGAATATGAAACAACAACTGACTTCTATTCGCCAGACCAAAACTAAACACTTTGGCTATGGTACCATTTTGACTACATTCTTCTTCGAGAGAGTTCCAGCTTTGAGACCCAGAGTCATCTCGACTATCAGCAGCCCGCGGGACCCAAGAATTGCCCGTTGGGCATACATGATGAAGAGACTGGGGGGCAGCGAAGTACCCCGAACCACGTGGGATGATGAGTTCTTCCTATGGTGGGGAGAACAGATCATCGCAGTGGACGACTATCCCTATGCTGGGATGGATTTCCGAGGAGATCCAGATCTAGTACTTCCACCCGGCGCAGCATGGGGAGCAGTCGGTAAGTTTTTTGCAAAATTTTTTGACTTATATGATTTTTTTTGGATTTTTCAATTATGTATGAAAAATGAAAAACAAACATGTTTTTGGATTGGATTCATAATGACTGACAATTAAAAATGATCATGTTTCAGATGTTGGACCAGTTCGTCCTGAGGGCCTACCGCACCACAAGCGCCGCAGAGGTGAGGCGAAGACAGTGGATTCCGACAGGACACTCCAGGCCGTACAGAGAAACTTGGAGGGATTGACCCGCCAAATCCCTATGGCTGCCGTGGAGGACTTGCCGGAAGCCGTCCAGAGACGGGTTGTAGGAGTACCCCGTGACTGGGTTAGACTATTCCGCCGTGTGGCCACTGCAGTTATGTTCTATAGGAACACGACTTCTGGGCAGGGTCCTCAGGAGTAGACAGATTTTATATGTTAGATGACTGTATATTTTTTTGAGACTGAACATGATGGGGCATAAGCCCAAGTTTTGTACGGCATTTATGGATCCAAATTTTGTAAATTTTTTTGACACTCCGATGATATATACATCGATATTTGATGTGATGTGATAAATGTATCAAATGTATGATGTTTTTGATGATTAAAATTTATTGTATTGAATGATTAATATGCCAATCTAAAGCTTGATTAGCTAATGAGTCAGCAAACCAATTTTCAGCTCGAGGAATATGAATGAATGTTAAAAATTGAAATGACCTCTGTAACAAACGTACCCTCAAGAACAATCGTAATAAAGATGGATCTCGTACCCGATAAGTGTTGTTCAACTGCGACACCACCAGCTGGGAGTCCAAGAAAACTACCAACGAATCAACACCCAAGGATATTGCCTCCGAGAGTAGATGAATGACTGCAGTGTATTCTGCTACGTTAGTGGAAGCAGGACCAATGCAGACCCCTCTTGTTACCAACAGCTGACCGGAAGGATAATGAAGCACCCAAGCCGCGGAAGCTAAGTTCCGGGTGTGTCTACTAGCACCATCGGCGAAACCAAAATGACTCATGACATCAACACAACCTGCCAAAGAAGATCAAAAACATCACCACCTCATCAAAAATCGAAAATCAAACAGATATGTACAAGACAAAAAACTACTATGTACAAAGCAAAATGCCAGGCCAAAGCCTAGGCATAATACTTCTTCAAATAGAGCCCATTTCGGGGCTCCGGCAACTCGTTCCCTTCGAAGTCAACCAAGGTATACGCTCCTTTCTTAAGGACCTTCTTAACGATATAGGGGCCATACCACATTGATTTAAACTTTCCTGCCCCCAAGGCATCTTTTTCTTAGGCATAGACCAAAACAAGGTCACCTTCGGAAAAGACCCTAGGCTTAACCGCCTTATCGTACTGGACTTTGACTCGGTTTTTATGCGCTTCGTTCAACGTGGCGGCATCTCGCCGCTGCTCATCAAGATGTTCCAGATGAAGAAGCCGCTCTGCCAGACTAGAAGTGTCAGGAAGAAGCTCAACAGCCAGTTTAAGGGAAGGAATCTCGCATTCAATGGGAAATACGGATTCTACCCCGTGAACTAACTGAAACGGAGTAAAGCCAGTTGCAGTTTTAACTGACGTCCTATATGCCCAGAGTGCAGGATATAGCATAATGTGCCAGTTGGATCTATGTTTATCAATTGTCCGTTGAAGAATTGTCTTCAAGGATTTATTCACGGCTTCCACTTGCCCATTGGCTGAGGATAATATGGAGATGAATGCTCCTGCCGGAAACCTAATTTAAGAGCCAACTCAGCCATCATACTATTCTGAAAGTGACTGCCATGGTCAGTGACAATCTCTCTAGGTATACCGAAACGAGCGATAACTTGGTTGAAGAAGAAAAGAGCTGCAGTCTCACCATCGTTTCCAAAAGTAGGCATAGCTTCGACCCACTTCGTAAAGTAGTCTACTGCTACGATAATGTACTTGTGACCTTTTGCCGAAGGCGGGTTACAAGTAGTATAATCCATACCCCACTTTGTAAAGGGTTCGACAGTAACGACTGGAAAAAGCGGAGCTGGATGAGCGCGCATTTTTCGAGTATACACTTGACAAGGATGACACTTCTTGACCGATTCAATACAATCTTTGAAAATCGAAGGCCAGAAGTAGCCAGCACGCAAAATCTTTTGGGCTGTAGCAAGCCCCGATAAATGACCCCCACAAGCTCCACTGTGAGAATCATTGAGCACAGCCTCAGCTTCTTCGAAAGTTAAGCAGCGTCTTAGGATTGAATCAACCCCTCGACGATACAAAGCATCACCAATAATCAGATAACTTTTAGCTAAGTGACGCAGCTTACGACGCTCATCTTTCGAAAAAGAAGAGGGAAACTTCGCAGTCTGGAGATATACAATGATGTCCCCATACCAAGGATCTTGTGGAGAGATCAGAAACAAGTGTTCGTCCCGAAAGGACTCATCATAGATCATCGCCTCTCCACAAGGCAACTCGGAGATCAATTCCGCAAAAACTAATGACTTCTGGGATTTGGCAGACATGAACTCGAGATCAAATTCTTGTAAAATCACAATCCATCTATTATATTTGCCCCCAATCACTCGCCTGCTGAGGAAAAACTGAAATGGATTGGCAGCTGCCAAGACATAAGTTTTGCGAAGAATAATGTAATGTCGGAGTCGCTGCACAGCATGGACTGCTGCTAAGGCTAATTTTTCTATCGGGGTGTATCGAAGTTCAGGTCCTACCAGTCCTCGACTAAGGTAGTAAATAACATGCTCAATAAGAGCATCATCCTCCTAAACCAGAACCATACCAATGGTAGATTCTGTTGTAGCCAGATACAAAAGAAAATCTCTGCTATAATCGGGTGGACTCAGTAAAGGAGCAGAGGTCAATGCCTTTTTCAAGGCATCGAATGAACGTTGAGCGTAGTCGTCCCAAAGAAAAGGAACTCCTTTCTTCAACAGTCTCATATATCCCTTTGTAATCTCAACATAGTTAACGATAAACCTCCGAAGAAAGTTAGACTTCCCTTGGAGACTTTGAAGTTGACGGATTGAAGACGGGGGAGGCAACCGAAGTATTGCCTCAACCTTGAAGGGATCTACCCATATCCCTTCATTAGACACGATAAATCCCAACAGCCGACCGGATGTTACCGCGAAAACGCACTTGTTCGGATTCAAACGAATTTTATAAAAACGACATCTCTCAAATATTTGCCGGAGGTGTCCCGGATGATCCATCCTCTTTCGAGAATGAGCAGCTAGATCATCTAAGTATGCCTCGATAATTTTCTTGATGTCGTGGAAGGCGTAAGACATGGCCCGCTGAAAGGTAGCTCCAACATTTTTAAGACCAAAAGGAATTTTCTTATATGCAAACGTACCCCAGGGACAAATAAATGCGGTCTTATGTTGATCTTCTGGACGGATAGTAATTTGATTATAACCAGAGAAACCGTCCATGAAGGAGAAAATCTCGTTACCAGCACACTCGTCAATAATCTGATCAATGAACGGTGTGGGGTAATTATCCTTAGGACACGCCTTATTCAGGTCTCTGAAATCGATGCACACTCGAATCGTTCCTTGCTTTTTATCTACCGGAACGGGGTTTGAAACCCATTCAGTCAGAGGAACTGGGAAAATTAATCCCGCCTTAAGCAGCTTTTCAACTTCAGCTTTGATAGCTGCTGCCTTCCTAGGATTAACCGGACGAAGTTTTTGCCTGACCGGCTTAGCGTTTTCATACGTCTTGATCTCATGCTGGACGATAGATGGGTCTATGCCAGGCATTTCCTCATAAGACCAAGAAAAAACATCCCTATACTCTCGAAGAGTTTCAGATAGACGCAGAATCTCGCTGATCAAACATTCAAATTTCAATGAAGACATTCTCCAATATTGGGATTCCTGAGATGTTCATCGTGACATAGTAGGAGGAGATCACCCATACCCCTCTGAAATCCTGCCGTGCCAAGGGCTCAAGATCTAAGAAATCATCCAAAGAGACCGAGACTTGAAAACTTGTTTCGACTTCGCTCAAGTCGTAGGAAGCAAGACCAAGGATGCAAGTCATCCCACGTCTATCTATACCGTCATCGCTTCAGGATGGCCTCTTCGTATGGAAGAGTGGTATCTAGACAATCAAGTGTAAGAAGAAGTAAGCGTCCAAGCCTGAAGCTACATCACCATCCAACTCTTCCGGCGAAAGAGGAGCCGGATCGTACTCGCAGTTGTCAACAATGATCGATATGTACCTCGTACTGCAGAAATCGTGAATGCCATTCCACCCACTTGCCCTTCTTCCAATGTGGCTGTTGGAGAAGGTAAGGTCCAAGGGTCCGAAAAATAATGAGTTCGAAAGAACTCTCTTCGAAGGGGAGCCTTGGAGGATGAAATAGCATTAATAGACACCTTAGGAGGAGGAAGATCAAAAGAACCCATCAGGGAAGAATACATTCCAACTCCCAAATTCTCGACAGGCGCCTTAGTATTATCCAACTTAGGCACAGATGAGTCAGGAGGCGCATCCAGGTCTACAGGAGGACAGTCCAGTTGATCCACTGTGACTATCCTCCCTTCGTGGGGGAAACATATAATTCGAAACAATGAGGATGCAATAGCATCCATCTCATATATCCAGTTCCTCCCCAGCAGAAGGTTGTAGTCCAAGGCTGCATCTACTACCTCAACCTCTATGTTAACGGTTTTGCCCCCAACACAGATGGGCAAAGCCGGGACAATACCATGGGGTCTGTGAGAATGACCATCGAATGCAGTAAGAACAGTGCTAAACGGAGCAGCTTTTGGAGATCCAAGTGTCTTCCAGCATGCGAGAGACATTACGCAAGTAGAAGCACCCTCATCAACAACCGTGCGAAAGATGTTAGTCTTCCGATACGATGATTTAATATGGAAGGCCATATGATGAGGAAGTCTCTTCTTAAAATTATTCATATCAAAAGTAATCAGAAGAGAATTTTTCGGATCAATAGCCCCAATGGCAGCGAGCAAAACACTGCGCTGAGCCGGACAAGACTGGAGTACCTCTAAAGCTGACATAGCACAAGGACTCTGCGCTAGATCTTCTACAATCGAGTAGTTCTGGGCAGCCCTCGCGTTCGGATTAATCGTTGACCGCTTAGAAGATGCTTTCGGCATCCGAGGCATAGACTCAACAGTTGGCTTCGTAATGTGAAGCGGCTCAGTAGCATCAGGAACTTCCTTAGCTTTCGAAGATTCCTCTCCGCCATAATCACGGGATCTCGTAGCGATATCCACGTGAGCACTCATCATAAAAATGTTCGATGGAATTTCCCCTTCCTGGGTACCTCCAGAGGAAGCCCCAGGATTTTGGTTCGCGCCAACAACTAATTGCTGCCCTTGGGGAAAAGGGTTTGTTAACACAACCTGGGAACTAGAAGAACCCTGCTGAGCTAACAAGCACTGAGCATCCTGAATTTTAGGGCAAAGGTGTGTGAGATGGTCTCCAGCACACAGCTTGCATGGAAACTTCACTTTCTTCTTCTCCTTTTGACCCTCACCAACACGCTCGTTGGTTTTATTTGCATTACCCTTCCCATTCTTGCCCTTCTTCTTGTTATTTCGTCCCTTCTTCTTCCCATTGGATTGTTGATTTCCTTTGGGATCAGAAGCTTGGACAGCATTTATGGACAAAGACTGGGAAGGTGATGAATCAGCAGGCACAGCCTGACCAGAAGGAGCAGATTGTAAAGACAACTGCTGCAATTGAGAAAGCAGGCTGGCTGCACTACTATTGACCAATCCGACAAGCCCGTCACCATGCGGACCAGGTTTGGGTTTCGATAAATCCAACTTGGAGCGAGGAGCATTGGGAAAATACTTATAAAGTACCCCAGACTGAGAATAGATCAGTTCTAACTGCTGGGTCCTAAAGATGGTCTGCTCCTCGGAATATACCCCCGATAGGGATACATCCTTTGAAATGTCTGACTGAAGCGATTTCAAAAACCACTCGAGAAGGAACTCACCTGGAATATGGGCTTTGATAAGCCTCTTCCTTCTCCTCCATTCCTGAATATGATCAAAAATGTGAGTTGCCTCATCCTGCTTAAAATTAGCCAGGAGTTCAGTCCCAGCCTCATATCTGACAGGCAACTGGAAATGGTTAAGAAAAGTGACAGCCAGCTCTCCAAATGTGGCGAAACTGCCCCCAGTGAGCTCTATATACCATTTTGCGGCATTTCCAGTTAAGGTGCGCTGAAATAATCTCAATCTAATCGAGTCGTCGATCAGAGAGTTTGAAGAGCACCATAAGTGGAAAGTGGTGATGTGATCTGCCGGATCTTCACCATTCTTGCCTTCAAACTTAGGAATGTCTCAAGGAAGTTTGTTGAAATCCCGAGGCCACCCCACTATACCGAATCGGGCTGGTTGGCGTACCATGGCTAAGTCTCTGCATATTTAATGCGGCGTAAATGGTAAACGAGGCGAGTTCTATAAATTCCATCCTCGATGATGGATTCCCAACATTTTTAAAAGAATAGCCTGGATTTGATGAGGCACCAGGCTGCCAGAAAGGACCTGTAGAAAATGGAGAAGAACCTCCTCCCCACGCCGAGTTACCAAAACCCAGACCAGTTCCCCCCGCTGAAGTATTGACTGAAGATGTAAGCCCCTGGTAGGGGTTCCATGCATTAGATAGAGGAGAAAAAGACTGATAAGCACTCGATGCAGGGAAAGAAGCATTCCCTGGATGACTCGCGATGAACTGATTCCCTGCCCCCGACGTTGCAAACACAGGATTCCACCCCATAAAAGCAGTCGAACTTGGCCCCTGAGCCCAAGGATTGAAACTTTGGGTCTGGGACGTAAAAGGAAACGACCCTAAAGAAGGATTGGGACTAGGAATATGCCCAGTCCCAAAGGGGAAACCCTGAAACGAAGCCGATCCACTAGCCATGTTAGACATGGGCGTAGATCCAGTTGCACCGGCGGTAAAGGAAAAAGAGGGATTTCCAGCAATGGACATCCCTGAAACAAAGGGACCAGATTGAGAAGCATATGCTTGGGTGAACCCAGAGCCAAACATAGCAGTGCTAGAAGCACTCGAAGACAGAGCAAGAGTGCCCCCTGCCTCGACAGAAGCAGGGGTCTGAATGCCCGCAGCACTCACGGTAGAAGCCGCGTTCCCAGTCGTGGCCATCGAAAGATAAGAAAGATATGGAAGATCCGGCGGTCTCTCAGACTCCGGTCCGACGTACTCTATAACAAACGGATGATCAAGAGGAAGAGGAGATGGACTTGTAGCTGCAGGCTCAGGTATATTTTCTATCTGAAAATATTCCTCCTGAGGAAACAATACCCTCGAGGTGAGCGAAACGCTCCTCTCGGAACCGACACCGGAATCAGAAACGAAACCTTCAGACCTTAGTGGAGAATCTCTCTCCATAGCGTCAGACTCTACAGGGTGAAAACTACCTGCTAAATCGCTCCTACGCCTTCTCGAAGAAGGCTCTGCACTCTCGGGAGATAACCCCCGGACTCTCCTCGAACGTCGAGGCGCTTGATCAGCCACTTTTACAGATTTGTTATATTAGACTCAAGAAAAGTGAAAAGCTAGGCAAGCTAGGAGCAAAGAGCACACAATAAAAACAAAACCCTGAGAAACAACAAGCAAACAGCCTCCAAGTATTTCCGCTCCGGGTGATGAGGACCGGACACCAAAATACAAGAAAGCGAAGTATAGGGCCTTCCGAAAGCAGTCTGGGATGATTAGGGCCCAGAACAACTAGCGAAGGTATCAGAAACAGTTACGCCTACCTCCTGACGACAGCCTTTGCCGGCTCAAGCACCCAAGCTTCGCAAGGGCACCCCCCAGAAGTACTGCTGAAAGTGATGCGACGTCTGCCTCAGGTACCACGGGTATTCCCCCCCGCAGTCACCTGTGTGGAACCTAGGAACAACAACTATGGACACCAATCTGTATCAGAAGCTGAGCGGAACGGTCTTGAGGTCAGATTCAGCTAATCGGAGGGGGGATATCCCTCTTCTTAACCTTCACTTCCCCTCGCGCTTGACTCTCGGATGAGAGCTTTCCCAGTCCACCTCACGGAGTTGGATTTCGCTCAATTAATCAACTTCTATGTTCGTTTGAGCGGCCTTGGAGAGTTAACTCTCCTCTCACCTATTCCAAGGCCCTACAACCTAGCTAGTTGGTGATTGACACTTAGTAAAACTTGCTAGTTGATTTTAGATTAAATCGCTTATTTTAAGGGATGTTGTATTAAGTCACAAGGATATGGAGTTGAAACCAATGGTGTTTTGACGCGAAAGAAATTAATAAAAACCTGACTACATGCACATGCAGTTCTTTGTCTTTCGATGAAGAGCAATTTCTATACAGGTTCTACGAGACTAAAAAATGTATTTTTCTTTTCGAATTACAAACTCACACTCACAAAAACTAAGAAGCTAACTAAATGATTCAATGCACCTAATGCAAATGACTACTAGCATGTAAATTCTAAGATGCAAAAAGTCCCTTGAAACAAGGTGACATTTCCCAAAAAGCTCCTTCAGTTTTAACTCATCTTTTTGTTGTCCAGAAAGCCAATTCTTGAAACAAGAACTCTTAGTATAAGACAACAAAAATACTTGACAACAAGAAAAAGAAATCAAATGACAACTTCTCCTCAAAATCAAACCAAAAACTAGAAGCAAGAAACTTCACAAAAACTCCAAAAGATAAGGCCAAACGAAAATGAAAAACGCAACAACAAAAACAAAAACAAGACCAAATGTTTTTTGGGTTTTTGAAATGCAAAAAACAAAAAGCAAAACGAATGTTTTTTGGGCTTTTCAGTTTTATAAAACAGGAGCTCAAGAAGACCAAGCACAACTATCCCAATTCAAGCCAAAACGAGACCGAATTTCAAGCACAAACTTCAACTATGCTCCCAAACCTTATAAAGCTAATGATAGCAAGATCAATAAGAGCAATGGAAGACCAAAAACTCAGCCAAGCAGCCTAGATGAATAGTGCAAACTTGCCGCAACAAAAGACTCCAAAGAAGCAAGAAGAGTTCTTTGAAAATTGCAACAAAACCCTAGCCTATGAAACTCAAGAAAACCAATCGAAAACAAAGCAAAAAACGCAATGCAAAGCACAACACAAAGATAGGAGCGAGTCAGTGAGCAGAAGCTCTCTGTTCTGATAAAGAAGAACAGCCAAGAATGCTCAGAAAGCAATCTTGGAACTCAATCCAGGAGTGCCAGCACCAACAAGAACACTCTGCCAAAAAGATTAGTTTTCGAACCAACGAAAGAGAAACAAGACTTGAAACCACTTCTGTCACACTCCAGTAAGTACAGAGACTCTGCAGACACAGGCCTCCACAGCCAGAAAGGACCCAAAACACCAGAATCCTAAAATTTCAAAATCTTCCTAGGTATACGCGACCCTGCAGTTATACAACCAGCGTGTATACGCGTCTGTGTTGAGGGAAACTCGCGTATACACGGATCCCTTTAGACAGACTCGCGTGTATACGCGACTGTGTGCAGACAAAAGAGCGTATACAAAGAAAGATAATGAAAAACAAAAAAGACAAGTCTGGGAAAGACACCAAGACTTCAGACTGACTGCAAGAAAGCAAACTGGACTGTAAAAGACAGAAAAAACTATTGGCAACCTACCAAACAGCTGAAACAACCCAACAGGAGAATCACAAGAATGTGATCCCCAGCGGAGTCGCCAGTTCTGTTTCGGGGAATTAACACCCTAGAGGTTGGTTGGGATTCAACCTCCATAGAGCAGGGGCGTACTACTTAACAGAGACTCACACAATCATGCACATTCATAAAAACTAAATAGAGCAGAATGAGAGGTTTACCCGTTGGTCCTACGTTTGAAGTAGATCCACGTGGAGTCCAAACTCCCTGCAACCGTCCTTCCTCCTTAACCTGAAATACAAGAAGAAACCAGCACAAAGGACAAGTTGTACAAGATATTTCTACTCTATATGTTAGTGTGATTCATATAAAACATTAAATAAATCATAATGGATGCTTGTATAACAAATATTCTTCATACATTAAAGCATACACTAACACGTTTATTTCGGGAACAGCATGATACTTCTGTATTATAAATACACGCACAAAAGTAATCAAGAGGAGAGATCACCGTATCCCGCGCTGCGACCGTCCTGATCCGTCCACCTCGCCAAGACTCCTTCCAAATGAGTGCATACGAGATAACATATAAAGGGATGTGTATCTCAAGGAAACAAGGGTTTCCTGAAATGAACTGGGAAAGTGCAGGAGGCACGGGGAATCAGACTTGGATAGGGAACCAACAGAGTATAATATCAATACTTTCTCTCTCCCTTAGGCCATACACATGAGGTCTTTTTATAGTCCCTCCAAGTAGTTTCAGCAGTTGGAAACAGTTGGCCACGGGCTGGGGTGGTTGAACCACCTGAGTAACCATCAACCCAGCGCGAAATTAGGGATTTTTATATATTTTTTAATCATTAAAATGGCATACGCGGAAAAGTCTAGCTGTACTCGCGTATACACGCGGAAAAACACGGGCATAGTCGCGTATGAAGGATTTTCCACGGTTTTTAAGTGAATTTGTCCAAGTCTGTAGGAATGGGTGCCCAAAAAGCCATAAAGCAATCATGAATCATGTCAAAGTGAGAAATGATGCTATAACAGTCGCTGCGCGTTTGCAGTGGACGCTGCGCATTTTCCTGGGATGCTACGTGTTTTCCAAGTTGCTTCAAAAATTCTCTACCAGAACTTAAAATCTCACAAATTCAATTCCAAACCTTCAACAACAACTCTTCATGCCTCTAGCAAGCCAATAAGTAACAAATTTGATTCACTACATTTTATCAAAGGCCATTTTGATGTGTGAAGTTTTCCTAAGGGAATTTGGTGTCTCCTTCTAGTTCAAAACCATAGTTTTCATTAAAACCTAATTTACACTTTGATCTCAATCCCTTAGCCTTCATATATCTTTCCTAATATCACACAACACTTTCTCAATTCCCTACACTGATATCCCCTTTCCCTAAACTAACATATCCTTCAAAACCCTAAGCCCTAGGTTTTCATTTACCTAGGCTCCCTACACCCTACCTACAATTAAATCCCCTATCCTAAAACAACTAATAATCACTACCCCTGTCACCTCCCTCATATTAAAAATCCCTATTCCCAAACTCGTCCAATTTCATCACAACAACCCTCACTTCATACACTCACCTTCCATTTCATCATCTCCATAGGTTTTGACACCAAACACACTATTGATGAAGTGAGATGAATCAAAGCATAAAGAAATATGGCTTGTGAGGGTCAACCAACACTTGGATTAACTCTTGGCCAAAGCTCAAAATGACAATGAAATTAAGAGGAAAATGGAAAAGCACTACGCCATGAGGAACACAATTGCTAGGGCCAAGCTCAAACGAGGCTATGAAAAAATTCAAACTTTGAATAAGAAAAAGAAGAAAGAGAAGGTTGGATATACTTGCTGAGCTGTCAGTCCATGCCTCAAGCACTCAATGAGCAAGTAACCTCACAATTTTGGCACATTTTTGCACTCATGTTAATTTCTACAATTTTTGATAATTCTCAACTCAGAAATTTTGCTAAAGGCGCAACGACCTAGACGTTGCGCTCTTTTTTGGGGTCTCCAAATGAAAAATTACCACCACCAACAGGTTTATAATGATGAGTACATAAAACCTAGCAAGTTTCAGAAGATTTGGAGGAGAACTGGTCTCTCAAACATGCAAAAAACCACCTAAAAATCATGTTTCCACCTCCTTTTTGATCTGGTCGCTACGCGTTTACCAGTCCTGGGAGATTGGCTTTTTGACAGGGAAAATCAAAACCATTTTGAAAAATGAAGATAGATCTAGAAACTAGACTCAAATATGTTTCCAATGAGCTATCATGGAGATTATTTGGACACCGGGAAGGCACTCAAAACCAGCTTTCAAAACAGGTTATTTTTCTTGCTTGGACGTTGCGCGTTTGCCAGGAAATTTCCAATTTTCACAGTCTTCAGCAATTTTTCTCTAGTTTGACTTTTCACCTTGGGAAAATGAAAAATGAATAATGGTCAAGATGAATTTAAAATTAATTTTTTTACTTTTATCTAGGGTATATACATTAGGTAAGTCATCATTTGAGGTCAAATGAATCAGTTCTTAGAGATAGGAATGAGTCACTTTCCTCATCCTATACTCTAGCTTGCAATCCAGATTTTCATGTAAACCTCCCTCATATCATGGATTCGACCCCCTGAGGCTAGGATGATTTTTTTGAGGTCTATATATTATTTTTCTTTCTCATTAGTAATGGTTGGACTCAGTTGGATGCTTGGCTTTTGAAGAGACACACTTTGTATCAGTTTCTGAGCAGGAATATTAATCAAATTTGCAGCTATTTTTATGGGATCCTTGTGGTATGGTGTTTAGTTTCAGTTTCTCCTTTTGTGCTCAGATGTTAGAATTTTTTGTTTATTTCATCCATCATTTCATTGCTATTAAGTGAATTTTTTCAAGTTAGATGAACATAATCCATAATTTCTATGCTCTATTTTGGGTAAATATTCACAATTTGTAATTTCTTCAGTTTAGAAAGAAACCATGAATTCACCATGATCTTTCTAGCTCCTCACCTATCTTGATCATCCCATCATCAAAATCTTGAAGTGATAAACACTGTACCTACCTTTCCCCATAGAACACCCTGCAAATCTTGGCCTAATTTCTTTGCCTTGACTGTTTGACTCCTCCTAATCCAACAAAACCCTATACAATTAGAATCAAAACCCTGAGCTACTATACCTAGCCTAAAATCTTCTTTCCTCAATCATCTTGGTTGTCGTCTATATGGAGAGAGCCCTCTCCTGGCCTAGTAAGGCTAGCTACTTGGCTAAGCGTGGCTTGAGGTACCTCAGAATTGCCTTCTTTAGCCTGAGGTTCAATCTGAGTGATAAAATTTTGGTGACCATACTGGGGAAGCGAAAGATCGGATCTTCCCCGGGAAAGAACGACAAATTTTAGATCTAATTGTTGATGGTGATATTGAACTTATATGAAGGTTGAACCATTCACCTGTCGACTCCATTTACTAAAATATCTAGAAAACCAACACTTCATGGCGACTCCACTACATAAATATCCATAGCTTCAAGAATTTTCAAGATGGAAACTTTTTCAAGAAGGTATGCTCCCATGAGCCGAGATCACATTCTAGGTTTCCCAAATAAAATGCCTAAGGTAGATTGGCAAAGGAATTTTCCTATGTTTAAAGATGATGATAGGAATGATGCTGCTTTACATCTGGTTAAATTTCACATGCATACATGCAAGTTGAAGGTTTAATTTCCTGAAGATAGTATTTTAAAGATGTTCATGGCTTCTCTTGAAGGAAAAGCACAATCTTGGTATGAAGGTTTGCCACCTACTTGTTTTTTTCTCTTAGAGCTTTCCATTCAATATTTTATGAAGAATACAAGGAGTCCTACCCTTCTTTTTCTTTGGTTAATAATTTTTGTGATCATTTTGAGGTTTTCATTCAAAACCTAGAGGATTCTTATGATGATAATGAGTTCATGGATGAAGAGTTCTTTGAGGCTTTGCATGACAATCCTTTTCATCACCAAAAAGAGCAAGTGTTTTCTCTCATGGAAGAAAAAGATGATGTATATTGTTTTGATGTTATTAAAGAATTCCCATAGGAGACAATTCTTGCAGCGGTACAACAAGTTGATCAGCCAAAGGTTAAAGAAGACATTCAACATTATTGTGAATCTTTAGGAGAGAAAGAAGACAATTACTGTGTTATCAAAAGAAAACAAAGAGTACTTTCTCCTTTTTCTGAAGACGAGATAGATCAACTCCTGAGCAGTCATATTACATCCCAAGCTAAAGAAAGTTTGTAGTGTTCACATAGTCAAGAAAGTGTTGGTAAAACTTCTTCCATTTTTTAAAATGAAAATCTAAGTTTAAATAAGGACAATCCTGAAACTAGATTTATAGATCATCATGAAGAAAGACAATCTCCTTTTTCAATGTTCATATTTGATGAAGTTTCTCCTAAACCTTATTTTCCTAAGTACGATAAATATGAAGATAATTTTTATGAGGATTGTTGTTGTGGATTAGTCGCACGGGTGTACGAAATTGCACAAGCTTAGAGAGTGTGGCCTACTCTCTAAAATATTTGTAATAGGCAGAAAGTGGGGGAGCTCAAAAGCATAAAAATTAATGGAAATAGTATGTTGAAGTATGCTCTCATTAAACTAAAACTAAAAAACACAAATATATAGAAGCTATATAGAGAGTTCCAAACAATAATAATGCAAACGATGGCTCGATGGCCTCTTCTTATTAAATGTTCGAAATGGAGAAGAAATTTTACCCACTTACCAAAGGGCACCTAGGCAATGGCTCTAGGTCCCGATGCAAGGATGTTGCCTTCCAAGCTTTGCCTCTGATGCAGTCTCACTCTCTCTCTCTGCTGTGGTGGACTAAGATGTTGGGTGGCCAACTATCGAGTCCTCTTTAGCTCCAGCTCCGGGTCACACACAATGCTGGTGTTGCTTGGGAAACTTTGGCCATCATAACACTGTGATCACCCTTTCTTCATCTCTTGGTGGGTTTATATAGGTGAGCTTCAAATCCTCCTTCCCTCCCTTGGTACATGATGGATGGTGACCCAAGGGAGAGGTGTGATTCCATTGTGTGCTCACATAATGTCTAAGGAGGCACTGGTGTCTGTCCTTAGATGTATTTCACATAAGGAGTAACTGTCCTTTGCTTGTTTTGGTCCCAAAAAGTGACTTTTTTCCATTTCCAGGAATGTGCGCTTATCGGGAAAAAAGGCGCGCAGAAGGTGCTCTTTTCGAAGGAAAAAGCGCGCATTTGAGCATTTATGACTAGTTCAAATCTGATTTTCTCAAAACCTTAGAGATTTTAAATACTTCTTGATTCCCTAATGTATTCTTGTCCTGTAAATCCTTGGGCTCGACATTAATTGATGTCGCCTTCTGCTGTACGATTTTCCAGTGTTAACAGTTTCCCCCTAATGTGTGAGGTCTAGGAAGAACTGTATAGCCAAAATACATTATAGTTTCTTTTTTGTATCGTACACAGAGAGAGAGAGAGAGGTCTACGTGTATTTTTGGAATTGACAACACCTTGCACCGTTTCTGAGATAACCATGGCCTAAGAGACCCCCTGCATGCAGACAAAATATACAACATATTTACAAATTTCAACGAGGTGGGCATGTCCCATGCTTGTGATGCTATGGCTAGTTAAACAAAATTAACAAATACATGTGTTGTTTGTGCCACTACTGTGGTAGTGATGCTGGTGGTTGTTGACAACGACTGCTGATGCCCTCAGGGGTATTTTTTCTTTGACGATAGGTGGAATGTGGTACCCATATGTGTAATCCTAGTATGGCATATCAATGTGCCATGTACGCATATGTACTGGCTGGGACCTTCCCTTGTAAGCATTGTTGTCAGAGACGCTTATGAAGGCACGGGTCTTCGACGGATCTTGATCAAAGTGTAATGGTTGTAAGGTACAATACCATCGTGACATGAAAGCTTTTGTTGTAGTCGAATTTCAAGAGGATCGATGACATCTGTGGACAATGATGTCTCCCACAGTGCCACCCGAGGATACCCCTTTTCTTGGGGAGGGGTCATCCAAGGTACCGCTTCCTTTTTGGAAGAGAGGTGTTGAGGTCGACAAAAAGGAAGCCTTAACCGAACCATGAGTCACCGACCTGAGGGGTCGGGGATCAGGATATGATGGGTTTAACATAGGCATGTTGGTGAGCGGTGGCTGAAAACAGATGATGGGGATTCAGTGGCCCGAGGTCGAAGTATACTTGAGCAACTTGGTGGCATTCATAGGTATTTCTGAAGGAAAAATCCATGGATTTGGTAGGATTTCCAGGGCAGGTGTGAACCGGATATGATTTTCATAATGGTTCGTGCATGGGGGGTGAAATACTTCGACCAAGTGAGATGGGGGACTGCTGCCATGGGAGAAAAGGTGAAATATGAGGTCGAAGTGGCAAAGGGCATTGTTTGCGGTCTTTGTACACTTACCAAAAGAATAAAATAATGGGGTTTGGTTTCTACAAAACACAAAGACGGATACCCCAAAACATGGAAGAGGGTACCTCACTGAAGGTGTGAGGACAATATTTTGTTGGGGGTAGGGGTCCCATTGGTTGGTCTCATGTGTAGGGTTGATGAAACGGAAGATTTCGCAGATGGGATTACGCTGATGGAGGTATGGCAGGCCAAATGCGGTGCGCGAAGGTGCGCTTTCAATCTGCTTGTACAACCTGATCGTCCAGGAAGGGGGTTGAGTTTGAATGGTGAACTTGAACTTATGCATGATATGTGGATGGGAATGAGGTGCTTCCCAGACTAAAATGGTATGGCCATGGCGTCACTTGTGGGGTGATGTATGGTCTACTTTGGATGACGATCGCCATGGAGGGGAGGCTCTACTGACCATTACAGGCGTTTATCATATGCAGGGTGAGGTGATGATAAACGTGGTCGGGAATGAGGACCCTATGGTTTATTTCTAATGGAGAAAAGATGTTAGGATATGCAAAGTTCTTTGGGACTCTATCATGCTGAGGGTAGAATGATACCTGCTCTAGAAATTTCAGTGGATGGTGTTGTGAACGGTTTGCGGGTTCTTCCTGCAAAAAAAACTACCTCAAGTGAAAGAATCTTATTTTCATCCAATATTTATTGAAAAACAAGAATTTTAGAAAGGAATATGGGAGAGTGCATACCTGCCGGTGCTTGAAAAAATATTTTTACAGAAAGCAAATGTGGGGCATCGCTTTCGTTCATCATGGTATATTCATGATGGTGCAACTTACGGTTTGCAGAACGGACCTTCTGATCTCCTATTATGGACCTCTGAAGTTTTGGAAAAGGGCAATAAATATGGGATTATGGCCCTAATCCTATGCATTTGTACTTGCTGAGTTTTGGGAGATCAGAGGTGATTGTAGAGCCTTTCTTGCTGTTGTAGTCAGCCTGTGTAACGGGGATTAACAATATTATGCCAAGGTAACTTCCATGATGTCCTACATTTCAATTTTTTCAGTTTGGTGATGCCAGGGGCCGTACACATTGGGTTTGTACGGCCTCAAAGTGGATTTTTTCCCTAGATTGCGCGGGAGATCTAGGAAAAAAGGTGCCCCCCTTGCGCTTATTGTCGAGGGATAGTCGCGCGAAGGCGCGCTGTTCCCTCCTTTTTGCATGCAAGGGCGTGCCTATGAACGAAACAGGCACGCAATGGTAGGGTTTTTGTAAAAACTTTTGTTTTTGTTGTCCTTTTTTATGTTTCTCCTCTGTATTGATGGCTGCCTGTTGCTTGGCAAGTTGGTGTGGAGAGAACGAGATTGGATCGAGATCCGGATCGCTCTGGTTGTTGATGCTGGGGCGCGCCATCAGTTGGCCACATGGGGCCATCTGAAATTTGCTGAGAACGAGTTTCTTCGGTCACAGGACCAATTGTTACGTTATATCATACAACATTGGCACAGAAGGTGCAATATGTTCGTCTTGAGGGGGACGAAATTGATTATTCGTCCAAAGATGGATATATACTTTGTGACCGGATTACTACCTCAAGGTGAGGCGCTGAGGTATCCACTCCCTGCTGGACGAGTAAACATGGACATGTTCCGGAGGAGGCATTTCGGTGGTGTGCCTCTTACTGAGGGGTGCATCAATATTGCATCAGTGACAGATGTGGTTGAGCGGTGTGCTCTAGCCATTATTGTATGACTGGCAGGGTCATTTGCGCCACATCAGGCATCAGGCCCACAAGTGGGAGTTTTATGCCATTTGAGGAATGGGCATTTTTTGATTTTTCTCGCTTCTGTTTTGATGGTATGGTGTCACAACTGAACAGGGTCCAATGTGGATCCAAATCATTTGTGTACGCTAGCATCTTATGTAGCATTATGTATGAGAGGGTCGTGCTGCTGAGACCTATTATGGTTGTGCCTATTGGGGGGACGAGGGAGCCATGCATGAGGAGGTGGGCTCCGGTGATGCCACGCGGTTGTGGTGGCATGGTGGTTCGTTATTGGAATGACACGATGGAGGCCTGGTTTGAGGCCAATCCACAAATTTTTTTTGCATACCCGTATGCGGGGATGGACTTTCAGGGTGATCCAGATATCGGTCTCCCTTTCGGTTATGTTTGGGGTCTCGCAGTTATGTGCTATATTTTTGCATTTGTTCGATTTTTTATGTACTTGAGTGTTTTTTATTGACACTGACATTATTTTGGTTACTCGTGCAGATGTTGGCGAGGTGGGATGACCAGTGGTCTGACTGGTGGGTCATGGCCTTCTGCCACGACTGTTGGGTGGTCGGGGAGGAGGTGCTGCAGGTGGACCGGGTGTTGGTGCCGGTGGACCTAGCGGGGATGGTGCTGACCCTTCTGGTGAGGGTAGCAGTTCGGTTGTAGTTGAGGTAGTGGTCGGGCGAGCTCGTGTTGATGTAGCTGAGGCACGCATCGTTGTACTTATGGCTTAGGTGTACGCTCTAGAGGACTTCCATGGTCAAGTGGACCGCTTGACCCAGGGGATGCCCTCTCGTGGTTTCATGGAAAACTTCGAGGAGGCTTGGCTAGAGACGGTGATGGCCTGCGAGAGGGATTATCGGCCTATTCTACGACGGGTAGTGATTGCGGTGGCGACAGCAGCTCCGGTGGTGGCACCAAGAGCAGTGGTGGGCCCAGGTGCTCCTCTTGAGGGGGTACCCCCTAGAGTAGTTTTGTACATAGGGAAAGCACCCATTATGAGGATGCTTCCCTTATTTTTGACGACCGTTGTATTTTTGGGCTGGCCAATGGGCCAATGATACTATTTTTGTACTCAGATACACATATTTTTTGATATATATATCAGAGATCTTTTTGCGGCTCTACATGGTGTGCTATTTATTTCAGTTTATGCATTTTGTGTTATGCTGATGGATATCTATGTTTTTGGTTTTTTATGTATGGTGGTTTATTCATGATGCATTCCAGTCTAGGATATTGTTAACTATGCGATCAACTGCTTGGTTTTGATTCCTTGATACATGTGAGAATGTAATATAATCAAATTGTGTGCTTAATCTTTTGGCACACAAATATTTTCTGAACAGGTTTGCGTCTCTAGTTTCAAATGTTTGGTTTAACAGTGATACCACCAACTAGGAATCTAGGTAGACATGCATATGGCAGATGCCCTGATGGAGGGCCTCGCACATAAGTCTGATAACGACGTCATACTCTGGCTAATTGTTGGTTACTGATCTGATGCACATGTCATTTGAACACAGTGGTGATCGGTAAGGGTGGTAGATGACCCAGGTGGCTGCAGCTAAGTTTTGAGACCATCGCGATGCTCCATCGGTAAATCCGAAATAGGGTTCAAATTGGTGATCCATGGTGGTAATTTGAGCGTGTTTAGGTCTTTGGGTCAAAAAATATTTTGGTATTGGGATTTTTGTGTACTCTAACTCTAGGGGATAAGGGCTACTGGGGCCCTTATGGGTAGAACTTCTTGAGGTAAAGGCCGTTGATGGGGTTAGTAAGGTATGTCCCATCTGGTTCCGTCAAGATGTATGCCCCCTACCGGAGGCAACGTTTGATGATATAGGGCCCTTTCCACAAGGTTTAGAACTTTCTTGGTCCTAAGGCCTCTTTTGCGACATCATAGTGAAGGACTAACTCTCCCTCGGTAAATGAGCGAGGAGTGATGTGGCGGTCGAATGATGATTTTACCATTTTTTTATGGGCCTCATTATGTTGCAACAATTGTCGCCTGTTTTCATCAACTAGCTCTATTTGTTCTAGAGATTGGGTGTCATCAAGGAGTTTGATGGCGGTATGCAAGTTTGGGATCTTGCGGACATCAATGCAAAAGTGTAAGGTACCTTAGTCTTTGCGACAAGAATGAGGAGGAATTCCTGTGATGAGGGGGTGGTTGAAATCCTGTCTTGGGCATGTGATGATACAAGTCGTATGTGGTGAATTGTGTCACTAGCATGCGGCGAGGGAAGGATCTCAGTAACAGAGTCTTGTGTGAGCCTAAGGTTGGCTTTCCCACTAGTATAGTCAATTTCCGGTAGGTGGAAGTTGTTTTTATCACAGAGGTGCCTAAAGGCTTTTAGCAGTGGGCATACCTTCGGTGCGTGATCATGACCGGTGCAAATAGTGTGTGGTATCACAGTGCTGACAGAGTAGATAGTGTGAGATTCTACACTACTCAATGTTCCTGATGTGGACGCTTGGAAAGGGTCGGTTATGGACCAGGTCATATTATGCTTCCATTTTTGCGTCATAGGTTGAGACTTGCCTCCCTTTTGGTGGGTGGTTGACTTAATGCCGCTCTAGCTGCTATTAACTTGGGGAGATGTGTACACTTAAACGTATGATGAAAGTGTGAGAAAATTTAGCAATAAGTGCGTGTGATCTTCTCTTGATTAGAGAGAAGTTTTTTAGGAAGAGGTGAGATTATGCGAAGACTGTTTGCAAGTGGTTTGAGTTCTCTACATTGGTTGACTTGGTGATCGTTTAGATCACATAGGCCACATGTTATCCTAGACTTGGTCTAGGTTATACATGGTTGGTGTGTGGTCTTATCAGGCTTGACACACCATTGCGGTGGTGGGGACATTGAGCCGGCGATATATCTTTTATGCCATTCTTGGATATCGCTCGTCCTCTTTTCTACGACATTAATCATGACGATAGTGGGATGGATCCATGAGACATAAGTACAATGTCGGTCATAATGATTACCCTAAAATATCAGGAAAAATATCTGTGATATGGGGGTCCCATCGTGCTTGGTCTAAGGCCAGGTGGGGTACCAACATTGCAATGCTGCTAAGTTAGGGCAGTGGACTACTATATGGTCTGTGTGCTTGCATAACGTGCATGCGGGTGGGTTTTGTGAAGTGCCTTTAGGGGTAACTATGGGTTCCCCGCTAGGCCGTTCTTCGGCTGACAAGAAAATGATAGACCTGCTCATCTCCTCTACTTGGGTCATAAAGTTGCCAATGGATTCGGCATCCATATCGTCTTCTCAAGAAAGACGAACTATGGCTAAGCAGAGGCTTTCAAGGGCTATCCGGAAGCGAGGTATGTAGTGACAATCCTCCAATCGGTGATTGTCGATGCATAACGGGCATGTGAATTGTGTTGCCCGTAGCTCGACGTAGTAAACCCTTTCGATTGGATACCATCTGTGAATGAGTTCCAATGCGGCACACTCTTCGAAGTAGTGGCCACGTTCATCGCATAGCATGCAACGTATAATGGGCATTACTAGGGGGCGCTCTATGAATCGGTGCTCCTCTTGTAAGTATAGGATGGTATGCGGCTCATCATTGATAGACTGGATGGAGGGATCCTCTTGATAGGATCGCTCGACCGCATGTAAGGCATCCCTATATCATGGTATTTCTAGACAATGGTAGGTATAGTGTCCATAGGTGTCACAGAGAGTGCATGCGTGATTGGTACGCAATAGTTTTCTTGTACTTTTGGTGGCATGTTCCTTTTTATGGAAATGTCATGTCGAGGTGCCTGCCTCGCAGCCGAGGAGTGGTTTTAATTCATCCAACTCTGGGCATATGTGGGTAGGGTGTCTTATGACATCACATATAGCGCAGGTTGATGACTCCCTTTGCATGGTGGGGGTCACCACTTTCTTTCCTTTATTGGTGATTTTCTTGGTCGTGGTCACCGGTTTCACAATGGGAATTTCCCTTACGGGGGTAGTTTCGACTACTGCTTGGGTAGGTTGGGACTCCTTGGGACCGGGGGGCTTTAACCCAAATGTAGTAACATTGGTAGCTGTCGTTCTTGGAGGGGGAACGAGATACCACACTGGGAATGCTAATGATATATTGGGTAATAATAGTGTTGCCAAGACCTGCTGGGAGGTGAAGCCAGGAAGTGGGTAGAGGAAAGGAGTTCGGGAGGTGGCGTAGACTAGGGAGGCTACAGTAGTTGATGCCTCGGTGTTGTTACTACTTGAGTCTGTGTCCTAACTAACCTCGATGCTTGATGTGGACATCATGCATACCGGGGCCCCTATGGCATCGGACGATACCTCAGGGATAATGGGAGGATCTCCTAGGAATGACCCTCGGACGGACGACGGTTTGAATTGGCCAGGGCCATATTCTTGATACCGTGAAATATCATCTGTAGTTGTATCTACATAGGGTATAATTACATCCATGTTGGTCAAGGGACACTTTTCACTGTGTGGCAGCTGGTCTACTGTGATGATTCAATCCTTGTGGGGGAACATCAAGATGTGGAAAACGGAGGATGCTATGGAAGACATGGCGTACATGTAACTCTGCCCAAGGAGTATATTGTAATCCAAGTGAGTGTCCAAGACTTTGATGTATATGTGGACTATCTTGCCGGCTAAGCATACTGGTACATTTTGGAAGACACCGACGGGGGTCGAGGGATGACCGTTGTATGCTCTGAGTGTGATGACGGAAGGTTTGAGTTCGAGGGCTCCTAACTTCTGCCATACATTCTTTGACATGATGCATGTGGATGCACCCTTGTCAATGACATATTGGTGAATAGTGATATTCTGTACCGATATTGGTATTTGGAAGGTGACCATGGACGAAAGCTTAAGGGTGGCTTTGTCTAAGTCAAAAGCCATCATGCGCGTGTCAACAGGGTCGATAGCGCCTAATGCGAAAAGTAGGGCTTTTCATTGCTTTGGGCATGACTGTAGTACTTCCAATGCAGACATAGCAGCAGGTGATTGAGCTAAATTGTCTACGATGTTGTAATTGTGCGCTGCTTTGGAGTAGTTACCTACTCGCCTATTAGGCCCTTTTACCATTTTTGGCAACGGTTCAAAAGGAATCTTTGGAATGGTCAAAGGTGCAATCGACGCGCTCGTACTAGCCCCTGACGTACAAGTGTCTGGTGGGGTGTCGTAGCTGCGATTCCGAGTTTGGAAAAACATTTCTTCGCCAGCCATGTAAATTTCATGGTTGTTTTTCCCATAATTGTCGGGGTTTTGTTGCTGAGTGCTAATCGTTCCTTGATGGGGGAAGGGTTCTTGCATAACCGCAGTTGTCTGGGAAGATCCTCCTTGTCCTCGGTTACTTTGAAGCTTTTTAAGCTCAGTGAGTTCGGGACAGTGGTGAGTACAGTTCCCGTACTCACCACATATTGATCAAGAATGGTTTTTTTGTAGAGGTGGCCTTTTGCCTTGCCTTTGGGCATTGCTTGGCTCCTGGTTCTGATTCCGGTTGTAATTACCTCTAGCCTGCGATCGTGGTCGGAACTGTTGGTTGCTGCCCCCCTGTCTAGCGTTCCCTTTGGGCTTGTTTTTTACCTTTCTCTTAACCATGTTAGGAGGATAATTCTCCTGATCATACTGGTGTGGTTGATTTTGGGACGACTGCACAAAGTTCACCTATGCATTGTTTTGCGTAGGTGGGTTATGTGCTTGGGAATGAGCATATTTTTGTCCCATGTTTGCACCTGGCCATTAGGGGGGAGTTATTCCCTTAGTTTTTCTTCCTGTGTATTGGGTCCCCTCAGCTAGAGGATAAGGTCCTCCTTGGTGATACGATGGCGCCCTATTAGTCAAATTTTGCTACTGCATATGATGACTTTGAAATCCAGGTTGAGACATGTTCTAGGTATACCCATGTGTGTAACCAAGATTCTGACTGCTGCTTCCTAGGTACCCTTGGGTCATTGACCCAATAAGTTCGTCTGCAGAGTTAGACGCGCCTAGAAATTCTTGATAATATTGCAGGCGCGGAGCATTGGGCAGGATATTGTATATGTATCCTGATTACGTGTAGATTAGTTCAAGCTGTTGGGATTTACTAATTCCGTCCTCTTCGGATGTGGGGTTACTTTGCGCCACATCCTTTGAAATCTCTGTTGTCAAAGTTTTCAAGAATAAATCTAAAAGGACTCATTCGTCGAGTTGTGCTTTTCATAAACTACGACGCCGCCTCCACTCATGGAGATGCTCTGAAATATGGGTAGAGTGGGATTGTCTTAAATGAGTCAGTAATTCCATTCCGAAATCATGGTGAATGGGTAACTGAAAGTATGTGAGGAACGTGGTAGCGAGGACACTAAAGGTTCCATGTGAAGTAGGAGGTTGCTCCACGTACCATTTCGCAGCCACTCCCGTAAGAGTGCATTGAAATAGCCTCAATCAAATAGTATCATCAATGATGTTATTCGATGATCACCACAGGTGAAAGGTCATTATATGATTTCCTGGGTCTTCCACTTTCTTTCCTTCAAACTTTGGTATGTCTAAAGGGAGCTTCGTGGGCATGGGAGGCCAATTGGGGTCATGTGCGATGGGGTCATTGGTGAGCTTGGTCAAATCTGGTAGATTCAACACCGCTAAGAAGGGTGACTGGGAGGTTGATGCCATGGCAACATGTGAAGACACGAAGTTCTGGTTAGAACGAGGGTTATTCTGTGACGTACCCTGTTGTGAATTCAGCTGGCTTCCCGTATGGGATACGCTCCTCTGCCCCCCTGGGGACGAGGGGGGAGTGGTGTGTGTTGTGGTGTTGGGAGACTGAATAGGGTTCCCAACTAAGGTTGCTCCAAGAAATGAGGAACCAAACACTGTGGCAATGTTCCATCTTTGACGCCTAAACGACGAAAGACCTGGAACCCCTCCTGGTAATGGGGGGAGGTCCAAAAGATGCCTAGACCAACGAGGTTCCATTGGAACTGTTTGAGTGTCGACTAGGTTAGGTTTTGGAAAAAATTTGAGGGGATCGAGTCTGTGATCATGACAAATTTATGGCCACATACATAAAACAAAATGAAAATGAAATGAATTTTCCTTTAACTTAATATATGTGATCAATCAAGCAAAAAAAATGGTTTTGTTTGTTTGCACATGATACTAAAAATCCTAGAAGACTTAATATGTCCTCACACACTCAAAAGTAAATGGGCCTTGAGAGGGTTTCTTGCGAGTGCTGGCACAACGTCCCGTAAGAGCTAGCGACGCCCCCAGTCAGCCGAAGAGAATCAACCAAGGTAAGGGTAGAGGGTCTGGCTCTTGCCTGCACCGTCACCTATATGGTAAAGGATGCCCTAGTTTTGGCCACTAAGAACCACCGTCCCACCTGAGCGTTCGATTCTTGGGCTTCTTGGTAGTCATCTAATAGTACCGAGTATCATCCGGGTCAGGTATCCCCAACTGATATCGCACACACTGCACCTAAGCCTAACCCCCTCTGAATCGGGTCTCTGCCGCGCTCAGGTTTTATTTTCTATGGGATGATAGGTGGATTTTAAAGCTCCCTAAATACACAACTTCTATGTTTCAATGTGAAGTGTGATCAGGGCGGCTTATTGGATGCCTACCCCCTTGATCCTAACTTAATCTATAAACTCTCTTATGGCCCCTATGGGGAGAATTTATTGAGTTGGTTTAAGTTATTTTTAGGTGGCTTTATTTTCTTAGTGGGTGAATGTGTGTGAGCGTATGGTGAACAATCTCATAATTTGAACATATGGATATCAGTGATCCTTTACAAAATTCCCCTAGTTAAACTATGTGACATTGTTCCTTGCTCAAATAGAAATCATTTGCGGATGATGGGCCGCTTCCAAATCCTCGTAGTTAGTCTATGTGAGTGACTAAAGGGAGATGGTGAATCATGAATGTAGAGCATTCATATGCTTGTCTAGGGTCACCAAATGGTGCAAAGACATTAGAGATGACTTGCTCTAATTGGCGATTCAATCCTAGTCCTACAATTTCCTAAATGCAAAAATTGAATTTAAACTAAACAATTTCTACACTAGCTTATGCATATGTGGCCTTGAGCCACTTACTTGGACTCGTTAAGCTAAGTGTGCATACCAGAACGTGAAAAAAACATAAATCGTTCGGAAAGAAATGATTAATTCGCCCCCTACTTAAACTATGTGAACACTTTTTTGCAAAAAACAACTTAAATGAAAACTAACTAAATGCCTACAAAAAGCAGCAAAAACTGAGTTCTCAGAAGCTATGGGGTATCAACACAGGTGTTGGAAGATACATTAGGGGCTTCCCAACACACTTACAAGCAGAAAAAATGCAGAAAATAGGGAGAAAAAAATCTCTCTGCAATTTGCGTGCAAAAGCCCTTGACAGGTGCGCCTTCCTGTGTGTAGGTCACTCCTGAACACGTGCAATGCGCCTCTATGAGGAAAAACTACGCGTAAAAATCCTGCAAGTAAAAAGATAAGGAGATGCCTTCTTCAGTCTGTCACTTCAGTGAGTCTACAGACTGCAAGATGGGTCAGAGGACTGTCAGCTCCACTCCAGCATAGACAAAGGGTCTCCTGAAAAAGATGGCACAACCACATAAACTTGAAACACGTCAGTGGAGTCGCCAATCCTGTTGTTGTGGATTAGTCACATGGGTGTACAAAATCACACAAGCTTAGAAAGTGTGGTCTACTCTCTAAACTACGTAACGGGAAAAAAGTGGGGGAGCTCAAAAGCATAAAAATTAATGGAAATAGTATGCTGAAGTATGCTCTGGTTAAACTAAAACTAAAAAACACAAATATACAGAAGCTATATAGAGAGTTCCAAACAATAATAATGCAAACGATGGCTCGATGGCCTCTTCTTATTAAATGTTCGAAATGGAGAAGAAATTTTACCCACTTTCCAAAGGGCACTTAAGCAATGACTATAGGTCCCGACGCAAGGATGGTTCCTTCCAAGCTCTGCCTCTAATGCAGTCTCACTCTTTCTCTCTGCTATGGTGGACTAATATGTTGGGTGGCCAACTATCAAGTCATCTTTAGCTCCAGCTCCGGGTCACACACAATGCTGGTGTTGCTTAGGAAACTTTGGCGAGCATAACCTTGTGATCCCCATTCGCTCATCTCTTGGTGGGTTTATATAGGTGAGCTTCAAATCCTCCTTCCCTCCCTTGGTCCATGATGGATGGTGACCGAAGGGAGAGGTGTGATTTGATTGTGTGTTGAAATATTATTTTGTGTGCTCACATAATGTCTAAGGAGGCGCTAGTGTCTATCCTTAGGCATCTTTCACATAAGGAGTAACTTTCCTTTGCTTGTTGTGGTCCCGAAAAGTGACTTTTTTCCATTTCTAGGAATGCGCGCTTATCGAAAAAAAAGGCGCTCTTCTCGAAGGAAAAAGTGCGCATTTGAGCATTTATGACTAGTTCAAATCTGATTTTCTCAAAACATTAGAGATTTTAAAACTTCTTGATTCCATAATGTATTCCTGTCCTGTATATCCTTGGGCTTGACATTAATTGATGTCGTCTTCTGCTGTACGATTTTCCAGTGTTAACAAAGATTTTGATGAAATTATAGAGGATATTGTTGTGAATCAACCAATTTATGATGATGATTCCCTGCAAGGAGATCAGCTAGCAGATATTGTTGTCTTTCATGAAGATGATAGGGTCGTCATGTTTGTTAATCTTGAAAAATGTTTTTAGTTTAAGGATGACTTAGACTATTAATTTGATGACTATGAGCCTGAGAGATACAATATGTGAGAGATTGGGTCAAAATTTCTCATGCTTAAGGAACTTGCAGCCAACACTCAGATATCAGAAAGTCATACTTTCCTATGCTCTCTTATGGATCAATAACCAAGTGTTCTTTCAGATCATAATGAAGGAAGTACTTGTATTTTTTTTGCTAGATCTCAAGACAAGGTAATGCTTCAGGATTTTCAAGATCCCTTCGATAGTATTTTGTAATCATTGGAGAAGATGAATGTTGTTTTGTTTTTCAACATAAGCCTTGGTTTTAGTTTCTATCATGAGTTTCCTACATGTACATCATTCTGCCTGCTCAAGGAAAGTGAGAGCAGAACTTTAGCAAGTAGCCATCTCCTGGATTGGTTACACTGGAAGGATCATTTCACGTAATCAACAATTTTGGAACAGACTAGAGTAGGTTGGTATCATTTCAGTTTGATTTTATTTTATTTTCAACAAGTGTTGACAAAATTTATCAAGGTTTGAAGCCCAAGCATGAAGGCCCTGAGGCTTTGATGATATGTTAGTGTGGATTGAAGTTTGCAGTATGTTTTCAATTTCAGTTTTAGTTTCAGTTTACAGATTGGACTCCATGCCTAATGGATAAGGCACTGATCTACAAATTCAAAGATCTGCAGTTCTAGAAACCTCTTTCGGAGCTACCTTCCCCAGCTGGAGCCAATGTAAGCACTAATATTTGCATCCCACCCATCCTGCCTTATTTTACTCTAATTTCACCTCATCTATGTCATTTTCATTTACCTCTCTTCATTTCTTAAAAAAATTTCCCAAGGGTGCCCAAGTCATCATTGTTCATAAGCACCAAAACCTAATTTCCCATTGAGCTAGGGTTTACTATGGAATCAGAGACACCTGAGTAGAGGAGGCATAAGTCAGGTCATATTAGTAAGTAGGAGGTCATTCCAAACTCATAAACATCATGTCTCCATCATTTTCCAAGAAATCATTCCAAGAGTCAAGCCATTTGCTACTCATAGGGTCAGTTTCGCTTCAAACTATGTTTTTGACCAAAAAAAGATGAATTTGACAAAAGTGAGAGAGGTTTTTGTCCATAATAGGCCAAGGAAGAAAAAAATTCTTCAGGTTTTACACAAGTATCATGGTTTTTGAGAAATTTCACAAAAAAAAAGGTGCTACAAGAGGTTTGTTGCATTTCTAAAATGACTTCGGGAAAATCAAGTTTTCTCATAGCTGGAGTGTCCAAATGACTTGCTTAATGAGTAAAATGAAAACGAGATAGATAAATATTTCCAATGAGCTATCATAAGCTCAATTTGGAGTTGATGAAGGCCCCCAAAAGTTTCCTGCACCAGCACTTTGCATTTTTTCACCCTCATTCAACACTTTTTGACTAGTCTTGGGAAAATAAACTTTTGACAAGGAAAATAAACTCCAATCAGAAAACCAAAGGTACATTTGGAAAGTATAAATGATAATATTTCCAACAAGCTATCTTGGTCCCAATTTGGACACCAGGAAGGTCTCCAAATGTGGTCTACAAAACAATGTTTCATGAACGCTGCGCGTTTGAGAGGGGTTGTTGTGTGTTTAGAGTGGACGTTGCGTGTTTGCCCAATTGCTTCAAAAATTCTCTGCCAGACCTTAAAATCTCACAAATTCAATTAAAAACCTTCAAAAACAACTCTTCATGCCTCCAGCAAGCCAATAAGTAACAAATTTGATTCACTACATTTTATCAAATGTCATTTTGATGTGTGAAGTTTTCCTAAGGGAATTTGGTGTCTCCTTCTATTTCAAAACCCTAGTTTTTATTAAAATATAATTTACACTTTATTCTCATTCCATTAGCCTTCATATACCTTTCCTAATATCACACAACACTTTCTCAAATACCTACACTAATATCCCCTTTCCCTAAACTATCATATCCTTCAAAACCCTAAGTCCTAGGTTTACATTTACCTAGGGTCCCTACACCCTACCTACAATTAATTCCCCTATCCTAAAACCCCTCATAATCACTAACCCTGTCACCTCCCTCATATTACAAATTCCTATTCCCAAACTCCTCCAATTTCATCACAACAACCCTCACTTCATACACTCACCTTCCATTCCATCATCTCCATAGGGTTTGACACCAAACACACTATTGATGAAGTGAGATTTGTCAAAGAAAAAAGAAGTATGGCTTGAGAGGTTCAACCAAAACCTGGAGTATCTCTTGGACCAAGCTCAAAAGGACAATGAAATTCATAGGAAAATGGAAAAGCACCATGCCATGAGGAACAAAATTGCAAGGGCCAAGCTCAAACAAGGCTATGCAAAAATTCAAACTTTGACTAAGAAAAAGAAGAAAGAGAAGGCTGGATATACTTGCTAAGGTGTAAATCCATGCCTCAAGAACTCAATGAGAAATTACCCTCACAATTTTGGCACATTTTTGCACTCATGTTAATTTATGCAATTTTTTATAATTCTCAACTCAAAAATTTTGCTAAAGGCACAACGACCTGGACGCTGCGCTCTTTTTTGGGGCCTCCAAATTCCAAATGGCCACCACCATCTGGTTTATAATGATGATTAAATCAACCCTAGGAATTTTAATAATATTTGGAGGAGAACTGGTCTCTCAAACATGCAAAAAACCACCTAAAAATCATGTTTCTGCCTCCTTTTTGACATGGTCGTTGCGCGTTTACTAGTCCTGAGAGATTGGATTTTTGACAGGAAAAATCAAACCCATTTTAAAAAATGAATATAGATATAGAAACTAGCCTCAAATAGCTTTCCAATGAGCTATCATGGAGCTGATTTGGACACCAGAAAGGCACTCAAAACCAACTTGCCAAAAAGGCTATTTTTCCTTCTTGGACGCTGCGCATTTGCCAGGAAATTTCCAATTTTCACAGTCTTCGGAAAATTTTCTCCAATTTGACTTTTCACCTTGGGAAAATGAAAAATGAATAATTTAAATGGTCAATATGAATGTAAAATTCATGTTTTTACTTTTATTTAGGGTAAATACATTAGGTAAGTCATCAGTTGAGGTCAAATGAATCAGTTCTTAGAGATGGGAATGAGTCACTTTCCTCATCCTATACTCTAGCTTGCAGTTCAGATTTTCATGTAAACCTCCATCATCTCATGGATTCGACCCCCTGAGGCTAGGATGAGTTTTCTTGAGGTCTATATCTTCTTTTTATTTCTCATTAGTAATGGTTGGACTCAGTTGGATGCTTGGCTTTTGAAGAGACACACTTTGTATTAGTTTCTGAGCAGGAATATTAATCAAATTTGCAGCTATTTTTATGGGATCCCTGTGGTATGGTGTTTAGTTTCAGTTTCTCCTTTTGTGCCTAGATGTTAGAATGTTTTTTTTATTTCATCCATCATTTCATTGCTATTAAGTGAATGTTTTCAAGTTAGATGAATAGAATCCATAATTTCTATGCTCTGTTTTGGGTAAATATTCACAATTTGTAATTTATTTAGTTTAGAAAGAAACCATGAATTGACCATGCTCTTTCTAGCTCCTCACCTGTCTTGATCATCCCATCATCAGAACCCTAAAGTGATAAACACTATACCTACCTTGCCCCATAGAACACCCTGCAAATCTTGACCTAATTTCCTTGCCTTGATTGTTTGACTCCTCCTGATCCAACAAAACCCTATACAATTAAAATCAAAACCCTGAGCTACTATACCTAGCCTAAAATATTCTTTCCTTAGTCATCTTGGCTGTGATCTATACGGAGAGAGCCCTCTCCTGGCCTAGTAGGGCTAGCTACTTGGCTAAGAATGGTTTGAGGTTACTTCAGAATTTCCTTCTTCAGTCTAAGGTTCAATCTGAGTGATAACAGTGCCTTCCCTATGAAGTATTTCGAATGGGTAGCCAGTTTGGTTGTAATTAGGAAGAAAAATGAGGATATTTTTTTTTGCGTTGATTATAGATCATTGAATAAAGGTAGTGTTAAGGATGATTTTCCCTTACCTAACATGGATCAAATCTTACAACATATTGCATAATCTCAAATGATGTCACTTTTGGATGGTTTCTATGGTTAGAACCAGATTCGCTTGATAAATTTAGAACCACCTTCACCACTCGTTGGGGTAGATTTTCTTATGAGAATATCCCACTTGGCTGAATTAATGCATGTGCCACCTTTCAAAGAGTTGTGAAATTGGCTTTTGATGACCTCATTGAGAAGATTATCAAAATCTATCTCGATGACATGATTGTTTATTTTAAATATCAAATTGATCACTTTGATCGTCTTAGACACATCCTCCTATGAGGTAGACAATTTGGCATTTCTCTTAACCCTAATAATTATGTCTTTGGAATTAAAACTAGTAAGATATTGGGATATATCGTCTCAGAAGCAGTTATCCACACTGACCCTAACCGAATCACTGCAATTAGAATATTCCTCCTCCAAATACCAAAAAAGAGATTCAATCTCTCATGGGTAAGATTAAATTCGTGTGAAGTTTCCTAAAAAAAATTTCTAAGATTGTTAAACCTATCCAAAATCTAACTAAGAAAAATCATGAGTTTAAGTGGGACAATTTTGCTCAGCACGCTTTTGCTAATATTAAAAAAGCCATTGCATTTGCCCATGTTTTATCCAAACAATATTTCATAAAAGAATTTTTTATTTATACTAATGTGACTGAGGTTGTCTCTAGCATTCTTATGCAGAAAAGTGATCTAGGGAAAGAACACTTAATTGATTTTATGAGTCAAAGCTTATCTAATGAAAAATTCAAGTGCTCTCTAATTGAGAAAAGTGCATTTTCTTTAGTCAACGCAATTGAAAATTTTACACATTATATTCTTGGAAAAAATATAGAGGTTACAGTTCCCTTATTTTCTATTAAATTTTTTCTATCACAAACCTTACTTTCAGGGAAACTCGCACATTGGCTGGCCAAGATACAAGAACACGACTTAACGATCTCCACTTCAAAAAATATGAAGGGACGTGGCTTGGCATTACATTTAGCACAACATCCAGAGCCAAATGTTTCAGGTGATGATGATAAGTCTCTATCTGCCCTATTTTTAGTCAATTAATGATAGATGTAGTAGACCACCCTAGTATAGTAATCTTTATTTTTATCTTCAAAGCCATAAATTCCCTGAAAATTTAGATAAATTCTACCACATATATTTATGATTGGAATCTTCTAAGTATTTGATTTTGAATACTACATTCTATCAAAATTCATATGATGGTTAATTGTTGAGATGTGTCGATGATAAGTCCACTGTTAGGTTTTTATCAACCTCTCATGGTTTGAATCAAGAAGGTTTTCACATAGGAGGTCATTTTGTAGGTAAGGCCGCTACTCACAAGATTCTGAGATTTTGTTTTTATTGGCCCACTATTTTTTATGACTGTTATAAATACGTACATAGCTGAAAAGATTGTCAAAAATCAGTTGGAAGAGAGAAATTCCATGCTCTCCTCCTTTTCCCTATAGTTCTTGAATTCTCACATTCTAAATGGGGTTTAGATTTCATTGGGCCAATTAATCCCCCCTCATTTGCAAGTCATATTTTCATATTAACTACCAATTATTATTTCACCAGCTAGTTAGAAGTTGTTACTCTAAAGAATGTGTTTGATGAGCAAGTAATATTAGAAAGTAACATTTTCTAGTGTTTTGAGCTATCTCTTGAATTAATTTCAAATAACATACCTAATTTCATATATTATCATTTCAATCAATTTTGCAATCAGTACAATGTTAAAATTTCTACTTCTTTAACATATTACCCATAGGGTAATGGTCTAGCCAAATCCACTAATAATAGTCTTATCAAAATCTTGAAAAAGATAGTTAATGACAAACCTCAAATCTGGCTCACATTGTTGAAGTTTGCATCATGGGTGGAACACACCACTGTAAATTTTAGCACGTGAGCCTCTTCCTTTGAAATATTATATGGAAAGGAAGCAATTTTTCCTACAGAATTGGAACTCTTATCTCTTCGCTTAATCATGCAAGTTGACGAACTTTATCCAAATAACATTCCTCAAAGAATTTTGACTTTACTAACATTGGAAGCACAACGAAATAATTCCCTAGAAAATATACAAGGCAAAGTGAAAAATATCAAGAAATACTTTGATAAGAAATCCAAGAACGTGAACTTCACTGTCGATCAAAAGGTTCTTTTGTGGGATGCAACCCATGTAGATAAGGAAAAAACATCATACGTTTCAAAATTTATGGATCAATCCTTTCAGGATTTCAGTATGATTATTGGACCAAACACTTACCTACTTAAGGATCAGGACTATATAATTCTTCCATACAACACTAATGGCTCCCATCTGAAGCCATTTGTGGAAGTAGGCACTTAACACAGTCATCATCTGATCTTCCAAAATTTTGTACATATCTTCTCATTTTTTGTTTGTTGTTTCAATTGTTGTTTTGTTTCCTTTTGAAATCTTTTGTTTTTTGATATATTAGTCATTCATTTTTCTTTTGGTTTTCTTTCACACTATTGTGGTTTGTTACTTTAACTATTGTTTCATTTTCACAGCCCCTAACATTTATGGACAACAAGAAATCCTTTGGTAGGTGTTATGTTTATGGTAGCCTTTTTCTGTGAATTACTAACTGATATATTCTTCTATAGTAATAATTTTGCAGGAAGCCAGAGATATATAATTTCCTACTCCCAAATGGTTCATTCTAGTATTGTTTAAACCTTACCAATTAACCGCATGATTCACCTTAAGTTATGCCTTGAAAACCATGCTTCTTGCATCCCTTGGTTCCCTCTCCCATAACAACCTGCAGTCTACTCCTTAATAGTGAAATCATGTCAACTATAACCATAAGTTTTGAGTCCAGGCTTGCCTTAAAGCAAGCCTCCCTGTGGAGTCGCCAATGTTAATTTTAGTCAATATAAGACAAAGCCTACAAACCATTTTGAATTTTTATCATTAAAAAAAATTTACCCCTTAATTAGTGCTAATCATCAAATTGAATGATGTACAAGAGGCCTAGTAGGTGGGACCCCTCTTAAGAGAAAATTTCTTGGCCATAATTTCTTAGTGTGAATATTGAGGTCTAACTAATCTCCATCACACAAAATCATAATTTTTTGGAATAATAAACCATATGATTCTCAAAATAGATGGACAACTCCTCGAATACCTACATATAACTTTGAAGCAACACATGTTATTATTATATACATGCGACATTGAAAAGGGTTAAGGATATATTTTTTAGTTTCATATTATAAACCTCTCAAATTAGATCAAAGGTTTGCCTCTTACATACATTATGATGGTTATTTTGGGCGCCACCCTAATATGCATGCACATGTATTTGTGTAAGTTGGTTGTGCATAGATGAAGTATGCATATACTAGGCCTGGAATATGCATTTATGAAACTTTGGTCAAGGAATATGTATATATAAAGAAAGAAAGAAAGTATTTTTAATGTCCACAAGGCTAAAAATAGCCTATGGGACATATTTCTTCTCCATCTGGCTCTTGTATTTGGCCCTTTTCCTGTAAAGTTTACAATAACCGCTCCTAGCTTATCGAAAAACTCATCACTAAATAGATTATCCCAAGAACTAGTTGCTAGAATACCTGCATAATTTTCCGTGTTGTCTTTGAAGGCTTAGCATTCTAAAATGAAATGTTTTTCTATTTCCACTTTTCTGGAGGAGCAAAAAATACATACTCTTTCCTCCCACATTTCTTTTGGCCTTTTACATCACCCTATTTCACAATAGAGTTGATGAGAATTAGTCCTTAATTGAGCAATAAGAATTTTAGATCTCCAAGAAATATTAGCCCCTATGTACACCTTTTGTTTATGGTTACACATGGAGTTAAACTCTTCAATGTAGTACTTCTTTCTCCCTAGCTCTTTCTCCAAAATAAGTTTGTGGAACTTATCCATAACAAAAGTTTTTATCTCTTTACTATTTTTATATGTGATATGCTTTGAAAGCTTGATGTTTGATATATGATACATGTTGTGAACTAAAATGTTGGTGCAATATTATTTTTTACGTAAAATTCAATGGCTAAACCTCGATGATTGGATTATGACCGTGAATATTTAGAATACTGCAAGAAAAATATTAACATGATTTGATTTGACATTAGTTGTGATGCAGTTATGACAGGGTTATTTAATAGGGTGGATATCCGTAAATATTTGGCATGTTTTTCAAGTCCATCTCAACAAGTGTGTTTTGTAACATGGCATGTTCATATGTTAATATCGCCTACCTGGAATTTACTCAATTTCATTTATTGGTTTGGATCACGGCTAATTATGCTGACTCATCCTCCACGTAGCATGTGTCTTTTCATGGTGTTTTCCATATCAGCACTCACTCGTTTGATCATAAATTTGGCATGGCACTGAAATTTGGGTCTGTTAACATGCCACTCCACTCTTTACTCCTACATTAACTCACCACTTCCTTGAGATAGGCACCTCAATTTTTTTCACTCACAAACCCTCAAATGATTTTCATCCCCCTTAATTCATAATTGGTTTGCTTCGCAAGTGATTTTTGTTAAAATAATTGGTTTTTCTCTACTTCTGGAATCAAGGAACGAGAAGTTGGTGTGTTACTTACAGACTTTTCCATTACTCACAACACTTTGATCACCAAGTATTTTTGCACTGATCTATTTCATTAACAATGTCAAAGTTCTTCTAGGTATGTCCTATTTTTTGCTTGTGGTTTCCTTTGTGGTGTTGATATACCTATTTTCAATCAAATGCAGTGTCCAATTCTTATGTTGGAAAGTGTTTAAGAAAGAAACCCTCCCTAATTTATTTAGTGTGAAATTTCATATCCTTCTCCCTCACCAGAGTCAGCCACCTTGCATACAAGAGGCATGAAGACCTTGAGGTTGGTCCTCTAGAAGATATTTCCAAGCACTAAAATTTAGTCTTTTGTGGACAAACTTGGTCAAGCGCATTGTTTTGATATGTTTGGATTTTATTGATTACAAATAAAATCATTACGGGTGTTCTATATTAATAAAGGGAAATGATACATTTAATAATCATTGGCCCTTTTAAATATATTTTAATATTGATAATGACAAGTTAATTATTATATGAATGATTAGTAAACCCTAATGTAAAATATTATTTTTGTCATTCTTCCATGGGAGCCCTCGAGGCCATAATACCTTGGGAAAAAAAATGGTTGATTATACGCAGGGCATCTTTCTTTTGTTTCTTAAAGTTGTTATTACCTAAATTATCATACCATCCTCTCATGCAATTCTATTCACTTAAAATTGTGTCGAATTTTCATAAAACCCCCAATAAAATTCATCACGCAGGTGTATATACAGAGTCTTGTGTATTTCCTCACCGCCAAGTATTTTGTATACTCACTTCGTTTCAGAAGGGTCGCTTGTCAAAACGTTGCACATTATTCATTTTTAGTCCTTTTCTTCATATCATTTCAATTTTTTGTATGATCCATCTTGGGGTTATAAATTGACTCTATATCAAGTCTTTCAAACTGGGTGTATTCACTAAAGGTTACTTGGCCTGCGTAAATGTCTATTTAGAACTATAATGCCCTATTTGTCTTCTTGAATTGTATCAATTACATAGATAATTTTTTATTATTAATGTTATATCAATGCCTTTTCCCTTTCCTTATTTGATTTAAATTCCTCTTTTGGTGTTTAAAACTCAGAACTCTTTGTATTTTTTAATGAATTGTTCTTGTATTTAGCTGACATAAATACTTTTTCACATTATGTCGAATTTTTAGCTGACATAAATACTTTTGTAGCACGTCCACTATCGTTTCCATGCCAAAGTGTCTTGTAATATTACTGCAGTGATCTTCCTAAATCAACTTTACACACTCACTTGAAGGAACATAGAGATGGCCCAGATGGCATAATATTCCATCTTGAAGAT
The DNA here is from genome assembly GCA_034641835.2 of Pinus albicaulis. NCBI lineage: Eukaryota > Viridiplantae > Streptophyta > Pinopsida > Pinales > Pinaceae > Pinus > Pinus albicaulis. Next base: position 881,795,951 of record CM076579.1, on the reverse strand, counting down.
GAAACTCAATGATGGTTATGCATGTGCTTAACATGTGGTAGGTAGGGAAAAAGTCAGGATTTATCCCATAGATTTGGGGCCACTTAGAGGCATCATGTCTATAGTAGTGGAGCACAGTGGTTAGTGCTGCAAATGGAGGTCAATTGAGGTATTCAATGATGTGATTGGTCCTCCCTATCTTATATTTTATATTGAGATGAAATTGCTGCAAGTTTTTGGACCACTTTTGAAAGTGGTCATCCTGTAATTTTCCTTGTGTTGGCATGAACCAAAAAGGCTTGCGATCAATGTGGATGTTTTTCTCATTCATGAAATGTAATGCATCCATTGGCATCAAGATTATTCAATGGGATATATTTCTTTGTCACGGTTGGGGTATTTATGGACAACATCTAGTAGTCTCACTCTGGTAGGCCATCGTATGACCATGTTGAGTGAGAAATCCCATAACATCATCTAATGCATATGTCTTGATCTCAAAATTTTAATGCAGATCGGGTAAGGAGAGCACTAGGGCTAAGCACAAGTGGTGTTTGATATCATCGAAGTCTTTCTATTACCACTGGAGCCACATGAATTTTGTGTTTCCACCACCCTTGGTCACTTTGTCGATGGCCCATGCAATATGGGATAATCCCAACACAAAATTGTGATATAAGTTGTCAAGGCCTAAGAAACTCTTAAGCTTAGCTAGTGTGTTTGGTGTTGGCTAGCCATGAATGCCCTAAATCTTGACTTCCACATGCACACCATGCTCATTAAGAATGTAGCCTAGGTGTTGGACCATGTTCATGTCGAAGGAGCATTTTTCCAAGTTAGCATATAGTTTTTGCTACAACATAATGTGAAGGACCTGTTGATATACTACAAGTGTTCTAACCAACTCTTGTTGAATATGAGACATTGTTCATCAACCTCATGAAAGTTGTTGGGGAATTAATCAAACCAAAGGGCATGACCATCCATTCAAAAATACCTTCACTGGACTTGAAGCAGTCTTCCATACACTGTTTTTTTCTATTAGGTCCTAGTGGTAGTTTGACTTCATATCAATCTTATTGAATTACTTGGCCCTATTGATCTATTCAAGAAGGTCATGAATTGGGGAATTAAGTACTATTTATTGAATATGATTCTGTTTAGGGCCATGTAATGAATGCAGAGTTTCTAGGTCATATATTTCTTCTACATGAGTGAAATTGGGCTTCCACAGGGTGAGGAGCTCGGTCAGATGTGCCCTTTTTTGGAGCAGTTCTTAGATCTAAATTTTTATTTCCTCATTTTCCATAAGGGAGCGGCGATAGACTAACCCATCATGAAGAGGTGCACTGGGGGTTAGATCGATTGAATGCTTAATTTGATAGTGCAAAGACACCCCAGTGGATGACAAGAAGCTGCCTTTGTATTCTTTCATGACCTTTTCCACTTGCTTCTGCTGTGCGGAGAGGCCCTGTGTGGAACCCATAGATGTGGTTGCGACCTTCTTCTCTCTTTGAGAGTGAATCTGGAAGGAGACGAACTTCTCTATTTGGGAGATGACCTTTTTGTATTGATTTGAAAATATCAAAGAAACAAAAATAGGTGGAGCTGTGTATGATATCATGTATAGTTTTCTAGCCAAATTAATAATAACATTGTTGGGTCTAGACTCATATACAACATGTCTCTTCCACAAGTACGATTGGCCCAAAAGAACTTAAAAAACTTCAAGGGGGTAATTTAGCACATAATACCTAATCCTTAAAGGGCTTAATGTCATAGGGAAAGAAACATTGTTAGCTAATGTGGAAATATTTCCCTTCGTAGAGCCACCTAATGGTGTATGGTTGCATGTGTGGTGTTGTTGACATGTACAACCACTTAAAACCTCTGCTGAGATGAGTTTCTTTTGACATGTTATTTAAAATGAAGTGTAGTGGAACAATATTTGCGAACATTTGCAAGTGAAAAATGTGCTCACCTTCCTTTGGTTCTTTGGGTTCGGTTGGCAAGACGTTAGTGGTAGAAATGGTGGTGTTGGGTTCTATGTCAATAATTTGTTTCCCCTTGTCTAGTTATAATTCAAATTCAAGACTTTCATCTAACTCTAATTTTTTCAGCTTGGCCACCAACATCTACTTTGAGCAACATTCATTGGTGTTATGCTAAGGGATATTATGGAACTCGCACCACTTTCTTGTGTCTTTATTTTTCTTCCCATTACCCTTATTTATTTGTGACTTAGACAAGTTGTCCTGGGTGATCCATCCTGGCTCTACCCTTTGTTCTGTGAGTTGGGGTTGCATTTTCCTTGTTTCTTCTATGAGGAATTCACATATCCAAACTGTCACTTCTTCTATTTAAATTTCTGCCCAATTTTGACAACATATCGATACGTCACACCTAATGAGGAGATGTCTAGAAAATCCATCTCTATCTAGATGTATATGTACAAACCGTCATGGTACTTGATCACTATATTTTTCTCGGAGTCTTTGATACCCAACTTGGTGTGCAAGATATGGAATATATTTGTGAACTTTGGCATTGTTTGGTCCCTCTCATGTTGTAATGTGGTCCATATCATGTACTAATCATCGTAGCTTCCAACAGGGTGATATTTTTCCTTAATAGCATCTCAGAAAGAGCCTTAGGTGGGTATGACCACAAAAATTGTGGATTCCTCTATGGCCTTTTTCTCATAGTAAGTATCCCATAAATTCTTGACATGGGGGACAACCTTAAGGAGTGCAAAGGTAATATTTTCTATATTGAAAAAATTGTGGATAGAAAAATACCCTTCTAGCACATTTAACCCTTTATCTAGAACATTTGTATATATCTAGCCTTCAAATACAATAATATTAAAACTAATTTGTAATTAGAATGGGGTGATGCCTATAAAATGTTCGTTTGATGAATATGAATCTGTTTTTGGAATCTTTCAAAGAATCTAGGAAAACGATCCATCATCTCATTGCTTTATTGCTTGAGGGCTTCCTTGAACAAAAATTTAATAGGATATCTTTCTCTCTTCTCTTTATTTTCTTTCGCCATGGGAGGCTATCGGGGTCTGCAAGGACATTCTTTTAAAGGCTCAAGTCATTTGAGTCCCAAATCCTTATACCCTAACCTCATTGTGGACATGCAAAGAAAAAAATATAAAGAGAAAACCACTTTGATACCACTGATTCAGATTTATGAAAGGAATGAAATGAAATAAAAATGTATAACAAAACACATAAATGTAGTAAAAATTGACTTATATTAAGAATAATTCAAACATTATTAATTTAGTGATAATAATTTTACTAAATGGTTCAAGCTATCGCTCTATTATACATATTATTTTTTCAAAGTTTTTTTTATCCATCAATAGTTAGGAGTTTGAAAACTCTAATGTCAATATTTATGAATAGAAGTGGAAGAATATGATGAATTATGTCCATTAAATATAATGGTAAGTCTAATGATAGAAATGTTAAGGCTTATTATTCACTTTTAATAAACTTAGACATATCAAACATGATTAGTATTAAGTAATTCCATGGCATAAATATGGTTAAAATGTTTAATGCAAAATTTTAAAAGATAAATTCGACGAATATGCCACTATTTATGCATTTCTGGGTTTTTTAGTATTTATTTATCATTGAACCCTACAATTTATTATTGCATAGTTTTTTTTAATTAAGACATTGCTATTAATAATCTATCATTATTAGTCCCTGCCCCACAAGGGACTATAACACTTGCCTCACGATCAAATTTCGTTGACTCTCGATTATTTTGCTGAGTTTTTGCAATTTTAACCAAAGTTTTGGGAAAATGTTGAATACTTCTATTAACCAGTAAATTGAAAAGTAACTTTCTAATTTCTAGAAATATTATTTATAATTTTTGATTGGATGAGCGAGCCTTGATGGGACATAATTCCCCTGGTGGAGGGAAATATATTTTCAGTATTTTTCAATGCCTAGAAAATCATTTTAAAATAAAAAAGACTAATTTTGTGAGTGGTCATTATGCCTGTGAGTGATCTGACGTTGTTGTGCTTGAAATTGTTGCTACTCTGCCCATTGATGTTAGAAGTGACAGGGTCCTAGGTCCCTTACATGCGCGAGGGGGTGGAGTGGGGGAGGGGGCTGAACAAATATGCATAGGAAGGATAAATGGCATGCGGGAAGTGCAAAAGAAAGGGTGCACATATAAATTGTGTGCAGGGTTGTTTGTTAATGAGTGAGGACTATATCATGTCAACCTTTCTTCCTCCACACTCCACACAAGGCTAATTTAATATGCGGATTCAATGCAAGGAAAAAAAAGGCTAATTTTGTGAGTGGCCATTTCATCGACAAGTGCCTTGACACCATTATGTCTGACATTGCTACAGCTCTGCTCATTGATTCCAGAATTGACGGGGTTCCAGGTCCCTTACATAAGTGAGGGGGTGAGGGGGCTTAAAAAATATGTAGAGGAATCTTTTATATAGTAATTTATGATCAAAATAATACTATTTTTTTTGTGTAGAGAAAGGGTGTGCGAGAAGTGCATGAAAAAGTGTGTGTGGAGAAATTGTGTGCAGGAGAGTTTGTTAAATAGAAGGGACTATATCAAGTCAAGCTTTCTTCCTTCGCACTTCGTACAATGTATATTTTAAAATTTTACTAAATTACTTTTCACATCAGATGGAAAGTGATGCTAGAGCCTTCATTCCTTATGTACTATCTCAGTATTTAATAATCTTATTCAAAACAACTGATAGTTAGCTTCATTTACAAATGCTTCCAACGTTATCGAGTGTTCGAGATTTCCATTTTCTAGCTATTGCATCCATATATTCTTTTTAATTTATTTGCAATTCTTTTTATTCAAGATTTGATGAGATGATTGTTTTGTTTATTAGGACAAGGTATTCAATCCCCGTGTACTGGAATTCATTTTTAGCCTTTAATATCTTATTCTTAGCGCTTTATTAATTTTTATCATTTGCTTAGATGCATCAAAAAATAATTTTATTTAGCATATCACGCAACACCATGATTGATGGTAGGGTCTTGTCTTGAGGTTCAACGAGAAATCCCTGGATTTCAAAGAATTGAAAGGAATGTTGAAATGCACAAATCAATGCATAAATAGTTTTAAAAACATATTTATTTCTCTATCTTAAATCAATTTTTTAATTAAAGAAAAAATTAGTTTGATAAATTGTATTATTAAATTTTGGGAAAAATACAAAACATCTAAATGATATACGCAGAGTGTGAAGGAAGATATTATTGTGTTTTATCCGCACTCCCACATCTTTGAACTACGCAAATTGAAATGAGAGGCATAACAATTTTATTATTAAAATAATTTGAGCACAATTATAGAAACAAATATCATAGGGGGGACAACAAAAATAGCGGAAACACATGCAATAAATTTTGACAAAAAGGTAGTTATGTCCAAGTTTAGCTAATTGTATATTATATTTATTTTTGTTTTCTTGAATTAATTTCAATTTAATAGTTATTATCCAATATTAAATGAAGTGTATTTTCAATGCACATGAGAAATAAGTGTTGTGCGAGAGAACGAATGTGCGTAACAAGGAACATAAACTTTCCTCCTCCCGGACACTTCTATCGTACACCTATGTCTTTGATATTGCAGATTGAGGAAGTGAAAGCGATGGAAAAGTTAAAAATTTAATACATATTATTAAAATATTTGTGTCGAGGGGAATGTGTGTGGAGGGGAATGCGTGTGCAGGTGTGGGAGGAAAAACATGGATCAATGACAACTTTCCATCCCAATACCAAAACAAACGAGTCCATGTCAACCTAACACGATATACACAGAAACCCTATTCGAAGGCTTTGATCCCTTAAAAACTATATCAAAGTAGAAACAATGAATCTTGGTATTCATGGTTTCTGAATACTATGTGCATTTGTGAGCTCACATTTCTGAATTGAATACTTACTATGCAATAGTAAATGAAGTGTCTTTTTAATGAATGTAAGGAAGAAGTGTTGTGCAAGAAAAAATGTGCACGGAGCAAGGAACATAAAATTTGTCTTGGAATGTCCCAAAACTCTGCATATATTCACCCTCTCTACACTTATTTCATACAACACTGCATATTAATCAATTAATTAGTGGTTTTGGCTTATTAAAGTTTGGGCCATGAAAATTTTGGCTTATATTGTTTCTACAATGCAATGTGAGGAATGTGTGCAAAATCATAGAAGGAGAAAAATGGACATTGACACTAACATTGATAGTAACATAGGTACTCCTATTGTGTTTTCCTGTTGTTTCATTCTAAACCTTTTTTCATTTTAAAATTTTACAGATTGAGTTGTGTGGGAGAACATGTGTATGGAGTTGTTAGTGTGTGTGGAAGAGGGGATATGTATGTGATAATGGTGACATGATGGGAAATTTTTCGCATAGACATGGAATTATTTGAAATTTAAGCAGAAAATTAGTATCTAATATTAAATGAAGTGTCCTTTTAATGTGTGCAAGAAAGAATTATTGTGTAAGAGAAGGGTTGTGTGGAACAAGGAACACAAACTTTGATTCGTAATGCTCTGCATTTCCGCTTACATTTCCCCTTTGGGGCATGAAATTTTTTTCTTCCGTGTATATCAGATTTTGTCAATGCGAGCTCATTTTATTTGATATCAGGTACAACATAGTTGAGGCAAAATTTCTTTGTTGATGATCCGATATGCAGTTTTCAAAACTATGTTTGAAGGTTTTGATCATTTAAAAATTGTATCAAAGTAGAAACAACAAATCTTGGTGCTCACAATTCCCAAGTACTATGTGCATTTGTGATCTCACATTTGTGAATTAAATATGTATTATCTAATATATATATATATTTGGTAATTGAGGCTAAACTATAATAATTCAAAAATATAACAGTACATATGCTACAGGCTGAGTTGGTATGTTGTGTTTAACCAATCCCAACCTTTGTTGCGCAACTATGGGGCTGGCTCCATGGAGGAAACCAGCCCAGAAAAAACATGAAACAGAAAATTACAAAGTGTGTTGTTGCACCAGAGAAAATAGAATTTATGTGATAATAACAAGCATGACAAAAAACTAAGAAGAGCTGAGTTGCAGTGCAATCGTGATTCTTATGCATCATCATCGATGTCTCGATCTTCCTCCACGATGGGTCAGGCGTACACCTGCACAACAGATTCCTCTTCAGCAGTATGTTGACGCAAAGGCCTGGAGACAGGTTCGCAGAGGATGGGAGCCACCGAGTACTCAGCATTCGAGACTCATGTCCAGTTGCCTTCTTAGTTCGTTATCCAAACTTATGTGTCATCCCCATCATCTTCCTGTGTTGGGAGAGGCTCAGTCTTGCGGGGTAAGTGGTGCTTCTGGTGCGCAATGGTGGATTTCCTTGGTCTGCTTCTGCATCTCTGCATTATATGAGTGGGGGCCTCCTCCTCCTGGTCGAGTTTGGGGCTCTGGGGGCCTCTCTAACATGGCCTCTCTAATGTGACTAACCGAGGAGGAGCCTTCAACAGATTCCAAGTGATTATCTGGCCCCCGGTGGTAGCAACCAAGAAGCGCACCTCTCTGGCCTCCTCTGATGGTTCTTTGGTGCACTCTAGGATCCATGGTCAGATGAAGCAGAGGTTTGATAGGGGTTTGAGAGGAAGGGAGGAGCATCTCTGACCCGAGATGGCAAGTGTGTAGCAAGGTGCTATTGGACATGGAGGTACGCTAATGGGGGATGTGCAGCAAGGGGCGAGGGATAATGGGGGCACCTAGGTTGGTGAAACTAGCAAGGCGGGTGGAGTCAAGGTGAGACGCGCAATCATGAGGGTGCTCCACCCAGGGGATTCTGCGCACCGTAACACTGGGGGGAGGTTGCGTGACAAACTAGGCACACAGGAGGGTTGGAACTGAAACAACAGAAAACCAGAAGGAGCAGATTGTGAGTCGCTTTATGTTATAGGTCCTTCCCTTTTGTAGGCATGTGATACATACGAAGATGCTGATCATTATTATGCCTTACTCATAGCTGCATGATGTAACTATTTTCATGAGTAGGCATGTGCGTAGATTTATGGCTGAACATCATATCCGTCCAGGAGTTCATTCAAAATATTGCAACAGAGAGGTGCCCTTGAGGGGATGTTGTTGTCTTAGCGTGTCTTCATGATGCCTGGTCTCTGCCATCTCATGCAAATTATTGCAGCAGTGTGGATCCACATCGAGTGAAGTCCTGCACTGCAGATCTTCATCATCTCAAATGTGGGAGAGACTGTTTTCATGCGTGCTTCTACTGTCACCCACATCTAGGGAGAGAAGATCTTTTTGGATAAGAGTTTGGAATTCTTTTCTTAAATAGTCATCCTCAATCTAGGTGAGATAGGAATAATGCAACTCTCTGTGACTTTCCACGCCCTTGTTCGTGAGGAGGTCTGCAACAATGTTTTATTTCCTACGCACATGGTGAAAAGTTATTGCCCTGTGATTTTGTATTAGTTTTTCTAGGAGTTTGAGCCTATTGGCAAGCCTCTAGATGGTGGATAAATTTGTGGAGGTAGAGCCATGGAGAATTCTTGTGGATGCCAGAGTAATTATTTGCAAATCTCCCTCCATTTCCATGGGAAAATAGTTGAACTCAATGGCTCTGGACATGCCCTGGATGAGTCCCTCAAGCTCTGCGAAGTTATTGTTGTCCCATCCCATATTTCCATAGTAGATCAGAAGGGGATTTCCCTAGGATTTCTTGAAGATACCTCTGAATCCTTCATTTTCGGGGTTTCCTTTGGAGGCGCCATCGAAGTTACATTTGAAGAAGCCATTTGGGGGTGGATTCCATTTTTCAAGAGCAGTGGTTATTCCTGCATTCCTTGGGGGGTTTTTTAGGGGGGTATTTATGCTCATATTCCAATTGCTCCATATGTTACGCTCTGCAGTAGAGGTGGGGAGGTCCTCCTTTCTCCAAGAAGTAATGGCCAGAGTTACAGTGAGGTTGTCATGTATCCTTGCCCAAATTTTCTCTTGATTGGGTACCTTGTCTTTAAAGATCCTACTATTCCTTTATTTCCATATGTTCCAGATGAGGAGGCCCATTATTATCTGCTGGATTATATTTAGAAGGTTGTTGGAGTATGTTGATGGTGTTGATGATGCTGCCCCTTTCTCTGTTGGTGCGTCTGCATAGGATTGCTATGATGTCCCACAAGGCGTTGGAAGTAGGGCATAGGTCCAACAAGTGGTCGATGGTTTCAAAATTCTCCTGGCATAGAAGGCATCTTGAGGGTCATACAAACCCTAAATTCAATATATTCTCCCATGTGAGAATGTGTCATTTATTTAGCAGCTATAAAAAGGTGGCTACTTTGGGCCAGAGCTTGGAAAACCATATCTTCTTCCAGATGAGATTGGATGGATTTGGGTTCTGTTGTTGTAAGAGGTTGTAGGCTTCCTTGGTGGAGTAGTTTCCACTTGGCATGTGGCCCCATCTAAGGATATCAGGTCCTGGTTGGGCTCTGATTTTTCTTTTAGTTATTAGCTCCTCCCAAATGTCTTGGTGATTTTCATTGTTCCATTCTTCGTGCCATTTGTCAATGTGAATCCAGTTCCTATATCCTTGAGTTATGTCATTGGTCCAGAAATCATATACACACTTTTGCTTCCCTATAATGATGTGCTCCACAGGGGTCTAGGAAAGGTTGAGGAGAGACTAGGTAGTTGCTGCCAGGATTCCTCCCAGAATCTGGCTTGAGTACCACTGCGCAGCTCCCAGAATTTGTGGGTTTGTATTAGCTGTTTTTGGTTGTTGGCAGCTTTCCATATTTGGCATCCTCCTAGCTATATGTTGAATCTAATAAGGTCCTCCTTGGGCCAGTTGCTCGCATATTTGGCTGCCCAGAGGTTAGACTAAGGTTTGTGAGGTTTGGATACCCATTTCCACCATATACTAGCTCCCATGATACTGTTGTTGTGCTCTGGGTCATGCAACCCTAGGCCCCCCATGACCTTTTGGCATGCATACTTCTTTCTAGTTGACTAAAGCCCATTTATTTTTCTCTTTGGTTCCTCCCCACAGGAAATTCCTTTGTATTTTGCGGATATCCTTGAGGACCCATTTGGGGGCTACGAGTATAGAGAAGAGGTAGATGGGGAGAGACTGAAGAACTTCTTTGATGAGAACCATGTAGCCTACTATATTTAGAGAGCGATGGGTCCAGTTGGATAGCCTGGTTTCCATTTTTTCCAGCAGCGCTCGCCATGAGGAATGATTAATGGTTGTGGCTGTGAGAGGGGAAAAAAGGTATTTGGAGGGAAAGGAGGCTATGGAGAAGCCAAGAATATGGGTAATATTATGCTGAGTGATAGGGGGAGTATGGAAGAATAATATTTGATATTTTTCATGGTTGACCTCTGTGCCAAAAGCTTCAGAGAAACAGTCTAGCAGAGATTTGAGGGAACGGGCTTCCTAGACTGAGGGGTGTCCCATGATCATATTGTCATCCACAAATTTCTGATGAGAAGTGGGGGGAAGATTTTGAAGGGGTATGCCTTGTATATTACCTGAATGGACAGAGATTTTGAGTAGACAACCTAGCCCTTCAGCCATAATGATGAAAATGAAGGGCGAAAGGGGATCTCCTTGTCTGATATCTCTGGAGGGATTGAAGGTTGTTGAAGGTATACCATTGACCAAGATGGAAAGAAAAGGGGAGGTTATAATACTCATAATACATCTTACCCATTTTTGGAATCTAAGCTTCTGTGATCCATAATATAAATTAGTAGAAATTCTTTCGGTAATAATCACATGCAAAAGAACGAGGTCAAATGTTCTTTTGCATGTGATTATTACCGAAAGAATTTCTACTAACATCTTACCCATGTGTGGTTGAATCTAAAGGCTAGGAGGACATGTTCTATGTAGTCCCAACTGAGTTTGTCAAAATCTTTGGATAGATCGATTTTGAGGAGCATACCAGGTTTTTTGGTGGTTTTGAGAGAATGAATTACCTCGTGGATTAAAATTATTCCATCAAGGATTTGTCATCCTTCAACATAGCCCATTTGCTCCGGGAAGATGATCAGGGGAAGGAGATGCTTTAGTATGTTAACAATAACTTTAGAAATTATCTTATAAATGACATTGCAGAGTTTCATGGGCTTGTACTTACTTGGTGTAGCAACATTGTATTCTTTTGGTACGAGAGTGAGGACTATGGCATTGAGAGCTAGGAGGAGTCACTGAGTGGTGCATGATTCCTCAACGACACCCCAAACCTCTTCTTGGATGGTTTACCAAAAGAAATGGAAGAATTTGGTGGTGAATCTGTCAGGGCTAAGATATTTCCCTTCCTTCAGTTGGAAGACTTCCTGTTCCACCTCAGCAGGAGTGGTGGCTTTAAGCAGCATATGGTTGTTTTCTTCCGTGACCAGTTTAGGTATATGTTGGGTGATTTTTCCTATTGCCTCATGCCAATGATGATTGGGTTCTTGGAGTATGTCCTTGAAGTGGTTGCGCAACTCCTCTGTGATTTCGTCTTGCTTTTCCATACATTCTCCATTTTGATTTTTGAGAACTATGATTCTATTAAGCATCCTATGCTGAATGGTGGAGCGATGGAAAAAATTTGTGTTTCGTTCTCCATCTTTGAGCCAGCAGATCCAAGATTTTTGTTTCCATATGATCTTTTCCTAGCTTCTTCTCTCTTCCATCTGGGTTGTTAATATTTTCTCTTGGTTCTCTGAATCTTTCAAGCGGCCTTCCATGATGATTATTTGTTGAAGATTCTTCATTTTCTCTTCCATCTCTCTTTGATCTTTGAAGATATTGGCGAAGGTGGTTTTGTTCCACACATTCAATTTCCCTTTGATCATTTTTAGCTTTGTCTGGAATTGATGCATTTTTGTTCCTTGCGGTGGTGAAAGGGAGGACCACCAATCTGAGACAATTTCCTTGAACCCTGGACATTTGAGACAAAAATGTTCAAAGTGGAATGGTTTAGGCACAGGCGTGCCTGGTCTTAACCATTGAAGTTGTATCGACCAGTGGTCAGAGTCTATGGCCGAGGTAATGATGGCTACAAGATCAACCCCCAGATGTATGAAGTCTTCCATGATGAGAAACTGGTCCAGTCTAGAGGCAATTTGATGGCTACCTGCTCTTCTATTATTCTAGGTGAATATTCCATTGGAAATTTTTATATCTATGGGGTGGTTGTCTTGGATGAAGTTCTTGAATCCATTGTTGTCCACGTCTAGTTGTTGCCTTCCTCCCTTTTTTCCCTATAGATTGGTTATCATATTGAAATATCCTCCAAGCAGCTAAAGTGGTAGAGATCTTTGTTGATTGAGCTCAGCAATGTTGTCCAGAAGCTCAGTTTTCTGGTGGAGATTCTGGGGAAAGTAGACATTCGTTAGCAAGCCATGGATGGTCATTCCAATCAGGTGAAATTTGGCCTGAATGAAATGCCTATTGGCACGATAGTTTTCTAGGGTGATGACTTGCGAATCCAGATGATTTCTAATCCTCCTACAGCTCCATTGGCATCTACTGCTATTGTTCTGCATCCTTTCCATATATTTTTGAAGATTGTTTCTAGAGTGGAGATGGAGAATTTGGTTTCTTGCATGTAGATAATTGCAGGGTGTTCCTCAGTGATTATTTTCTTGATGATCTTGTGCTTAGTGGGGATTTTTAGCCCTCTGATATTCCATGAGATGATATTCATTTAGGGGGGTTTGTAGAGTAGGCGTAGAATCAGGTTAACTTAGGGAATCTCCCAGATTCTAACATTTCTTTGCCCATTTCTACTGTTATTTGCAGCATTGTTTTCCAACCTCTTTTGTGGGATTCTTTTTTGAAGTATTTTGTATTCATGAGAATACCACCCTGAATTCCCAGAGAAGGGAGTTATTGTGCTCAGGTGAGTATTTCTTCCAGCTTCTAGATCTACTGCTTGGATATTAAGAGAAAGTCCTTCTTATTGCATGCATCCTTTAACCCTATGAGATCTAGACCCTCAAGGTCAATTCTCTCTAGCACTTCCTCCATGGCTTCTGGGATTTAATCCAAAACCTGTCCTTTTCCCTTCGATGCAGAGTTGTCCCCTGCATGGAAAGGGTTTTGGGGTTTAAGAAAGGTGTCTGATTGGATCTTGTCCTGTTGTTTCTTTGAGGTCTAGGGCTACTCCTACAAGGTTTTCCCTGCCACTTTGGCAGGTTCATTCTCATTTTCACTCAACTGATTTAGGGTTCCGAAGCTATTGCTAGTCACAGGGCCTTTTTTTTTTCTAGTTAGATTTGATTCTCTTGTTGTGACTTTTCTTGCTTGCTACTTTTGTAAACCCTTCTGTTGCTTGGTCATTTGATTCATTATTAGTTATCGCTTTTTTATTTAGAGGGCAGTCCCTAAATAGGTTCCCATGTTGGTGACACCTCTAGCATCTGAAAGGCACATGGTCATAATCTATAGTTTGTATCCATTCGAAATAATCATGCAATAGGCTTACCTCGCCTAGTAGCGACTCCACTATGTTCATGTAGACGTAGATTCGTGTGTATGTTGCCTATCGATTGATGTTTGTTTCCTCCGATGTCTTGAAAAATTCTCCTAGGGCATTGCTTATGTCCCTTAGGTTCAGCTCATATTAGTAATCCTACGGGTGGTAATAGAGCCGGATCTAGACCGGCACCCATGTGAGATCTTATTTGTCTAGGTTGAAGCACTCAACCCAATGGTGAAGGTATAAGCCTGTCGAGTTGTAGAAATAGAGTCCTCTATCCATGATCCTATTTGTGTCTTCAATACAGATGAAGATCACATTGAAGAAGCCTTTGGCACACATATGAAGGTCGATGTGACCCTTGGGCTTCCATTTGGAAGTTATCCATCCTCAAAGGGATTTTTCAGTGGGCTAGAAACCCATGAACTTGCCTATCAATGCATGATCCTTCATGAACTGTATTCTTTCATTGATGAAGTGTGTAGGGAGATTGATCATGGTTCTTTTGGTATCCTTCGGAATGCATGTGGATGATGTGATATTTATGCTTCTACTGCTGATGTGGACATTTTTGCACTGTGGGAGTTGCCCATGTTGTGTCATGAGGCAGGCTAGAGTTTTGCTGACTATCGATGTTAGCCCCTGTCGCTGCCCTTGTGGGAGGCTGACCTGTGGGAGGGGGAGCAACAATCTCCCCAATGGTTTCTATCATAGGTGAGCCTCAAGGCTTACTAGGAGTGTGATCGTGGCCTAAAGAGCTAGGAGGGAGGTCTTCCAGGGCAGCCTGTGTTGGAAATACTAAGGGGGGAGGTGAATCAGTATTCCTTTCAATTAGAGCATTATTTAATATTAAATTATTATCATTGTTTGTACAATGATAGCAGCAAACAAGAGGAACACAAATGCACACATTTTTTAAGGTGGAAACCCACTCCGGGACAAAAACCACCTAATGCTTTTCTAATAATTATTTAATATTCAACTCCAATTGAAAATAAAGCTCCAACTTCCTAGAATCTAGAAAAGCATTCTTCTCTAGCTCCCACTTGATGGACGATCCAACGCCCGAGATTCTTCAATATTCAACTGAATGGATGCCCCAACACCCAATGAGCTACAACTCACCCTACCACCACCCTACCACCCTTTAGAAGAATAAAATAAGAATGGACTCCCATACCAAGGAAAATGGTCCACTTTACAATGATATAGAATGATTAAGAAGAAGAAGATATACTAGAAAATAACCCCAACTTTGACACAACTGCCTAATGATGATCCTCGACCTCCCAACACTGCCTCTTCAACCCTTGGCAGATAGAAACTAGTACAATTTGTACAATAATGTATTTACAATGACTAAGTACAATGATTGTATGCAGTGCTGCCCACTTAAAGACTTCATATGATGAACTTCTTGCTGCTGTTACGCACCTTGGTTGCTTCTCTTGTCATGCTACCCTCTGTTGCACCTTTCTTTGCTTTGCTTCCATAGAAACTCTGGTCCTTTGCAACCCTTGACAACACATGATCTAGCTTTTTCTTGCCTTCTAGGAGCTCAATATTGAATCTGGTGTATCTCTGTTATTTCAGATCCTCAATATCTGATTTTCGGTCCTGTAGTAGTCCTCTGAGTCATATTTCCAATGCCATAGGTCTGACCCAATTTGGATTCTTCAAGAGAGAGTTATACCCAGTCTTTCACAATTCCCTAATTATGGATTGTTTCAGCAGAGCGCACTTGTATGGCATACCACGTGTCACTGTTTCTTCATTTGGCTTTGAAATTGATAGAGAAAAAATTAAAGACTGTGCACTATCTTTAAATTTTTATGGAATTCCAATCTGATACTCAGAGAGAGAGTTATGAAAAATTTACCAAGGTCACTTCTTTGAGATGAATTTCAGGAGCCTGCAAAAACCCTGACTTCCACAGATCATATCTCCAAAAATATTGCGCACCTTGATCTGAAATTTTTACAAAAAATTCCTCAGGATATCAACTTCACCTCATAAATATTTCAGCTTCTGAACCTTCATAGAAAAAAAACTAGAGCAAAAATACCACGATGACCTGTTTCATATGGCGAAATCCCTTACCTAAGGAGGAAATGAAGATCACAATTTATATAAATGCTTAGGTTGAGAGGGGCTTCAACAAGTGAGCGTGGGAGGGATTTTAAGAGCTCAAAAAATATTAATTATGACTTTTCAATGACCCATGCCCCAACCCCATGGGGTTTTAGTCCACTAACTGGGGGTAAAAACTTCAAACATGAATATCTCTCAAACCGTGAAGAATTACATGGCGTGCCATATATCAACGAAAACATCTCGACAAGTAGAAACCATCAAAAGAATTATTGACCCAGAATATATTAATTTGGTAGGTCAAAATTCCCATGAAATATTGGGTTAGCCCCTGGTTCTGCTTGGTTTGACATCAATGACAACCGCTAATCAACAATCTCCCCCTTTGGAATTGATGGAAACACAAGAACTCCCCCTGCAATCATGACACCTCTTCCTACAACATTCTCTCTCCCTTTGACATCAATGGCAAAGGGTAACTCCCCCTAAAACACAACCATCCTGCGAACCTATACACACTTCCACTCCCCATGACACACAACCGTCCTGCAGACCTGTAATCTACTTCCACTCCCCCTTTGTATTCTGAAAAAGGAAAATCTAATGAGAACTTGGGAGAATCCCAAGCTTCTGGCAAAGATATTCCAATGCTGGTGAATATTTAATATGTGATTCTTTTGGTGCTGCTTGGAATCTTGCTACTTGTCCAACTGCTTGCATAACATTTGGTTGGGAGGTTGTTACATATAGAAGACTACTAATCATAGATTTGTACAACCTTTGATCCACATCCTTATATGAGTTGTCTATGCTCAATTTTCAACTTGTTACCATTGGAGTATGGATGGGTTTGCAATCTTCCATTTTAAATTTCTTGAGCATTTCCTTGATGTACTTGGCTTGACATATAAATATTCCTTTCTCTTGTTGAGATATTTGAAGCCCTAAGAAGTATGTCAGCTCACCAAGTAAAGACATCTCGAAATCACTTTGCACCTTTGTAGAAAACTTCTTACTTAGTCAATCATCATTGCTACCAATTATTGTATCATCCTCTTTAGCTATTAGACATGCTTTAGTTGCTTCATCCAGAACATATATGTCATTTGGAGCTCGACTTGTTGTAGCCACAATTTCACCATACACGCCTTTCTTGATTTCACATTTCATGGAGTTGAATAGTATTGTGTGTCCTTGATCACACATTTGTCCAACACTGAGCATATTGTGATTCATGTTTTCAACCAATAGAACATTATTGGCTAGAGAATCTTTGCTTCCAAGAGTGACAGTACCTGATCCTATAACATTTGAAGATCCATCATTTCCAAAGGACACGGTTCCATCCTTCTTCTCTTTTAGAGATACAAATTTATTTCTATCTCCAATCATATGCGTTGAGCAACCGCTATCAACATACCACACATCTTTGTTCTTTTGAGCCTTGAAAGCGAGAGCACAATTATCATTCTTCTTCTTCTTCCATGTTCGTTCGTTCCGTGGCTTCGAAGATTCTTCTGGAGGATTTTCAAGTCTGCAGTCTTTGGCTATGTGTCCAAAGTTTCGACATTTATAACATTCAATATTATTTCTTAAATGTTCAAATCTATTGATGTTTCGTTGAGCCCTGGGAGGTTCATATTTGACAGATCTCCTGGAATTGTATTCGTTCCTAGGGTACGTGCGACATTCTATAGCTTTATGACCAAATTTTCCACATGAATAACAGTAGCCATAAAAATATATTGGTACCTTGATGGAAATTTTCGTCAAGGAATTGTCTTCCAAGGCTGTTCTTGCGAATCTTGTCCAATGAAGTCTACATGCATGTCAGATCTCATAGGTTCATTGTATTTTTTGTAGAAGGTCCTGCTTCTTCTTCTTTGTAACCGATGCCAGTTTTGTCATTGTAAGATCGTTGATTGTTGATGAGTTCTTCTAATGTCCTTGAGCTGTTGGCATATTTTTGGATAGTTTTTCCTTTCTTCACTTCCTCATGCAGCGAGACTACTTCGGCTTCTAATTATTCCCTTTCTTGGTTTCTTTCTTCCAAATTCTTTTGAAGTGACTCTTCAATGCATTTGTGTTCTTCAACTTCAATTTTGAGACCTTGAACTTGTTCTTCAAGAGTATTGGAACGTATCTTCTCCTTCGTGAGATCTTTTATAAGCTTGATTGCTTCCTCATAAAATTCTTCTATGGTCCATCCTTCTTCTTCATTGTTTGATACCTCTTATTTATTGTGCTTGGCCATAAACAATACTCTCGCATTGGCTTCTTCTTCACTTTCATTGTCTTCATTGGATGATGAGCTATCTTCTTTAGAGAGAAAGTTCCTTTTGGATCCTTGCTTGTTGAATTTCTTAAAGCCTTTCTTTCCTTTTGAGTTGCCATTACTTCTGTTTGGACATTTTGATGCAAAATTCCCAACCTCATTACAGCTGAAACATATCAATGGAAGTTTACCTTTGAATTGTCCCTTACCAATTTTTATTTTTCTCGTGAAGTAAGCATATTCTTCATCTGAAAGACCTTCTTCATCATCTCCCTTTTCTTCACACTTGTAGGTGCATGTATTTTCAATTGAAGGTTGTTTACCCTTATTGGTTTTCTTAGATGCAACGAACACATTTTCTAGATGAAGTACCCTCTTCTTCATCAAGTCTCATTTCATATGCTATGAGAACTCCATGTAATTCCTCTTTGCTAAGTTTGTCCAGTTTTGCACTGTATTCTAAGACCGATACCTTTGGGTTGAATCTCCCTGATAACGTTCTAAGAATCTTTCGTATAATATTCTTCTCGTCAACTGGCTCTCCCAATCCTTCCAGAGTATTGGTTATTTCATCAAAGTACTGGAAGTATGCAGCAATGTTGCAATCTTCTTTCATTCTGAGTTGCTCAAATTTTTCTCTATATATTTGAAGCTTTGCTTCTTTGACATTTGAATCACCTACATATATATTCTCAAGCTTGTCCCATACATTTTTGGTAGTTTTACAACCCAACACCTTATGATAAGCAGATTCAATAAGTCCACTGATAATAATATTATTTTCTTTTGCATCATTTACCAAATTCTTCTTACCTTGTTCATTCGTGGTTGATGTAAATCCATTTTGAACAGTGTCTCATACTTCGTAACCTTGCGCCAAGAGATAGACCTCCATTCTTCCTTTCCAGAGTGCATAATTATTTTTATTGAATAGAGGTACACCATTCTTGGTATGCTCCATGACCCCCTTCTAGCTGTTAAACTGTTATTGAAGGAACCAAGCTCTGAAACCAATTGTTGGAAATACTTCGGGGGGGGGTGGTGAATCAGTATTCCTTTCAATTAGAGAATTAGTTAATCTTCAATTATTGTCAGTGTTTGTACAATGATAGAAGCAAACAAGTGGAACAAAAATGCACACATTTTTTAAGGTGGAAACCCACTCTGGGACAAAAACCACCTAATGCTTTTCTAATAATTCTTTAATATTCAACTCCAATTGAAAATAAAGCTCCAACTTCCTAGAGTCTATAAAAACATTCTTCTCCAGATCCCACTGGATGGACGCTCCAACACCCGAGATTCTTCAGTAGTCAACTGAACGGATGCCCCAACACCTAATGAGCTACAACTCACCCTACCACCCTTTAGAAGAATAAAATAAGAATGGACCCCCATACCAGGGAAAATGGTCCACTTTACAATGATATAGAATGATGCAGAAGAAGAAGATATACTAGACCATAACCCCAAATTTGACACAACCACCTAATGATGATCCTAGACCTCCCAACACTGCCTCTTCAACCCTTGGCAGAAAGACACTAGTAAAATTTTTACAATAATGTATTTACAATGACTAAGCACAATGATACATTTACA
This sequence comes from Pinus albicaulis, assembly GCA_034641835.2. Lineage (NCBI taxonomy): Eukaryota > Viridiplantae > Streptophyta > Pinopsida > Pinales > Pinaceae > Pinus > Pinus albicaulis. The sequence goes on along the minus strand of CM076579.1, from coordinate 881,776,493 downwards.
ATGATTGTATGTAGTGCTACCCACTTGAAGACTTCATATGATGAACTTCTTGCTGCTGTTATGCACCTTGGTTTCTTCTCTTGTCTTGCTACCCCCTGCTGCACCTTGATTTTCTTTGTTGCCGTAGAAACTTTGGTCCTTTGCAACCCTTGAAAACACATGATCTAGCTTTTTCTTGCCTTCTATGAGTTCAATATTGAATCTAGTGTATCTCTGCTATTTCAGATCCTCAATATATAATTTTAGGTGTTGTAGTAGTCCTCTGAGTCTTCTTTCCAATGCCATAGGTCTGACCCAATTTGGATTCTTCAAGAGAGATTTATACCCAATCTCTCACAATGCCCTAATTATGGACTTTTTTAGTAGAGCTCACTTGTATGGCATGCCACGTGTCACTGTTTCTTCAATTGGATCTAAAATTGATAGAGAGAAAATCAAAGACTGTGCACTATCTACCAATTTTTACAGAATTCTGTTCCGATACTTAGAGAGAGAGTTATGACGAACTTACCAAGGTCACTTCTTTGAGATGAATTTTAGGAGCCTGCAAAAACCCTGACTTCCACAGATCATATCTCCAAAAATATTCCGCACCTTGATCTGAAATTTTTACAGAAACTTCCTCATGATTTCGGCATTGCCTCATAAAAATTTCAGCTTCTAAACCTTCGTAGAAAAAAATTTAGAGCGCAAATTCCATGATGACCTGTTTCATATGGCGAAATCCCTTACCTAAGGAGGAAATGAAGATCAAAATTTATATAAATGCTTAGGTTGAGAGGGGCTTCAACAAGTGAACATGGGAGGGATTTTAGGAGCTTAAAAAATATTAATTGTGACTTTTCAATGACCCATGCCCCAACCCCATGGGGTTTTATCCCACTAACTGGGGGTACAAACTTCAAACATGAATATCTCTCAAACCGTGAAGAATTACATGGCGTGCCATATATCAATGGAAACATCTCAACAAGTAGAAACCATAAAAAGAATTATTGACCTAGAATATATTAATTTGTTAGGTCAAAATTCCCATGCAATATTGGGTTAGCCCCTGGTGTTGCTTGGGTTGACATCAATGACAACCGCTGATCAACAGCCTGCACTGAGACCTCCAAACCCTAGGTCATGGTGGTCGGCCTAGTGCAAAGCTCTTCCGTGACAAGTACATATTATCCGATATTGAATGAAGTGTCTTGGCTTATTAAAGTTAGGGGCATGAAAATTTTGGTTTACATGTATGTTTTATCTAGTATCTAGATGCAAAAGAGCTATGGAAAAACGACGAATGCTAATTTCTTCCCTAACGTTTCATATTCACACTATATATTAATCAATTAATTTTTGGCTTTTCGTTTTTAAAGTTTGTGTGCGAGAAAGAAGTGTTGTGAGTTGGAATGTGTATGTGGAGCAAGGAATGAAAACTTACTCCCATAATGATATATAAGTCTATATACATTCCCCTTCTACACACTTCTTCCGCATATCTCCTTCTCGTGAAAGACTACATATTAATCAATTAATTAGTAGTTTTGACTCATTAAAGTTTAAGGCATGAAAATTTTGGTTTACCTGTACATTTTATTTGATATCGAGATGCAAAGGAGTTTTGGAAAAACAATGAATGTTAGTATTCATGGTTCCTGAATATTATTTTCTTCCGCAATGTTTTACATTCACATTGCATATTAATAAGTTAATTGACGATTTTTCCTTATTAATATTTAGGGAAAAAAGTTTCAATTACATGTATAGAGGGTGTGAAACAAGGGCGAGAAATTATCTATGCCCACTATTATGTCAATGTGGGCTCATTTTATTTAAGATTCTCGAATACTAAACGCATTTGTTTTTTGACATTTGTCAATTATTCAATATTAAATGAAGTGTATTTGTAATGCATATGAGGAATGAGTGTAGTGTGGGACAACAGGTGTGTGAAGCAAGTAACATAAACTTTTCCCCTCGGCACTCTTATACTACACACCTCCTTCTCGAATAAAATTACATATTAATCAATTAATTATCAATTTTGGCTTATTAATGTGTGTGAGGAAGAAGCATTGTGCGAAAGAATGGGTGTGTGGGGCAAGGAAAATAAATTTTCGTCCTCAATGTTCCATATATCTGAATACATTTCCACATATTACATATTAATCAATTAATTAGTGTTTTGGGCTTATTTAAGTTTGGGACATGAAATTTTGGGGTTATGTGTTTATTGTGGGCGATATAAGAGTTGACGATTAACTGTTCCCATTACTATGTCGACATGAGCTTGTTCTATTTTAGCTTCCTGAATACTAAGTGCATTTATGACTTCACATTTTTCAATGGAATATTTATATTAAAAGTAGTGTCTATTTAAAGTGTATGAGGAAGTAGTGTTGTGCGGGAAAATGGGTGTGTGGAATAAGGAAAAAAAAATTCCATTCGCAATGTTCATGCTTCTACATACATTCCTCATCCACACACTTCTACTGCATGTATTCCCTCTACATAACACTACATATTAATAAATTAATTAGCATTTTTGAGTTATTAATGCATGTGAGGAAGAAGTGTTGTGCAGGAAAACGGGTGTGCAGAGCAAGGGACAAAAAATTTCTTTGGAAATGTTTTGTACCTCCACATACATTCCAAAAAACTACATATTGGTCAATTAATAGGTGGTTTTGGCTTATTAAAATTTGGGGCATGAAAATTTTGGGTTACATGTATGTTAGGTGTGAAATGAGGGTTCTAACAATTTTTTTAACATATTTTCATTATTAATATTGATATTAATATTATTATTATTATTATTACTAGTTAGTATTTAAAACATATCATGAAATTTTGAAAGGTAATGTGAGGATTCTAACTACTAATTCTATCTATTCTCTCTGCAGATGTATTGGTAAGATGTTAAAAAAAATATATCATGAATAATATAAAATCTTTAGTTATTATCTAGTATGTATGTTGAAATTTTAAAAGGTAATGTGACAATTGTAACCACTAGTTCTAATTATGTTATCTGTAGGAGCATTGGCCAGGTGTTTAACATGCAATTTTTAGTATAGATGCTGTTGACGCGTGTGTGATTACTTTTTTAGTCTATATGGTGGTCGCTCTAGTAGTCGCATGACGTGAGGGATTTTATCGACAAACTCATTTCAAACACAGGTGAAAAACATGTAGCATTTTTCAGGTAAGTGGTGTGTCCTTCCTTCTATATGCAAGTACTTACAGTGTTTATACAGTATACGTTACAACTTTGTAGTGATGAGATCCACAATTCAAAAAGTGGACAATATGAGAGTGCTAAAAACATTTATACAATATACGTTGCTATCGTGTAGCTATTAGGTGTGAATTGTTTTCGTGCTATGAAATTACAACCTTGGAGTGCTAAAAACATTTATACAATATATGTTTTTATCGTGTAGATGTTTGGTGTGAATTGTTTTCGTGCCATGAAATTATAATAGATACAGTTAAAGTGAGTGGTAACTTTGATAATGGGTGTGTTTATGTTCTATTTATCATCATTTGATTATTACATTATACAAATTTTATTTTTTGCCACCTTTTTGATATACTCTAACTAAAAAAGGACACTTTTTAAATTTTCAGGAAACATGTAACACTTAGTGATTCAAATCCAGGAGAACAACTACAAGGAAAAAGGTATTTTGAATATTTCTATAAAACATTTTTGCATTTGTATGTTTGTTAATTTTTTAGTTTAACATGTGTAACAAGGAACTGTAAATTAGAATTTGTCGAGACTAAAATATTTTTAGTATTTTACCTATATGCGTAGAATCATATTCTATCTCGTAACTATGAACTTAATATTAGAATATGCATTAGCAGTGAATTTTCGATATCTGATTTTGTCTTCATAACCCAATTCTTACTTATTATCAATTATAATGTCCTTTTAAGTAGTGCTTTGAGTGCAATATTTGTGAAGAGGAAAAAAATATCAGATAATGAATTGGTCTCAAATAAAGATACATCAATGATGTGACAATAAACATGGAAAAAGAAGCAGGGATGGGAATGAGCACATTTACAAAAGCAGGTATCAAATGAGACATGACAAAAGGAGCAAAAAATAGGCAAGAAATTGAGACAAAAAGGTAGTTTTGTTCAAGTTTAGCTAACTATACGTCATATTTGTTTTTTGTTTTTTTGAATTAATTTCAATTCAATGCTCATGAATAGGAAAAAAAAGATCGATTCTATGCCATTATTAATCAAAGATATAAATAAAAACGTAATAAGAAGCATTTTCCATGCCATTGTGTTAGTTACATATCAAACTTTTTTGGACAAAGCAAATAAGACAAATCCAATACTCTATGCAAATTTGGCAAATAATAAGGTCAAAATGACAATAACATTGCTTGTGCCAGCACAGTTTACTGAACAACATGAGACAAATCTTATTGCAAATGTTGGTGTTTCTATTAGAAATTTCAAAATAATTCCAAAGCACAAATATGATAGTGGTGATTGTACAAAACTATTTCACTAAATAACTTTAGCATTATAGAAAACATTTGTCATGTTTCTAGAGAGTACCAATTTTTCCAAAATATGATAGTTGCAAATCTATCTCGTAGTCAAGATCCATTTCCAGTTGGCACAATCGATGCCATTGCATGATCTGTAAACTATTTTGGATATTCCACTGGACAATTCATCACAACAGATCTGACAATATTATATTAATCCAAAAAATTCCACTATTACAATTTTATTTAATTTATAGATCTGCAAATTTTATTGTAATTAGTGCATGCATGCGAATGGAAATTATGCAGAAAATTAGAGAACGAAAAAATAATCTCTCGCACACACATAAGACATAGAATATGCTCTAGGAAACCCTTTCGAGGGAAAACCCATCTGGAAGGTGAGGTCGTTTCGCTCTCTTTCTTTGTATGGAAAATAAGGCTGTAGGTACAAAGAAGTAAGGCTTGTGTCCCGTGGGTTGCTACAATGAACAAATCCTCTCTTTGTGCTCTAAATGCTATCTCTCCTGGCTATCTTTACTCAACTATGGAACAAAATTCTCTCGAAATAATTGAATTCCTCTTCCTCCCAGTGGCCCAATTATAACACAACCTGATAGCCTACTAGTCGTTAAGTTTGACTACATCAAATCTTAACTAGAGTTATAAAATAGAATCTTCTAGAGTCTTTTACATGAAAAACATGTGGCCAACCCCTTTTCCATGAATAATGGGGGCTGACGCGGCATCCTCTCGAACTATAGGTGTGAAACAGGAAGTTCAAATTCTGAGTGGCATAAATTTTGCATACAGACTCTAATTGGTGCACTTCTTACGTTGTTGGAAATATATCTGTGTATAGAATAACACAAAATGGTCCAGTGTAAAATGGAAAATTGTTACCCCCAAAAAAGCACCGCTTGATGCCCATAAACTCTCTCAGAAGGTTTTAGACCTTGCTTCACCAAACTGGGTCTCTCCGGTAAAAATAGTCGCGCGAGCTGATTCCTCCACTTTTTCCACTCTCAATACATCGGGATGGATGAAAAACAATATATTGATATAATCTAGATCATTGCAATTTCAAAAACACATAAAATGATGAGATATTAGTAACAACATAACATGAAGCATTTTACATGGCGTTATATTAGTTACATATCAAACATTTTTGGACAAATCAAATAAGACAAGAACAATACTCTGTGCAAATTTGACAAATAAGAAGGTTGAAATGGCAATAACATTGCTTTGCCAACATATTTTATCGAATAACAAGAGTCAAAACTTACTGCAAACACTGGTGTTTTTATTAGAAAATTCGAAATAATTCCAAAGCACAAATATGATAGTGGTGACTATGTGAAAACTATTTCACTAAATAGCTTTAGCATTGTAGAAAAAAATTGTCCTATTTTCGGAGAGTACCGGTTATTCCCAAAAATGACGATTACAAATTTGTCCCATAAACAATATTTATTTCTAGTTGGCATATCAGTGCTATTGCAATTTTAGAAACATATACAAGGATGCAATATGTACTATTTTAGAAACATGGAAAACAATGTAGATTAGGACATGGAAATAGTACGCTTAGATTTATTTCAATGTTTCAATGATAAGAATTTATTGTCTCTCTCTTATACAATTTACATATTTTGTTTTATAAATAATGCATATGTGACAGGTTGAAGTACACAAAAAACTTCTTCCAATATATCTTTCAATCCAAAGAAAATTGCAAGAAAAAAAAATTCCGCTCATCTTACTAAAAAAATGTAGTTAAAAATCAAGAAAACGTTTTTCGAACTTCACAATCCACATTCATATGTTCATTGAAATCATAAAAGAAAGTGGAAAGTCAAAGAAAATTGCTTTATTCAGTAACTGGAGTATGCATGGTAAACTCTATTTTATGTATATATATATATATATATAGACATTTGATTTCAAGTTGTTAATTCTCAATTTTCTAAATCAATTTTGCAGCACTTGCAAGGACTACTAACGAGAACTAGTGCATATATGAATCACTTTGAGACTGTATGTGTGAAATGCAGAAGTCCAATTACAACTGCTATAATTATGGATGAAACTATGTTTTATTGTACCATTTGCAAGGAAAATTGTTGTTTTTTTATTTCCATTGATTAAAGTATATCATACATGAAAATGCAGGACTACATATTGAGTTCTAAGAGGTGTGGAACTGGAGAAAGTATTACATGATCTATGAATAGTTTCCTATCAGCAATATTGTGCGGAAAAATTAGTTGTTATATATTTTTTGTCTAGTTTGGAGATCCATGGCACATTTACAACAAACCATCAAAATGTGATTTTTCATATACAATTATGGTTCTCTTTGTTTTCTTTGTCGAGGAATATAATGAGGGTATGGTCCTCTTTATTTAAATTTTCAAGTAGTCTATTGATGGTATTATTATCGAGTTTTCAAAATTAAAATGGTTCTATGGAAAGTATCGATATCCCTGTTACCGGTAACTAGTAAGATTGAATTACCATTGACTAGTTGCATGGGGTGGGGGTGCCTGCACTTTTGCACCTCCACAAGTCCACATCTCTACAGTTTCAATCTTAACATTGCCTTTCTTCCTGAAGAATTTGACCATTACGAAGAGATTTTTCAGTTTATTGGATGGTTGGGATCTACTTTCATCTTGTGGTTACCTTATATGTAGCTATTAATATTGTATAAAGATGTAACATTCCTGGTTAAAAATCCATGTAATAAAGTTAATAAAGGAAAAAGAATGACCAAGTTCATGGGACACGTATTCCGAGTTGAAAGTTGGGCAAAAACATAGTGACAGGATCACTTGTGATTAATTAATGGCTATGGAAATTGGCAAAGGAAATGACAAAGGATTTGGAAACGAAAAGTGGCATATATTGGCATTTTATTTATGAAAATAATGGAAAATAGGAGAAAATAAAGGTGAAAGGTCACGGGTTGCACGTGAGGAAGAAAATGAAGGAAAAATAATGGAAATTGAAGAAAATAGGGGCCGCATTAATAAAAAGGCTTCTGAGGATCAGTTCATGGCTTTTTTGTTGGTTCATACTTTTGACATTTCATTTTTGGAGCTCTCTCTCTCATACTTTTGCACACATATTTTTCTTGGAGTACTCTTGGAGCATAGTGAAATACTTGGGATTTGGAGTAAGAAGGAAAAGGAAGAGTAGGAAAGAACAAGAGGACATCAGGATTAACATCTATTGTGAGTTTTTCTTGCAGGTACCGAGTTACATGTATGATTTCCTTGTTATTTTTGGAATGCATGGAATATGAATGTGGATTCTTGGTTATGATCTATCATTGGCATGGAGGATTTCCTGGGTTGACAGTGATTTTTCTTAGCCTTTCCATTCCCTAGATAGCCATGGTGTTGTGGATTGTTTTCTAGTTGGTTCTCATGTTCCTTATGGTTGCGGGTTGAGTTATTAGTTCCTGGAAGTCTTGGTTGTACAAAAGCACTGGAAGCCCTATAACAACTTGGGTTGAGTTACTAGTCCTGGAAGCCTTGGTTGTAAAAAGGCTTTGGAATCCCTTGGTGGGTTGAGTTACTAGTCCTGAAAGCCCTGGTTAGAAAAACACTCTAGAAGCTTGACAACATCTCTGGGTTGAGTTACTAGTCCTGGAAGCCCTAATTGGAACAAAATATCTAGAGCCCTTAACAGCTTGGGTAGAGATCGATCGGGTGATTCTTAGTGATTTCCAACCGCAAGGTAGAATCATTGGTTGAGGGTTAAGGTGGTTTCGCCTCTGGAAGCCCTGGTTTGGTTTTGTTTGAATTGTTTCATGAGATCCCACACTCATGTTTGGAGTATGGCACTAGGGTGATTGGATGAAAGAGAGATTTGGTTAAGCAAAATCTATGGTCAGGTGGTACGTGGAAGTCCCTGACTTGGTTGGATTTGGAAATGTTAATAAGAGCTCTTTTCCTTTGGTATTTTCATGAGTAAATGTGTTTGTCATTATATGGATTTAGTGGTTGTTTCCTCATTCACATATCTTTAGTTATTTTTTGGTTATAAGCATGGTTTATGATAGTTATGATGTATGGCTCTCCTCATGTTTTGGTTATTACATGAAATGGTTGCTGATTCTTAGATGAGTATGAGATCCCTATGCTCAGATTTGTTGTTATTACTTGTAGGTTACATGTTCATGATGTGTTTGAAGGAATGTTTGTCGTGGCTAGGTGTAAATTTTCGTAGATGTTCTATGCTTGATGGAACTTTACTTTTATCTCAAATATCAAACAAAAATCACATAAAAAAGAAAGTAAAATGCCAATAGAACATACCAGTAGATCGATAGAAGACAAGCCAAAAATATATATGTGTTGGTGTGTTACGACGGTCAACAAGATGCTTTAACCACCAAAGTCTCAATACGGTAAGCCAACCAGAAGTGTCACACAACCCTCTTGAAGAGAAATATCAGTCAAACCAAATTCAACGAAATTCAACGTTGTCATAGTCAACGGTCAATGCAAAATAGCAACAAGAAAAAGTCAACGCATCTCGGTCAAAGTCAAAGATCAACCTCTTTTTCTGTGCCAGAAAATGTGAACTATAGAAATCAAAATTTTGACCAAGATTTGGGTCAGTTTGACCAAGCATCGACCAAATTCAACACTGGTCAAATCTGTGCTGAAAAACCCTAGGTCAAAAACAGAAATCATCTTGCTGCAATTTTCCCATGTGTGGAGAAGAAGAGACTCCAAGTGATGATCAAACCAATCAGATGAGGAGAGAGTGTGTGATGTGATGGATGAGTGAAAATGACCTCCAACATTGACCTATTTATATCCATCATTGCGGGTGTGTGACACAACTGTTGGGGCTTCAAGCCTACATTTCATTTCAGATCGACCTGCACATATTTTGAATAAATTCAAAATAAATGTTCTGCTCATCAGATCAAGATGATCTTTAGATCAGTCTTGCACCTCTCCGAAAGAGGAATCCAATAATAATATTGGCATCTCATATGAGCATCACAACGTGGATTTTGGACCTAGTTGTCCAAAATTAACACTCCCTCTCAACTAGGGAGAACTCCATCCACCTGTGCCATCCAAACATCATGCGTCATACTGACGTAACTTTCCTTGTTGGATTATTTATTTCAGAACAAAAGTGGGTCAGTCACAAAGACATCATTCTCGGTTGACAAATTCAGCCCAGAGGTCTAAAATCTCTATAAGACTCAAAAGAGTCTCATACTAACCCGAAGTTGGTTTACTTGACTCGAATTCAGTTGGAGGTCTGAAACCTCACTAGAATTGATCCCAGATCAAGTGGTTGGACACATTCCATCCTAGACATAGATAGCGCGACCATCTTTGATGCATCCATCAGTCTTTGCTATTGGTCTCTATCTTTTACCACCTCACTGGCCAAATGAGAGGTACTTCCCATGAGTCTGGGACTCAATGGGTAGGATGCATACGGGGCACAAATCATGAGAAGTGAACCAACTCAACATCATAACAGTGGGACAGAAGCACCACAAGGTTTAGCAAGCCTAGCCCCATTTGTTCTTATAGCTCCGAGAAGATATCCCCAAAACCCCTAGAGCTCCCAGAGCTCATCGTCCAACAAGACCCTCAGCATAGGGTTGTTCCACTATTCCAAGATTCTCACGGAAGGTTAGGAACTTGACCTTCCCTAGGGGATTTTTGAGAATATCCGTGACCTGCTCATCAGTTCCTATATGATCGAGTCTTACGGTGCCTCGATGTACCATATCCCGAATAAAGTGGTACCTGATATCAATATGCTTGGATCGATCGTGGAACATAGGATTCTCGGACAACCAAATCCCACTCTAGTTATCACAACATATCACGGTGGTATCTAGAACATGCTCAAACAGCTCACTGAAGAGATTTCACAACCAAACTACTTCACAACAGGCCATACTCGCCGCAATTTATTCAGCCTCCATGGTGCTCAAAGCCACCAACTTTTTCTTTATGCACATCCATGATATCAAAGCAGACCCAAGTGTGAAGCAGCATCCCGATGTGCTCTTACGATCCACCACACTTTCAGCCCAATCGATATCAGTATATCCATGGAGTGTCACGCTCCCGACAATGTATCTCAACCCATGGTTTATCGTGCCCCGAAGATATATCAACATATTCTTGGCACCAACCCAGTGAATGTGATGAGGTTCAACCATATGTTGACTCAAAGTGTTCACTACAAAACATACGTCCGACAGGTGTTCACTAAGAACATCAAGGCCCCTACGAGTTGAAGATACTCAATAGGATTTGCTAGCACAGGCCCAGCAGCACCGCCAATCAACTTCTTAAATTTGAGCTCCATCAGTGTCGACATGGACTTACAGTCCACCATTCCAAATATTTCCAGAAGCTTCACAATATATTTTCCTTAAGAAAGGAAAATCTCACCATGTCTTTGCCAGACCTCTAGGCCTAGGAAGTAATGCATCAATCCTAGGTCCTTCATCTCGAACTCAGCAGTGAACTCCCTCTTACACTGATGAATGAGACATGGCAACACCTGTCAGGAAGAGGTCATCCACATACAACACTAGAATGAGAGGCTTTTCTCTATCAACCTTTAAGTAAAGGTTCATATCAGCATTACTACGAGTGAATCCCAGCTTCATTAGGTAGTTATATATCCTCTCGTACCAAGCTCTGGGTGCTTGCTTCAACCTGCAAACATGGGTGTCCCGATCCTTTACTTCAAACCCCATAGGTTGCTCCACATACACCTCTTCCTTTATCGCACCATGCAGAAATTTGGTCTTCACATCCATCTGATGAAGATTCCATCCTTGCATAGCAGCAAGGGCTATGATATATTGGATGGTGGTATATCAAGCCATAGGTGCAACTATATCATGATAGTCTACGCCTTCCTTTTGAGAGAAGCCATGGGAAACGAATATTTCCTTGAACTTTTCAAAAGTACCATAAGATCCATGCTTTATCTTATAGAGCCATTTTGAGGGGACAACTTCTTTGTCCTCCAGTCTTGGAACCACATCCCAGACATCATTCTTCATAATGGACTCATATTATTCGTGCATAGTATCCTTCCAGACTTGTTGCTTGACGGCTTCTTCAAAAAGTCCAGGCTTAGAATGTACGATTGTACTCATGGTTGCTAAATACCCTTGGTATCTATTCATTTTCTTCCTTTCATGGAATGTCCCCCTTGGGGCCATATTATTCTTGGAATACTCGAGAGTGTCCCTAAACCATGATGGTATTTTCCTCATTGAAGGAGGTGGATCAATAGGGTCTACGGTCCTTAAATGTCGGGCATCATCTCATCCTTCGGTTCTTCTTGATTTCCAGGCCTTGCTTCATGATCTTCCTTAGATCTCGAAATATTGATTACTTTCCATAGGGAAGCATCATCCTCAAAGGTAACATCGTGGCATATATCCTCTTACCTTTGACCAGGAACATAGACTCTATAGGCCTTCGAAGTTTCTCTATATCAAACAAACATTCCCTTCTTCTGAGAAGCATCCAGCTTGCTCCTCTTCTCCTTCGTACATGAAAATAAACATGACATCCAAAAACTCTAAAATGTGAGACATAGAATTTCTTACCAGAGAAAACCTCTTCGGTAATTTAGGAGTCTAGACCAGAATGCGGGCATCATTTTTTGTATGTACACAGAAGTGTTTGCAGTTTCTCCCCACAAAAACTTCGGAAGACCTTGGTCACATACCATGGCACGGGAAGCTTCCACAATGGTCTTGTTCTTTCTTTCACCAACACCATTCTGCTCAGGATTATAGATAGTTGTGGTTTCCCACTTGATGCCAGCTTCTCTGTAAAATTTCTTGAACTCGTTCGTCTCATAATCAGTGCCATTATCGGTCCTAAAAATCTTGATATTCTTCCCTGTTAGATTTTTTACCAAGGATTTGAAGGTACGGAAGCACATGAAAGCCTCATCCTTATTTTTCAAGAAGTATATCCAGGTTTTGCGAGAGAAGTCATTTATGAACGTCATATAATAATAACATTTTCCCAAGGATGTCACGGGTAGCATACCAGACAGATCAGAATGTATCAGATGCAATAAATCAGATGTCTTTGTGACACTTGTGGGGAAAGGTCCCCTTGTATGCTTTCCTTCGGCACAGCCCTGAAATACACCTTCATGATCATTTGTGAACTTGGGCATCCCATCACCACCTTGCTTTCTTCGAGAAGGGATTTGTAGTGAAGGTGTCTAAACCTCTAGTGTCATAGTTTAGTCTGTCAAATATTATGACATGTCATCGCTCCCAGTGGACTTCCTCCAACCTAGTAGAGTGTATCAACTCTAATCCCAATCGTGATATCTTCCTTGAAACTCTTATTTCAGATACGCACCTTCCCATTAATGAATGCCACATTAAAACCTTTGTCTTCCATGGCCAAAATAAACACAAGGTTCTTCTTCAAATCAGGTACATATAGTACATCTTGCAAGCGGAGGACTTGACCTTGAGACAAGTGGAGGGTCACAGTCCCTGTATCTTTCAGGGGATATGTGGCATTATCTCCAAGGATAATTTTCAGATTAACATCCTTGTCAACCATGTCAGAAAGTTCTTCCTTGAACCCAGTGATGTGCCTTGAGGCACCACTATCTATCAACCAGACATCCATAGTGTCAGGTGGAGATGCAACATAGAGGGCAGATACAAGAATGAATTCATTTCTTTTATCATAAACAACATTTGATTCCTCATACCTGGAATTTCTTGACCTTTTTTAAGGTATCCCATTTCCACCAGAGGGAGCCTTCCTTTTTCCTTTGAACCTGTTGTTCCTTTGATTTTCATTCCTCCAGTTGTTTTTGTTGTCATCATCATCGGGAGAATCCTTCTTGACAGGGAATTATCTAGCATAGTTTCCGGTCTTGTGACATGTGTAACATTTACCTTTCTTCCCTTGGGCCCCTGCTCGTCCTTTGTTCCTCGAACCACCAAATTTCTTCTTCTTAGCACGAGGATTGAAGGCATCATTTCCTTCATTTTCATATTCCTTCATCCTTGTCCCTTCTTATACACATCTCGATAGTACTTCGTCAAAATCAGGTATCACATTGTTATTGAGAATGGTAGTATTGAATACGTGCCATTTATATGAGAGACCTCCAATTGCGGTGATAACCATCTCTCGATCAGCTATTGTCTCCCTAATAGCCAGAATATTATTTATGATTTCAATCAACTTTAGAAAATGTGATTGAACGGATTCATCCCTGCCTTTCTTCAGATTCTTTAGTTGGTTCTTGAAGAGAAGGACTTGATTTTCATTGTTGGCCTTGAACATGTTGACCAAATTATCATACATATCCTTGGATGTGCCCAGCTCAGAGATTTGGCAACCAGACTCTTATGAATTGAGTCCCTGATCATCATCTTTTCTTTTATTTCCCCATTCTTATACTTTGACTTGGTGGCAGCAGGTGCAGTGGATGGAGGCTCTTGGATTTTACCCTGCACATAGTCCATGACATCTTGGTCTTCCAAAATAAGATCCAATGTCATCTTCCAGGCATGGAAGTCTTCCTTCCCAGTCAATTTGTCATCAGCTTTAAAGCCATTGCAGTTTGAGGTACCCATGCTCTTCTTCGATGATTGCTACAAACTTGGGCTTTGTCTTCACCTCATCTCTGATACCATGTAAATTTTCGTGGATGTTCTATTCTTGATGCAACTTTAATTTTATCCCCAATATCAAACAAGAATCACATAAATAAGAAATTAAAATTTTGATAGAACATACCAGTAGATTGACAGAAGACAAGCCAAAATTATATATGTGTGTTGGTGCGCTATGATGGTCAACAGGATGCTTCAACCAACAAAGTCTCAATATGTTCAGCCAATCAAAAGTGTCACACAACCCTCTCAGAAAGCAATATCATTCAACCCAAGGTCAACGAAATTCAATGCTATCACAGTCAATGGTCAACGCAAAACAACCATAGCAAAAAGTCAACACAGCCAGGTCAAAGTCAACAGTCAAACTCGATTTCTGTGCTAGAAAATTCCGACTGAATAAATCATATTTTTTACCAAGAATTGGGTCAATTTGACCAAGCATTGACCAAAAGCAACGCTGGTCAAATCTGCACTAAAAAACCCTAGGTCGATAACAGAAATATTCTTGCTGCAATTTTCCCACGTGTGGAGAAGAAGAGACTCCAAGTGATGATCGAACCAATCAAATGAGGAGAGAGAGTATGATGTGATGGATGAGTGAAAATGACCTCCAACGTTGACCTATTTATATCCATCAGTGAGGGTGTGTGGCCCAACTGCTGGGGCTTCAAGCCTACATTTCATTTCAGTCCGACCTGGACATATTTTGAATAAATTCAAAATAAATGTTCTGCTCATTGGATCAAGATGATCTTTAGATTGATATTTTACCTCTCTGAAAGAGGAATCCAATAAAAATATTGGCATATTCATCTGAGCATCACAACATGGATTTTGGACCTAGTTGTCCAAAATTAACATTGGGCCTTGTCAATTGATGTCCTTTTCATGTTTTGCAATAAAGGCCTTATCATCATGTTATTTATCATTTCTGGAAGTTTCATGAAGTTCTGGACAGTGGTATGAGTCTTGGCCCTGAAAAGTAGCTTAGAATATTGGGTCATGTTGAAGGCTCGAAAATATTTTCCTCAACATCAGGGAAAACCACTTGGTTGGAAAATTAAAGCAGCTCCTTTTCATTTGGAGTGGTGGCTCCAATTGGGGATAATGGGAATAGTTTCCCTTGAAAAAAATATAAGTGGATGGATATAAATTGTGGGAGTAATGATATGAATGAGAAAAATGTAACTAAAATTTAAACAGACCTAAATATGTATATCCCAAGACAAATTATGTCTTTATGTGTGACTTTAAGTGGATTTCATATGATATAGGACAATATAGATCATCAAATGCTTATGAAGTGAAAAATAGATAAGACTAACAAATTTAATCAAATAGTTGATTAAATTAGTTGATTAAAATATATCACATAAAACATCTCATTATTTCTCATAAATATTAAAAGATTACAATCTCACACATCAATAGTGAATAAATGCTTGACTATATACAAGACACATATAATGAAAAACAATTCAAAATGACTATTTATCTCATTAAAACATAGCAACAATATAGATATAGTAGTACCTAATATATTAAGACTCTTCTCATGAGAAAACAACATTGGTTCAACTTTTCTATTTAGATTACTTAAGATTTACAATAGTGCAAACTTTAAAGCTCTCTTTACAAAAATTCAGAACCTCTTCTTCATTAACATGAAGGGGATTTATAGTTCAAACTCAAAATACAGTAATAGTAAAGTGACATGAAATACTGAGGTGGTTTAAACAAACCATCCTTAAAATAAAACAAGATGAAAATAATAGGATTTGTTGTAACAATATGCTCAAGAATGAGAGGATGATTTTTCTCCCATCTTATGTCATAGTTCAACCATACTCGTCATTGACTTTAATTCAGGAGTATGAGCAAGCTTGATTTGCATTTTCCCCATCAAAAATGAATTTCTAAGTGCTGGAAGATGTGTGGTGGTACTAGCGAGACATTTCATCATTAGCCATTGGCTATGAGGTTTCACCAAGTATTGCTAATGACTTTCAAGGTTGACCTTAGATAATTTTTAAATTTTCTCAGCTTTCTTCTTGGACCAATCTTGCCATGAATTTGTAAATGCTTTGACATCTGGTAAGGCACCTTCAGGGCATTCCTGGATTAAATTTGGATGAAGTAGATTTTCGCTAAGAGATTCAGTGAGGTTGTTGGAGATATTTATAGCACTGAAGATGGCCATTTCTGCCTACTTTAGCCTAATGTTCCAATCTTTGTAAAATATTTCTTTCTGTGATTCTTCTATTCTAGGGAGATCATATGCTTTCCCTTTAGTGATGTCTTTCCAAGATATATATTTATAAATTTCCTCTTCTATCTCTTCATAGTCCTCAGATTGTACAATTGTTTCACAATTGAATCACTTGATTGGCATAAATCATTGATCGTTTCCAACTTGTGGCAAAATATTATATGTTGTTGCGTAAGTAGAGTGTTAAGATCCCTTGCTTCCTTCCTGAACTCATCTATTTCTGGGTTAACTTTCAATTTCTCTATCATGTGTTGAAGTTCCTACATCTGTGCATCTTCGCTTTTCATGTCAGCCTCATACTGAAGCTTCAAGTCATTAAAGATTTTCTATAGCTATGCAAGCTGAGCTTGCCATTATTGTTCAATACTTTTTCTTTCATATTGTAGGCCATGTTCCAGTTGTTTTATTATGTCATTCCTTTCTTTGATCAATTGTTGCCCCTCAGAGGCCTTGTTTATGATATTTGTGGTATATGCTCATGCGAATTGCGATAGCCTTGTGAGGTCCTCTAAGGGGTTGGTTTTGGGATATTTCCAAACAACATCAAGAGATACATTTACAGGAACCAAGGCCTAGGTTTTCTCTACCCTTATCCTTTTTCCTTTGCCTACTCATGGCAGCCCTGTGCTTGGGACTGTAAAACACATCCAGAGGCGGTATCTTGTCAATTTTTAGAATGAATTGGGAAGTTGGGAACGTCGGGATGATTTCCAAATCGTCAATATCAATTTCCTTGTAAAAATCCCCAATAGTGAGTGAGGTATTCCAAGTAATCTCAGGAGTGTGAGAAATTTATTTTTGAACTGGAGTTTCTAACTCTTGGGATCCTTTACTTTGAATAGCCTGATTGAATTGATCCCAAATATCATCTAGCACGTTGCCCTCTATTAATTCTTTGTCTTGATCAGTTGATGATGCGGTTGATTCATTTTCTTGTAATGCATCACTTCCCTTTAACGAAATTGTCAGAGGCTTATCTTGCTAAGTATGTTTTTGAGAAATCCTCAACGAATCCATAGGAAGGTTTTCTATCCTCTTATTTCGGTAATGTATGAACCTGTATAATTCTTCGGGAGTGAGCGAAGAGTTCACTAACCTTTCCACTTGTGAATAATTTTGGGCTAATTCAAATAAATCATCAAATACATCTGGTTCATGAGTGAATTTCCTTACCTTGACCTATGAAGTGCAATTCTTTGTTGTATCATTTGGATCAAACAATGTATTTGGGATAGTAGGGAAATTCAAGCATTGGATTTGGTCAATTTCAAGCACAACATTCTTGAAGATTTCCAGGGCATAAACTCCACATTGAATAGGAAAATATGGCCAAATGGATTTCTTAGAATCCTTTAGGGCTTTCGATAGACCATTCCCGACAGTTTGGTAAGCAATTCCCTAGGCTAGAAGCTTATTGGGGACATATAGTGGAAGTACAAGTGGGTTGGATAAACTACCAAAAAATTGGACATACGTAAAAGACTCTTCTCTAAACCATTTTTTATAGTTGTAAAATCATTGTTGACTTATTTGGAAAGTCTTGGGGCTTTCTTATCAAAAACATCTTGGAACATTGGTAGCATAACCCTATGGCAGATTTTGTATAAATGTGACTAGAAATTGGACTCCCAAAGTATATCATGATAAATATGAATAGGTTGAGGGTCTTCTAGGGTCCATTTCCATCCCATGGATGGGAAATCAGAAGTAAATAAGACAACTCCATAATGTAAGCACTCATGTAAAAATGAGGCACAATATTATTAGAAAAACTGTGTTTTTCTCTATAAGAAAGAATTGTGAGGTTATACTATTGGATAATATAGTTTCCTAATCCATTATATATGTGTTTTAAGTGGCATCTATCAAAGGTACCCATTGAACTGAGAAATTCTGGGTATTTGGATACCCATACACCCTACACATCATAGCAGCAATGTAACAATATGGGCCAGCAAGAGAGGCACAATATGCATACCCTCATCCTCGCACTTGTGATTATTAAAGTCTCTCATCCATTACCTGATAGGTTATTATTGATCTTCATTTTCTGTCATGAAATGTTAAATAAATTGTTTGTCTTATTGCTTCTGTGGTGGCGGAAGGTGATATATTTTCCTAAAGTCCTCACTAGTGAATGAACCAATTACAGTCTACTTAGAAGTAGGAATTTTCTTTCTGCAATATTCAAATTTTCTATGCCCCATTTGACCATGTTTGTGTATGGAAAAATATTTGGTCATGCAACAACTCTGCGTAGATGAGAATTAGCGACATCACTCCAGGTAGTTTCAAAAGTGGATTTGGAATCATCTATTGTGGCATTTATCTCCACTACTCTAGGTTTCTCATCTTCAAACAATTTATACATAGCCTCCCATGATGAGATTCCAATAGCTGGTATGCATGTAGTATCTGTGAATAACAGGATAATTTCAGTAACTTTCGAAGAAGGAGGAGGTAGATGTTGTTGCGTCGTAGGATTCCTCTTTCCCTTAGCAGCTTTAGACATTTTGGTAGTATTCTGCTTGTCGAGACTAGCCTATGGGGGAACAAAACATAGATATGAGAAAAAAAAATTGTTAACCAGAGAAAAACTAAATAAAATGACTCGTATGATAATAATATATGCCTTTATGAGTGAAATCAATCAATAATTAAACCACAACAATCAAATTGTTTATTATTTCGAGAAAAGTGACTTCATTACACTTGTTCATTTATTGAAGAAACGTGGGTTCACATGGCTATTAGTCAAGGTCAACAACTATCAAAGTCTTGCATCGAAGGTTTCCTTAGGGGTGCACATTTTTAAAATGCACAATATCGACTTTTCTGGACAAGTGCTTTTTCATATTGTAACAGTTATAGCATAAAGGCGGGAAACATTTATTGGGGATTTTGTATTGGTGGTTTATAAGAGTATCACTCAATTAAATTTGAAATATGGAACTTGCGACATGGAGAATTGCAATATTGGGGAGGATTGCCTTATCGTAGGTAAGAGGAATATGGATTTCAGTATATTAAAAGGAATGAGATATCAGGGATCAAAGATATTTGGAGGATTGTCAATTGGAATCCTCCAATATGTGAAGTGTGATATGTAACATGGCATTACTTTGGGGCTGACCTTTAGTTATTACATGTGTGGAAGCATTTTTTCTCATTAGTTAAGGCTTTTAGACCTATCTCACATTCCTTAATCGGGGAATTGATATCAGGGTTTTCTCTTGGAGGTGCGTTATACACAATATTTGTGATTGCAATCATGAACAAAACCTTTTAAGTGTGCTTTTATTTTAGAACCATTACTTCAACATTCAGTCCCGATAATTTTTATTTCTCATTAAAAAATTGTCCTATTTTATTCATAAAAAAGGATTTCATCTAAAATTTAAAGGGTACCCATTATTTATTAAATCTACTATTAATCATAATGGGGTGGGGGGGTGGGGGTTGTTGAGTAATACAACAATTGGCAACTCACTGGAAGAAACAATTATCTCTGAGAAAAATTAGTGAAATTAAACTTTATCAAGGAAAATTTTGGAAATAAAAACTATTTTGAAATTTAGATTGGTAAGATGAATTCTAAATAAAAGAAATCATTTCATTGTAAATATTTTGGAACTTGTTATAGATGAAAATATTATATGTCTGAGTTAGTCATTAATCAGTTATAAAGATAAAGCAGGGGGCGATTGAAACTTATTTTTTTTAGATAAGCTTCTATGTCACAGGTAGAGCCACTGCTACCAGCAGGCATCCATAGCCTCGATACGGTTACCATTTAACCAAAAATGAACCATTATCCCATCCATTTATATTAGTATCCTTTGAGGTAACAATCTATTTAAACTTTTTGTATTTTTTAAAATTTACTTAAAAGCCACTAGCCTGGTTTGGTAGCAAAATAATGCAATGCCATTCACAGGCTGTAATAAGGTTGAACAGCCAACTCGTGATGAAACTTCTTGCCTTATAGTAAAAAAAAGCCATTATCCCGATCTAGTGACTAGATATGATAATGTCAACATTGTTAGTTTCCCATTATCATGGTAAGCAGGCTCATGATGAAACCTCTTATCTTTTAAGTTTTATATATTTTTGAATTACACTCTAAAAATGTAAAAATAGTGGATGGGGAGGTACATCTACTCCTTAAGAGTGATGGATGACAACTAAAGTGAAGGATTCTATAATTTCTATAGAGTATTTACTTTTTAATGAATACCTTTCATGGTTGATCACAAGACAAAAATATTTTTAAAAGGTTCCAAGTTTCAAAAGTTTACAACTAAATGGATACAAATTTCAGAGTTTTAATGATAGATACAATACCAAATTTTAATTTTGTAATTACTATCTAAATTGCTTCCTTTAAGAGTAAAATTTCATAAAATTATTAGAGACCCCAATGGAAATCCAATAGTGCATTACCTAACAATATTAAGGCTAGGAGACACCGATATGTACATATTATTATTTACATATTTACAATAGAACAAATGTTCTTTCATGAAAATTATTTGTTGAGAATTAGTCCATTAACGGGAAGACCATCTCTCTTTCCCTATAAATATTGTAGAATGAAGGTTGATGGACCTAATTGCTCAACAATCTGGAATGGACCAAGCCACAACTTCTGAAATATAGTTTTTTTACCCTTTTCCTCATGTGCATTGTCCCACTTCAGAACTAAATCTCCAATTTGAAAAAAAAAATTGACTGAACTTGTATCAAAGGAAGACTTGACCAAATTCTAGTGATGGGCATGTACCATTTTGGCTTTGTCTGCTTCTTCTTCTAGTTTAAGTATTTGTGAAATTCTCAATTGTAAAGAAGAAGAGGGTTTTTCTTCAATAAATTTCACTAGGGCTAATGAGGTAAGGGCTATATTAGGAGAAAGGATGGCCTCTTTCCCATATACCAAATGAAAAGGAGAAGTACCTATTGAGGCCATCTAAGTAATTATATCAACCCATAAAGCAAATATTAAAGCTTTGTGTCAATTCTTTTGATTTTGATCAATAGTTCGCTTGATTATTCTAATGAGGTTTATATTTTTCAATTCTGCTAGACCATTTCCCTGAGGATAGTATTTTGCATAATATTTAAGTTTCAATCTTATTTTTAGAGAAAATTCAGTTACATTGTTACCTGGAAAATAAGATGCATTATAAAAAATAAGTGCATTGGGTAGACCAAACCTGGTAATGATGAATTGATCAATAAATTCAATAATATTTTTAGAGTTGGTACTTTCAAAGGTACTGCTTCCATCCATTTCATGAAATAATATGTAGCAGTCAGGATGAATTTATGCTTTTTTGAACAGTGAGGAATGATCTCACCTATTATATCCAATCCCCATTGATCAAAAGGTTGTTCATTATTGACTGGTTGCAGAGGCAAGGCTGGTTCCCTTTGTCTCCCTGAAGTAGTCTAGAAAACTTTACATTTCCTGACATAAGCATGAGTGTCTTTGAATAAAGTTGGCTAGTAATAGCCGGCATGCGGAATTTTATGAGCAGTGGTGTCCCCACCAAAGTGTCCACCTGCTGGTCCATCGTTTATTTCTTGAAAAACATTTTGTGCTTCAGTTTTTTCCAAACATCTCAATAGAACATAATTATAGTTTTTTCTAAACAAGACATCATTGATGAGTTTGATTAGCTTTCAGTATTAAAGCTCTTTTTTTCTGTAATTGAGTTCAGATGGAGCATAAAAATTCTTTAAATAGAAGATTAAATCAATGTATTGAGATTCAGTATCAATGAGACATACCTTTGTGATTTGAACATTGTTACCTGATTCTTCATCGGTTGATGTATCAAAAGCTCCAGTGATCAATATGAAAAAACCTTGACCTCTAACAATTTAGCAGGTTTTATTTCTAGGTCATATTCTTGCAGAGCAGAGACATTTTCTTCTGAACAATTACTTTAGTATGATTTTCAGAGGAAAAGGTCTGAAATGCTTGATTGACTTGAAAGCTGCAAAGGCTTGTTTCTCTACTCCAGAATAATTCAACTCAGCTCCTTGAAATTTTGAGCTCAAGAAAGAAATAGGAGCTTCCACCTTTTGGTCATTGGATTGTGTTAATACTACTACATAGGGTGGTTCAGAAGAAAAAGTATATAAAATAAATTAATCAGAAAAATTAGGGGTTGTCAAAGAGGGAGCATCAATAATAGTTTTTTTGATTGATTCAAATGATTCCCTTTCATTATGTGCCCATTTGAAAACTAATTTTTTATTAATCATGGCTTATAAGGGTAAGACAATCTGAGAAAATTTTGGGACAAACCTTTTGACAAAATTGATTTTCCCAAGGAAGGATTGCATCGATTTATTGTTATGTGATAAGGGAATTTCAAAAAGCGCCTTAATTTTTTCTGAATCTATGCAAATTCCTTATTTGGACACAATAAAACCTATAAGTTTTCCTTCGTTGAGAGAAAAAAATGACTTATTGGGATTTAAGGAGATTCCATACATTTTACACCTCTCAAATATTTGTTTCAAGCCATGAAAATGATTATTCCTTTTCTTGGAGAATATTGTAATATCATCCAAGTATACAACAACAATTTTGTTGATTAAACCTCTGAAAGTGATGTCCATAGCTCATTTGAAGGTTTCTCATGCATTTATTAGTCCAAAAGGAATTTTTTGATATGGATGTGTTCCCCACTTAGTTATTAATGTGGTCTTGAGCTTATGATCTGGATTTATGCAGGAACACAACAAAATACACATATAGCCATATACATAGAGATGCAGCGGAAATAATGCTCCATTTTATTAAAAACAAATGACTGAAATATGTTTTAATAGAAATGAACAGCTAGGACACTGGCAGTTTTATCCCTGAGAAGAGATGTGGCAGCTATAGGCCACTGAACTATGTTACATTGAGGCTCGGAGGCCTATTACAGACATCATGGAAATGAGCGAGTGAGGGCACTGATAGCATATCTCTAAGAAGAGATGTTATGGCTACAGGCCCCTCCACTGTGTTAAAATGAGGCTCGACAGCCTATTTATTGTTGAGAAACAATGTAAAACCCAAAATTTCCAAAAACCTAACCCTAGGAGATGAAGCGAAAAAATTGCGGGTCTCGTTTGGGTAAACTGGTGTTTCAACTTCCCGAGGACGCAACTTTGGCATCCGATCTCTGTTTGATGCACTCAATACCTCGTTAAAAAGATATATTTGAGGACTACAACTTTTGAGTGAGCAACATAAAACGTCGTTTAGGGCCTCAAAACGGCTCTGGAAGTTCAGGACCCAAAAAAATTGCTAAAAATAGCAAGTTGTGCTGCAACTTAAAAACTGAAATAATTGATGATGGGGGTTGAAATGGAATAGGTGGGTGGCCACCAATATCCACCTGGATCATTAAGGCCCCAAAATGGCTCCGGGAGTGTAGGACCCGAAAACCTGTTGAAAATAGTAAGTTGTTGGAAGTGAAAAACTGAAAGGATTGATGGTGTGGGTCCAAATGGAATAGGTGGGTGGCCACTGATATCCACCTGGATCATTCCTCCCTCATTAGGAAGAAATGGTCTGCATTGCATTAAATTCCTCCATGAGAGGAAATTCTGCTGAAGTTGGTATTGAATTTGTCTATGATGTCACGTACCTATTGGCAGACGTGCTAGATGTAGATGTGTCATCGGTGGGTAGCCGTTTAAGGATCTGGGAAAACTTATCCATCATTGTGTTCCTCTGTTTCTCGAGGGCCTCCTCGAGCAAGATTTTGATAAGATCTCATTCTCCCTCATATTTATTTCCTTTCGCCATGGGAGTTCATCGAGGTTTGCGAGGATGATCTTGCAACGGTTCAACCAGATCGAGCTCGAACTCCTTATACCCTGACTGTGTTGGGGACATGCAAATAAAAATAGAGAAAAAGCAGGCCGCTTTGATACCATTGATCTTGAGTTATTCAAGAACGCAACAGAATACACATATAACCATAAACACGGAGATGAAACAGAAATAATTCTCCATTTTATTAAAAACAAATGACTGAAATACACTTTAATATAAATGAATAGCTAGGGCTCTAATAGGTTTATCTCTGAGAAGAGATGTGGAGGCTGCAGGCCACTGAACATTGTTACATTGAGGCTCGAAGGCCTAGTACAGACATCATGGAAATGAGTGAGCGAGGGCACTAGTAGTGTATCTCTAAGAAGAGATGTGATGCCTATAGGACCCTCCATTATGTTACAATGAGGCTTGAAGGCCTATTTATTGTTGAGAAACAATGTAAAACCTGATCGAAAAAACTAACCCTAGGAGATGAAGAACCAAAACTATGGGTCCTGTTTGGGTAAGTTGGTGTTTCAACTTCCTAGGGGCGTAACTTTGGTATCTGATCTCCATTTGGCGCGCTCAATACATCGATATAAATATCTATCCGAGGACTACAACTTTTGATTGAGCAACATAGAACGTCATTTAGGGCCTCAAAACGGCTCCGGAAATTCAGGACTCGAAAAGCCGCTAAAAATAGTAAGTTGTGCTACAACTTAAAAACTGAAAGAACTAATGTTGGTGGTTGAAATGGAATAGGTGGGTGGCCACCAATATCCAATTGGATCATTAAGGCCCCAAAACAGCTCCGGGAGTGCAGGACCTGAAAACTTGCTAAAAATAGTAAGCTGCTAGAAGTGAAAAACTGAAAGGATTGATGGTGCGGGTCCAAATGGAATAGGTGGGTGCCATTGATATCTACCTGGATCATCTTGTCTTCAATATGTATGAAAATTTGATTATAACCCGAAAATCCATATAGAAAAGACATTAGCTCTGAACTAGCAACAGATTGTAAGATTTGTTCCACTGGTGGAAGTGGAAATTTTTCCTTCTCACATGCCTTATTCAAATTTCTAAAATCAACACAAATTTGAATATCACCATTATTCTTCCTAACATACACAATATTTGAAACCCATTTAGAATGTCTAACTGGAAAAATGATTTTAGCCTTAAGGAGCTTTTTTAACTCATTTTTTATCTAATTTTCCAAATTCAGATTAATTTTCCTAAGCTTTTGTTGAATAGGTTTTACATTAGGTAACATTGGGATAATATGTTGAACGATGGAAGTATCACAAGTTTTCACATCTTCATGGTTACAAGTGAAGACATTCTTATACCTTTTCAACAGATGAATAAAGGCAGATCTCGCATCTGGTGAGATTCCAGGGCCCAAATTGATATTCTAAGGTTTGATATCAGACCCAAGGTTAATCAATTCAAATCTCAAAGTTTAAATTTGAAGTTTCCAGTTGGTAATCATTTTAAACCTATCTTTTAAGCCATACAAGTCCTCAAGTTTAACTATAGGTTTGGGTAAAGAATTTCCCTCAATTTTTTGATTCAGTTGTTTATCATGTTCGTCTTCATCGATGATTTGGTGAGAATAAGACCCTTCAGCTATTATAAAATTCAATATATGTTCATCATCATTGAACACACACCAATTAGTGATGTTGTCGGGAATAGAGGGACGAAAAATCAACTCAATAGAAAACCTATTGAAGCTAAAATCCTCATGTGGGATGAGCTTAGATGCAACATTAGCTAAAAGGTCAATATTGGAATTTTGTAGTCCTAGGATTGGAGAAATATTAAATGCTATGAAGTGTGAAGTAAGAGCTTGAGTTAGGGATTGATAATGCTTTCGATGAATAGAAACACAATGAATTTTGTTTCTTACCTATTTTATCACAATTTTGGAGTCACCAAATACTTTGAGGTATTTTACATTTAGACTTATAGCTTTATGCAATCCCTGTACTAATGCTTCATATTCTGCAATTTTATTAGTATATTCAAAATCCAACCTACATGATAGCATGGTTTTTTCTCCATCGGGGCTTATCAAGATGCATCCAACTCTTGTACCATCATTAGATTTAGAACCATCAAAATAAAGAGTCCAAAATAAAGAATGATTCTTAATTACAGGCGCATCTACAATATTTATAAACTTAAATGAGTCTGTCTAAGAAAAAAATTCAATCTAAGAAGTGACAGAATGAGCTAAGAAAGGAGATTCTTGTGCTATAAAATTTCCAAAGAAAGATTCAGAAAAATAGTTCCCAAGAATATTGTTTGTAAAAACTATTGGTTCGTTTTCTTCCCCTAGATCGATCACTACAAGTTTCATGCGTTTATCTCTTTCTACCCAAATCTGATTGGGCTTACCATTATAAGGAAGCCAAATATGTGACCAGTTTTTAGCAAAATAACCATGTAATTTCTTGGACCAATTTTTTCTTAGAATCAAACCATAATACTCAATAATATCAATAACCAATATATCAATGATTTGACATACTTTTGAATTAGACGATAGTATTATCAATACTGAGTTCATTTCTCCCAACACTTTGACCTTAGTTCTATCTAAATGAAAAATATGGAAAACATACTTCTGGGGATAAATATTCAATTTAAGGCAGACTGAATAGGGAATTATATTGGATGAAGCCCCAGAATCTACTAAGAAAAGGTGAACATTTTTATTAAATATTTCAAAGGTCGGAAAAAATGGAGGAGTATTAGAATTTGACCTATCTCCAATCAAAATGGTATCATAAGGATCAAATTTGTATGAAAAATCATTTGGAGGCTTACCTTTTCCATTAGAAACTTTAGAAGTGACAATAGAGCGAAAAGGAGATGCAAGTACTACATTTAATTCTTTAAGAAGGAATTTTTTCTGCTGCTTTAATTTGCTTACTTCATATAAGGAAATATTGGCTTTGACCTTCTTCATATCCTCTATTATTTTATATTCTATGGTCTTAGAGACAACTAGAGTTTTATATGTAGAGGGAGGATTTGAAGAACATGGGACTGAATCAGAAGATATAGGTAGGGACTTCTTAATCATTGTTTATTCAATTTAGTATTCCTAAATTGCTTTCACTAATTATCAACCAGGGCTAGTAAACAGATGAAGTGTGGTGCACTATATGTGCCTAAGTGACCCTTCTCTTACTTCGTTGTTTGTGTTTTTATTGTTGTTTTGGGGGTTTATATTTTTAGTCCTTAGTGTGCTATCCTAAGATATTTATAAAAGTGAAAATAAATCTAATTAAAAAGGAAGAAAAGGAAGTATTATGAAACTAAGTTAATTTTCTATGAAAGAAACCAAAGTTTATGGACAAGTTCTAAGACCTAGTTTTGGACAAAATGACAAAGAAAGTACTTCAATTAGTGAGTAAACCTAATCCATGGATCTATGACTCAATTGAGATTTGAAAAATGAAAGCAGGGAAATGTGTCAACTATTGTACTTCAGGTTGTTTCAACATTCAATGATTAGGTCAAAGCCCTATGAGATGAAATCAACTGTTTGCACTTTAGTTGCCTAATATCTAAAATAGAAGAAAATGCAATTGAAATGTATCTAAGATGCTTTAATTACTCCATCTACCCAATATGTGGAGAGTGACCCCCTTGAGGTAACGTATCTAAGAAATCATTGCATATGTCTAAACTAATGAATTACAATAACTCAAACACTGCATTGAATCTAATCATTTAATCATCCTTGCAAAGTATATTCAAATTAGGCTCTGCTAGGATAACCTTTAAGAAGATCATTTTGTTGAAATGAAATGAGGATATTCTATCTACAACCAATTAAGTGAATAACTAACTTATCAAGTCTCATCCAATTCTGAAGCTTGTGACCCCTTGGTATGGCTTTCGGATAAATCAATTACACCCTTAACTCTTAGCAAGAAAATGACAGGAAATGAAACCTATTCAACCACTGCATTTGTAAGACATTTAACCATTCAATATAAGATTTTGTAAATAGGAAAAATGGACTTTATAAATGCTTAGTTAGACATGGCAATTGACATCTATCTTGAAAAATGAAAGAAAGAAACTAAACAACCGTGTTTCTCAACACTTCAACTTTTATTCCAATCCTGAAGACAGAGTTACCTATCTCCTTGAAAACGTTTCGGAAGGAAAATCTACACAGTTGTATCTAATCTATCGAAAACTGGAAA
Source organism: Pinus albicaulis (assembly GCA_034641835.2). NCBI lineage: Eukaryota > Viridiplantae > Streptophyta > Pinopsida > Pinales > Pinaceae > Pinus > Pinus albicaulis. The sequence continues at coordinate 881,747,968 of CM076579.1, read as the reverse complement.
TTAAGCATGAACAGAAAAATACTAAACAGAATTGAAGCAAATCTAACTAGAAAACATTAAAAACCTTCTTTAGCAGCAGGGGCCCTCTACTACCAAGTTGGTCAACTCCTTAGCTCCTTAAAAATGTAATCAAAAGAACATCTGGGAATTGATATTCTTTATTGAAATACAGTTTTATAAAATAGAGTATCTCACTGTAATTTTGAACTTGCATGCTACAAAAACTTAGCTTGTTCTCGGTTCTATAGAACCTTTATTTATAAGGAATTTGCATAACTAACTATGAATAAAGATAGCTACAGGTGTATCTTCAAATTACAATCAAAATGGAACTCTTAGGACTCATGATTTTCTATGGAGCAAATCAAGAGTCCTAATTGTTGTGTGAAACGGCCTTTTGACTTTGAGCTTTGACCATCGGATTAGGCATTTTTATTTGTCGATCTGGTCCTTGTGGATAGGAAGAAATCCATGTAGGATGGATTCTGAGACTACCCATGTGGATCATTCCTTCAATGGACACCTCTAACATATTCAACCACAAGAGTATCTACGGAACGTCTGGTCAGCTACGGAACAGGCTGCATTCTGTAGCCAATCTGCAAAAAGTTACTAAAATAGAAAAAATCATGAAAATACAATATGTCAATCAATTGCATGTATCCTTGAGACAAACCTAAACATTCTTCATTGATTAGGGCTTATGAATTGATGAAAGAGAGGTGAAATGAGATAAGAAATGTGTAAAGGAAAGGGTAATTCTAGGTTTCAACAATCGTGCCTTTGTCTTTAGCAGAAGGAGTAGAAGGCTTATATTTTTATTTGATTGTGATGTATCCACGGGTCCTTTACTTCTTGTACTAAATGGTAGGGCTTCTTTTTCTTCTTCATTTTCTAAAGTGGTAAGGATAAAGTCCCGTAATCCATGAGCTTCTACTAATTCTTCTTCTTGTGATTCCTCGACAGATAAGGTTGATTATTCCTTATATTTTTCTTGATCAGATTCAACATTAGATATGATGTTAGGAGGTTGATATTGAGAATATTGAGCTTTATTAAGAGGCCTAAAATACTTATTTGAAGATTCAGCTACTTGCTTCTTAATTTCAACCATATCATTTGACATTGTTTGAGGACCTTCCATAACCCTTCCAATTCGAAAGGATCTTTGGGAGATTTCTTTTTAGATTCATCTTTAAAAGTGACCTTCTTGTTTTTTATTTCTTCTAGTGCATTATTATTTTCCAAAGAAAGAAATATCTTCTCCACAGATAAATATTCTTTCATAATATCAAGTAAATATGTCTTGTTAGCTTTATCTAAAAATATCACAATATTAGAAGGAAGAGAAAAAATGTACCATTTGATCTATAAATCATCACCAGGTTGAGAAGTATCAAGAATTTTATTTAACAATTTATTGAATCTGGAGTTGAAATCTTTGATATTTTCATTCAGATTAACTTTGAGATTAGAAAGTTCATTAATCAAAGTAGATGTTGTGCAATCATCTCCAAATTTTGTCAAAAATTGTTCTTCGAATGTATCCCAACTATTTATTGATCCTGGTGTTAATTAAAAATACCATGATCTTGCAGTTCCTTCAAAAGTATAAGGGAATAGTCGGACTACACAATCTTCTTCTACAAATCCATTAAGATTGATGGCTAACATGAAATTATGGAGGTGTTCCTCAATAAGAAATCCATCATCAGGATTATATTTTGGTAACCATCTCTCTTGATGTTTAGTCATATGATGGAGTGGTGATTCCATTTGAACTGCTCCTAGGTTAGTCCAAGGTTTTTTTTCCATTCTAGGATTTGTAGGAATAGAAGAACATGTATTTGTTCTAGATGCTGAAGATGATTGAGTGGAAGAAGTAGTAGCCCTTATGGTGTTTCTGACTATGATAGCACTATTTGTTTGTGTTAGATGAATGTGAATGGAAAGATTTATCGAATGGTAAGAATAAGGTAGAGAAGGATTTGAAGGATCGAATAAGGGGTTTTGAGGTGGGCAAGATGTTGTAATATCACTAGTAGAAGATTGAGTTTCTGAAGTAAGGACTTTTCTTCAATGAGTGGTTAGTGGAAACTCAAAATGATTGATTCCAATTTTTTCACTTTGAGAACGAATCCATACATGAGAAACTCCCAGAGATAAGGATACACTTCCTTCAAATATTTCAGATTGAATAAGTCTTTCTCCTTAAATAGAAATCCCTTCCAATGCTTGGATTAAGGTCTGAACTTCTGGTGACTGTTGAGGTAATGGAGTAGAAGTTTTACCAACTGACTTAGGAAGTGAACTAGGATATTTTTTGGTGGTTTAAAAAACTTCATATCTAGGAGTGGGAGATTTTGAATGGGATCTTGAAGTTGGAGGATATTTTCATGGGGAATGACTCTTTTGATGGCCTTATAATTTGGGATTGAACCTGGATGCCATTCATAGTCTATAGGCCCTCCATCTAGCACCAAAAATGTTGAAGGCTCGAAAATATCTGCCTCAACATTGGGGAAAACCACCCGGTTAGGAACTTAAAGCAGCTCCTTTTTCGTTTAGAGTGGTGGCTCTGACTAGGGATAATGGGACCATTTTCCCTTGAAAAAAATATAAGTGGATGGATATAAATTGTGGGAGTTATGATATGAATGAGACTAATGTAGCTAAAATTGAAATAGACCTAAATATGTATATCCTGGGACAAACTTTGACTTTATATGTGACTTTAAGTGGATTTCATATGAAATAGGACAATATAGATCATCAAATACATATGAAGTGAAAAAAATATAAGAATAACTAATTTAATCAAATAGTTAATTAAATTAGTTGATTAAAACATATCACATAAAAGGTCTCATTGTTTCTCATATATCTTAAAAGATTACAATCCCACACATCAATAGTGAATAAATTCTTGACTTTATACAAGACACATATCATGAAAAAAAATTAAAAATTATTATTTATCTCATTGAAACATAACAGCAATATAGAGATAGTAGTACCTGATATATTAAGACTTTGCTCATGAGAAAACAACTTTGGTTCAGTTTTTCTATTCAAATTACTTAAGAGTTGCAATAGTGCAAACTTTAAATCTGTCTTTACAAAAATTCAAAACGTCTTCTTCATTAACATGAAGGGGATTTACAGTTCAAACTCAAAATACAATAATAGTAAAGTGACATGAAATACTGAGGTGGTTTAAACCAACCATCCTTAAAATAAAACAAGAGGACAGTAATATAATTTTTTGTAACAAGATTCTCAAGAACGAGAGGATGACTATTCTCCCATTTGCTATTGTAGTTCAACCATGTTAGTGTCAGAATATGCATTCTGCCATCAATGATCAAAATCATTCATTTCATTATCATTTTAGGTGTCTCATTCTAAAATTTTTATATCATCCTATTAGGTCATGCTAAAAATTCTTTCACTGATGGTAGTTTTCCTCAATAAAACTTGACTCTCCTTTAGAGAACCATATTTTATGACTCACTCCCATGTATTCTTGAGCATAATAACACCTATGAATATGTTATTTTCACCATGATTTTCTCAAGCAAATTCAGTCATGAAGATCAGGTCTTAAAAGTCTCATTAGGTCATTAGGGTTTTGTTTTTCAAGGTCCAAAATGCATTACTTCATCCAAATAAAGTCAACACGTATATGAGAGTGACTCAAATAAATTTTATCTTCCTTTACAGAAAATCATTACTTTGTAACTATTTTATTATTCAAGTTGTAATTATTTCAATTATTTTTATATCAAAATACTATTTTGATATAAAATCAAATATGTAATTTATTTTTTATTTTTCAAATGTAATTTTATGTTTTTATATGTAATAATTTTTTCCCTAGCTTCCAATTCAATCATTCTTGCCAAAATGAAAGCAAAGAAAGCCAAGCTCCATTAGCTAAATCAACCTACAAGGCAAAAATTCAGAAGATAAAAGAGTATCAGTGTCAAAGTTTGAAGAAGAAAAAGTGATCATAAGGAAAGTGGGTAATTCAAATTATAAATCAAATCCACTAGATCATAAAGTCATGCAAAACCTCAAAGAAAAGTAAATTTTTTTCACTCATCCTTCAGCAATCCTCAGCAAAGGAGAAATTTCGCATTTTCAGCGAGAAAACAAGCAGATTTCTAGGGTCGATGTGCGTTTGAGGGAGATGCTACGCATTTTAGGGAGACGTTGCACGTTTGAGGGAATTCGTTGCGCGTTTGCCTGAACTTCTCAGACCATTTTTCCTGGACGCTATGCATTTGGAAGTGGTCGATGCATGCTTGTAGTGGTCACTGTGTGTTTGCGCCAGACACTGCGTGTTTGCTCTCGAAGATAGCAAACCATCTTACAACTTCCTACTTCATTAGCAAATGCTAGATTTCTACATAGTTTTTCTTCAAGGCTCCATTGATCTGTGAGTAAGCCTAGCATCATCTCATTAATATATTTTATTCTTTGTAATCATTTGAAGTTTTTTTTTCTTAGGAAGAAACCATAGTTTTCATTTCAAAACCTATTCCCTAAATTGTTATATATTTCCCATATATATTTTCCATATCCCTATTCCCTAAAGCAATACCATTCCTAATACCTCTAAATCCTATGGTTTTCACTAACTAGGTTCCCATTCACATTCCCATTCCCTCCATTTCCCAAAAAAATTCCTTTCATAGAGTTTCAACTTCAAATATGGATGAAGATGAGAATAGAACTATTAGTGAGGAATATAGTCTGAAGATAAAGTCATATAAAAAAGGAGGGAAAGTCATTAGACATGAACCAACAACTACTAGAGACCTTATGGCATCTCCCCTCACTGTGTCATGTTTCAAACATGTAGGTTTTTTTGAATTTTGTGAGAAAGTGGAAAAGATCCAGTGTCATCCTATGTTGTCAAGATTGTTCATTTCCAATCTTCATGATAGACATGTCACTCTTGTCGGGGTTAATTTCATTATGCCCACTAATATCATTGCAACTGCTACAGGGATCCCAAATGTAGGAGAAAATTGGTTTAAACAAGGAAACCTCGATTATTTCTACTATGAGCCATATATTAAACCAAGATACAAGGATGACAAAAAGACAATTTTTCCTTTCTCTTATCTCCTTCACAGATATGTCCCCATGATGAAATTCATCATGAAATACTTCACCTGTGAGGGGAGGTTTTCTAGACTCTATTATTATCATATCTGGAGTGTAAAAACTCTGGTAAAACTTGATAAATATATATATTATTAATGATGAAAGATGAGATGATTACAATGAGGGATCGCCTAGGCTTTAAATATAGCCTCAAGGTGTCCCTTGGCGAAGAGGCATGATCTTTGATCATGCCTTTTCAGTTAATAACCTAAGATAACTAAATCTAATTAATAAATAACAAAATATACATAACATTGCCCCTCTCTTAAAGATGCTTTGTCCTCAAAGCATATGTAATCGATGGACAACGTTGACGAATGTCTGGTTTTCGCGAGCGGCGAGCTCTTGCTTCCCATATTTTAAAAAGGTCGTGGAGCATATTCTCGAGTTCAATCGGTTGTTGATCTGGATAGTGAAAATATCTAATATCGACAGGGTCAGATCCTGTCTTGACTTCTTGCGACGCTTTGTGGCTCCCTTTGGAAGATAACATTTCTAACTGCTGACATTGTACTGTAGACACTTGATTTCCGGGGCTTGGAATCCATACAACTTGTACTTTCCCTTCCACTTAAAAACTATAAATCGGCTCGATGGTTGTTCGTAGCCATTGAATTCCTAAGACCACATCTACTCTTCGTAATGGAACGGTGTAGAACGGAGATTCTAAATGAAAGTCTTTAATCTGCAATTTGACTTTATGGCATTTTCCTACTTGTTCAATCTTCTTACCATCGGCCACCATTACCTTCATATTAGGCATGGGAAAAGCAAAGAGGTTGAGTCTTTTGGCCATGGTGGAATCTAGAAAATTGTGCGTGCTGCCTGTGTCTATTAGAACCATTACATTTTTGTTCTTAATATGTCCTCTTAACCTTAGGGTTTGAGGTTGTAATATGCCTGTCATAGCCGATAAGGACACTTGCGGAATAGTTTCGCCCTCCACTTCTGGAGAGAACTCTAAATTGTCTTCTAATCCTTCTATACACGAATCAGTACTGTTAGTGTCGTTAGTTGCTTCACAACTGTATAGATTTTTTGTTTTTCCATTAGCACATCTGTGCTTAGGGTCCCAGTTTTCACCGCAACGTTTGCACTTGCCCTCTCGTATTCTTTGTTTTTCTAGACTAGATTTTTCGTCTTCACGAGGATGGACAGGGACATATGTTGTGTCAACTACATTTTCAGATTGAGGAAACCGTCGTCTCGAATATACTTTTTCCGGTTTTGATAATCTTTCCAATTTCTTTTCAGCAGCTTTTGCTTTTTGCCTTGCTACTTCTACAGACGTGATTTCATGTAGTTCTAGCTCTTCTTGTATGTGGACTTTAAGTCCTGAAATGTAAGACTGGATTAGACGAGATTCCGACAATTCGGGTACTCGTGTTGCCAAAGTCTCCCATTCTCGCGTGTACTCATCCACATCTCCTTTTTGGCGTAATTTGATAAACGTTGAAAAGAACTTTTCTTCTTTTATGCCTTGAAACCTCTTGAAGAACGCATCCTTAAATTTCCTCCAACTGATAGCGAGCGTCGTCTTTTTCCACCACATATACCAATTATATGCTTCTCCTTCCATTTTCATGGAAGCATGTTTAATTTTTTCATCATCGCTAGTAATGTCATAAATTTCAAAATATTCTTCTGCCTTATTAAGCCATGCCACACTATTCTTTTCATTACCATCAAATTTGGGTAGGTCGATCTTGGCTTTGCACTGATATGCTAATGGTGGAACAAGAAGGGGATATTGATTAGCGAATGCATTCCAGAGCTGCTTGTTTTGAAAATTTGCATTACTATCTTCTTGATGATGTGGAGAATCAGTCCTTTCCTGATGCTCTTCCGAGTTCCCAGAATCTGCGGAATTGTTTTGTTGATTTGGTTCCTTGTTAGGAGATGTTGGGGATTGTGTTTGACTCAACTTATCTATTTTATCATTTAGCTTGTTGAAGAGTTCTGTCATATTTTTCATTGCTTCGCCATGCTTTGTCATCTTGTTCATTGCTTCGTTCAGCTTTTCTGTGGCCTCGTGATGATTTAGCCACATTTGTCTTTCTATTCGATTTTTTGTATCATGAACCCTTTTGATGTCGTTGGAATGCCCTGCAACTGTACCTTCCAGATCGACTAATCGCCTTCCAAATTCTTCGGAGTTATTATTAATTTGTTTCTCAATTTCTCCCAATTTCTTCTGGAATTCCGCCATCGACATTGACGAAGACATCGAACGCGTATGAGGTGGAGAGTATTTTTCTGCCAGTTTCTCTCCTCCTTTTTCTTTTAAAATTAATTAATTAAATTTTTTTTTTGAATTAATTAATAATAAATTTTTTTTTTCTTTCTAAAACTATATAATTATATATATATATATATAATTTTAAATTAAAAATTATATAATATATATAATTTAATTATATAATTGTTATATATATATAATTATTAAATGAAAATTATATATATATATGAATTATATAAGTATAATATATATGTATATAATTATCAGTCAAACTATATGTTATATATTTTATATAGTTAAAAAAAATTGCTCCGTCACAAATGTTACCCGTCACAAATTGCTCCGTTCAGAATTATACCAAACCACGTTACCCGTCCAGATTTAAACACGAGACCTCCTACTTTTATATCACTCGTAAAACGTATATTAAAAAGTATGTTGTATCCGTATTTTTAGAACGGCGGGCGTATCATTTAAACGATGTATCGTATGATGTATCACCCGTATCTGTATTTTTAAAACATCGTATTTAAAACGTGGTATTATTTACGATGTATCGTATGGTTTGCAGCGGAAGTATAGGATATATATTTATGCAGGTCAGAGCAGTGACACGACGACAGCCCTGGACGTGGACGACACCAGTTCCGCAGTTCGATCCTGTGTGGAGGCACCAGCGGTCCGCTTAACACCGTTTCAATTTCTCTGTTACCAACGATCATACACGCTCGATTCTCTGGTTTTTTTTTTTTGAATTTAAAACTGGGCGGAGAGTGGGTGAGAATGGGAGTATGGGTAATTTTAGAATCTCAAATTCCAATGTTTCTATGTAATCCGCTGTCACTGTTCAGACACCCACAAAATTGTAGGTCCGAGCTACAGATCTCACAACAAAAATTCCTGAAATTCCTTCGAGATTTTTTAACCTGTTGATCACACAGGTCCGAAGAGCGATGGCTCTGATACCAATGGAGTGTAAAAACTCTGGTAAAACTTGATAAATATATATATTATTAATGCTGAAAGATGAGATGATTACAATGAGGGATCGCCTAGGCTTTAAATATAGCCTCAAGGTGTCCCTTGGCGAAGAGGCATGATCTTTGATCATGCCCTTTCAGTTAATAAAACCTAATATAACTCTATCTAATTAATAATTAATAAAATATTCATAACAATATCCATCTCCTCATGCACTTCACTAGAGTCAGAATGCTTCACATACCCTATTATCTCTCCCGCATTATTGACAAAATGGCATATATTCCCCAAAAGAGAGATTTTGGTCATAAAATGCAGAGAATTTTCCACCACTCCCTCATCAAAATGATAGTCATGTATCAGCTTGATCAAATGAACATTCCATGGGACACCTTCATATCAAATGATATTTTTAATACCCCACCTAGTCAGCATGAACAGAATGCCCCTTCATCATCTCATCCTCCCACATAGATTCCTCCATCTCAGCCTGTTGCTCATACATCATCACCAAGTCAATTTCATTCACCTCATATTGATCCTTATTCTTCACTTTTCTGTAACCCTACATCATCATCACATCATGATTCAGATTCATCAAGCAGTGAGGAAGATATTGAGGTGGCATGGGCTAGTTTGACTGAGGTTGACCCTTTTCCCAAAACTTACCAGAGAGGCTATAGGTATGTGTTTGCTTAACTTGGAGTGAAAGGGGCCATGCCTTCTTCATCAACACAATAGGTATACAAAGGAAAGGAAAAGGAAAAAGAGCCAAACGTTGATGATGAGGAGGGAAAACATGAGACGAAGCATGAATTTCAGTTGATTGACTTAAGTGAAGGAGATGAAGACAAAATCACCAATGTATAAATCAAAGGCAAAGAGGCAAATATTAGTGAACTTTAGATTAATCTTGAGAGAGCCAAATATGTGATTGACTTCCTTGAGAAAGAAAATCAGCCGCTAAAGACCAAGCAGGCCATAAATGAGGTGAACTATATCAAAGCACAAAGAGAGGAAGAAAAGGCTAAAGCCTTGCTTGAGGAAACATTATAAAGGTTTGGTGAACCTGATGATGAGGAGGATCAACGTCCAAGATAGAGACGAATGACTAGAGGGCTGAAAACTTTTCTAGCCCTAGAGAGACAAAGGGAAGCTGAGCTAGTAGACCAGATTACCTTAAATGAACATCTTTCCCTAGAAATAAGCAAGGATAGGGAACCATGGCTTGATAGGGCCAATCTAAATTTGGAGAATTTTCTTGAGAAGGACAACAAGGACAATGAATTTTTGAGGACAAGGGTCAAACTTCATGCATGGAAAGAGAGAATTTCATTGGCCAAGCTCAAAAGAGCCAATGTTAAAATTGAAGACTTGACCAAGCAAGGAGAGAAAGAGAAGTTATACATAGTTGTTGAGGTGTCACTCCATGCCTCAAACACTTGAAAAAAATTATCCTCACCATTTTGAAAAAAATTTGGCACACTTTTCACTTTTTTTCATTTATGTGTTTTGGGTATTTTTGCACACAAGAAATTTTCCAAAGGCGCAGCGACCTCGACTCTACACTCTTTTTTGGGGCCTCAAAATGGTAAATTTCCACCACCATCATGTTCATATTGATGAAAACATCAACCCTAGCAAGTGTTATATTTTTTGGAGGAGAACTGGTCCATCAAAAGTGCCAAAAACCATCAAATTTTCATGTTTCTACCTCCAAATCTGCTTGGTTGTTGCACGTTTAGCAGTCTTGGGAGAACAGGTTTTTGACAGGAAAAATGAGTACCATCATCAAAATAGGAGTTATGTTTGGAAAACATACTCAGAATACTTTCCAATGAGCTATCTTGGAGCTAATTTGGACATCGGGAAGGCACTCAAAACCAGCCTTGAACAGAGGTCATTTTTTCTACCTGGACGCTGCGCATTTGACAAGGAAAATGCATTTTTCACAGACTTCGGCAATTTTTTTTATTTTCACTCCAGTTTTACTTTTACCTTGGGAAATGAGGAAATTATTTACATAAATTGTCAAGATGAATGTAAATATCATGTTTTTAATTTTATCTAGGGTAATTACATGAGGTAAGTCAATCAGTTGAGTTGTAATGAATCAGTTCATTAGGAATAGGATTGAGTCACTTTTCTCATCCTATACTCTAGCTATCAGTTTAGATTTTTGTGTAATATCTCCCTCACCTCATCGATTCGACCCCTATGGATGAGTGGAGGTGGTTTTGAGGTATATTTAGCTCAGATCTTCAGAGGAGTCAAGGGGTGGCATCAGTTTGAAGGTTAGTCTGTTGATCAAGAAACAGTTTGGCCCAGATATTAATGAAAAATTGCAGCTATTTCCTTGGGATTCATGTAGTATGAATGTTTGACACAATTTCTTCTTTTTGATCATTTGTATGAATGTTTTGTAAGCTCATAAACCTTTTCATGTCTATTATATGTTAAATTTCAATTCGAAAGGCAGAAGACATGTTTTTCATGCTCTATTTTTGGAAATTTTTCATAATCTGTCCATTTTCATCAGTTTAGGAAGAACTCATCCCCTATGCTCTTCCTAGATCCTAATCAGTCTTAAACCATCTCACAAAACCACCTTCAAGTGTTGAACCTTCTATCTACCTTTCCCAATCGAATGGACTATAATTCCATCTCATTGGCCCTCACCTAGTCCCCTTGACCTAATCCTCATTCAGTGAGCCCAACCCCAATAAAAAAAAACCCCTGCATTTCAAACCTAGCCTAAAACCCTAATTTCTCTAGCCCTCTTGGCTGTGACCCTTTGAAGAGAGCCCTCTACAACTTTGTAGGGCTAGATACCAAGTCAAAAGCTTGGTTTTTGGTTACCTTTGTTGGGATTCCTGTGGAGTGATAACATATTGGCGATGTTGCCAGGGAATGAAGAGACAAACTTTTCCCTGGGTGTACAAAAAAGATTAGATTTGATTGTTGATGGTGAACAACGATCAGGCACAAGAAGGTTTTGCATAATTCACCTAGCAACTTCAGTGTCGAAAAATCCCAAGATTCAGAATTCTCATGGTGATTCCACTCTTTAAGAACCGATAGCCTGAAGAACTTATTTTTGACTCACTGTTGTCAAAATGGACTTGATTTCTCGAAGGTATGCTCCTGTGAATCGAGCTCATATTCCTGTTTTTCCGAACCGTATTCCTGGTATAGATTGGCAATCAGGATTGTTAAATTTGAAGGGTCAAGATGGTGAAGATGCTAGTTTTCATTTGGTCAAATTTCATTTTCATATTCATAGACTAAAGATTGAGTTTCCTAAATATTGTCTAATGAAGATGTTTATGGCTACCTTGGAGGAAAAAGCGAGATCATAGTATGAGGATCTACCATCTGCTAGTTTATATTCTCTAAAGGACTTTCATTCAGTTTTCTTTGAACATTATCAAAGCTCTAATTCTTCCTTGTCGATGATTGATAGTTGCTGTGAGATCTTTGATAATTTCATTGAGTTTCTTGAAAAGTTGTATGGGGATGAATAATGTCTAGATGATGAGATCATAGAATCCCTTCATGATTTTTCTTCCCAACAAGAATCATTAGCTTCCTCCTTGGATGAAGAGATCCTTGAGCCTTTGCATGAGAACCCGTTTTATCACAAAAAAGAATCAGTAGCTCCCTCCTTAGATGAGACAGAATGGGACCAAGAAAGTGAAGTGCCAATTTCTAATCCTAAAAATGAAAATCACCAAATCAATGTAAATTTCTTTAAAAATCAGTTTTCTCCATTTACTGAAGATGAAATAGATTTGCTCCTGAAAAATAATGTTACAACCCAAATGAATGTAGATTTACAGAAATTACAGTGTTCACACAGACAAGAATGTGTGATTGAAGCATCTTCCATTATTTAAAATGAAAGTATGGGTTTGAATGATGATATTCATGAGACTGATGAAGCCATACTGGAATTTGTTGTGAGTAAACTGATTTGTGATGATCATTTCCTACAAGGAGATCAGCTAACAGAGACCATTTTCTTTCATGAAGAAAATAGGGATGTCATGTTTAACAATCTTGAAGAATGTTTTATGTTCAAAGATGATTTAGAATATGAATTTGAGGAGTATGAGCCTAAGAGAGACAGTATGCCAGAGAAAGAATCAGAGTTTCTCATGCTTCAAGAATTTGCAACCAACACTCATATAGCAGAAAGTCATACTTCCCTATTCTCTCCTATGGATCAACAACCAATTTTCAGAGTGTGCTTGTGTTTTTTCTGGATCTCGAGACAAGGTAACATTTCATATTTTTGAAGATCCCTTTACTGGTCTACTACAGTTAACAGGGAGGATGTATTTTCTTATTTTCATGGGAAGCACATGTTCAGCAGACACTTGGAGTCGCCTAGATTTTGTTTTTTCTACCTGCTCAAGGAAAGTGAGAGTAGAATTTCAGTAAGTAGCCATCTGCTAGATTGGTTACACCGGAAGGATCACTTCACATGATTGTACATATGTCTTCAACAGGCAAGCTTTTTTCATCAGGATTTAAATCCCTCTAGTCTTGGTGATGTACTACCATCTATAAGTAGGGTAAGTTCAGTTTTTGAGACTTTTTTCAGTCAAGTCAAGTCAAATTGAGTCAGTTTCATTCAATTTGTGTCATTGAATTGTCAGAAAATCAGTCCTACCTTTCAGTTTCAGTTATTTTTTACTGTGTTGGCCCAATTGAAGAAAACACTTATCTACTCAACTCAGAGATATGCGGTTCTTGACACCTCTGTCAGAGCTTCCATCCCCAATAAGGCCAATGTTAGTGTCAGAATATGAATTCTGCCATCAATTATCAAAATCACTCATTTCATTATCATTTTAGGTGTCTCATTCTAAAATTTTTATATCATTCCATTAGGTCATGCTAAAAATTCTTTCACTGATGGTATTTTTCCTCAATAAAAATTCACTCTCCTTCAGAGAACCATATTTGCTGACTCACTCCCATGTTTCCTTGAGCATAATAACACCTATGAAAATGATCTTTTCACCACGATTTGTCTCAGTCAAATTCAATCATGAAGATCAGGTCTTAAAAGTCTCATTAGGTCAAGGTTTTGTTTTTCAAGGTCCAAAATGTGTTACTTAATCCAAATAAACTTAGAAAGTATATGAGAGTGACTCAAATAAATTTTATCTTCCTTTACAGAAGATCATTACTTTTCAACTATTTTATTAGTTAAGTTGTAACTATTTCAATGATTTTAATATCAAAATCCTATTTTGATATAAAATCTATAAAATCAAATATGTAATTTATTTTTTATTTTTCAAATGTAATTTTATGTTTTTATATGTAATAAGTTTTTCCCTAGCTACCAATTCAATCATTCTTTCCAAACTAAAAGAAAAGCAAGCCAAGCTCCTTTAGCTAAATCAACCTACAAAGCAAAAATTCAGAAGGTCAAAGAGTATCAGTGTCAAAGTTTGAAGAAGAAAAAGTGAACATAAGGAAAGTGGGTAATTCAAATTATAAATCTAATCCACTAGATTATAAATCCATGCAAATCCTCAAAGCAAAGTCAATTTTTTTCATTCATCCTTCAGAAATCCTCAATAAAGGAGAAATTTCGCATTTTCAACGAGAAAACAAGCATATTTCCAGGGTCGTTGTGTGTTTGAGGGAGACGTTGCGTGTTTGAGGGAAGTCGATGCACATTTTCCCAAAATTCTCAAACCATTTTTCCTAGACGCTACATGTTTGGAAGTGGTCACTGCACATTTGCTCCGGAAGATAGAAAACCATCTTACAGCTTCCTACTTCATCAGCAAATGCTAGATTTCTAAATAGGTTTTCTTCAAGGATCCATTGATCAGTGAGTAATACTAGCATCATCTCATTAATATATTTTATGCTTTGTAATCATTTGGAGTTTTTTTCTAAGGAAGAAACCCTAGTTTTCATTTCAAAAACCTATTCCCTAAACTGTTATATATTTCTCATATATATTTTCCATATCCCTATTCCCTAAAGAAATACAATTCCTAATACCTCTAAATCCTATGGTTTCCACTAACCTAGTTTCCCATTCACATTCCCATTCCCTCCATTTCCCAAAACATTTCCTTTCACCTCACATTCTGTAATATCACAAAAGGGAGAATGTAGCAATACTAAAACACAATATTAGAACTACAGTAAGATAAAAAATAAATCCAAAGAAAACAACAAAATATACAGAGATGTTGAGCCATTTTAATTCATTAGAAATGGATTACAATTATAACAGTGTAAAAATAGAGGTACTCTAGCCAAAGAGGTGGCCTAGAATAACCCTGCAAACATGCTACAACTAGCACTGCGTAACTCGAGAGCTATAGGAAGAAATATTGCATTGTCCCCTTTGCTGATGATGTACATTTAGCTTCTTCAAAGGAAAATGTATATCTATGGAGCTCAGGAGCTCTGATGATGCCAAGATTCAAGATTTGGCTAATGTGATGGGAACCCAAGATAACCCAGAAAGGATTTCCCAAATCTATGAGTTTGGAAAATCACCCTCCTATGGTTTGATCCTTTGATTGTTGGGTTATGCATATCTGAATCTAGATATGATCCAAATATGGATTAAATGTGTTGTACAAACAAATATGAGCTTTTAGGGTTGATCCCTCCTTCAGATCTCCAAGCTAGAAGCTTGAAATCTTGTCTCTTCTTCTTCCTCCCCAAAATGCAGCAACTGAATATGTAGCTTCTGGAAAAAATGTGTTGTACAAGAGGAAGAGACTCAATGCCTACTGGAATTTGATGTTATAATCTCCAGGCTAATGTAAATGGTGATGGAAAACTGAAGGTATGATCCCTCATAGGATTACTAGCTGAAATGCTAGCAACTTCCTTCCTCCTCTAGATCTGCAATGATGGACTGTGAAATCCTTGATGGGACTGTTGCTGATAGGAGGTCAATAAAATGCAGCAACTGAATATGCAACTGCTGGAAAAAATGCATTGTACAAGAGGAAGAGACTCAATGCCTACTGGAATTTGATGTTATAATCTCCAGGCTAATGTAAATGGTGATGGCAAGCTGAAGGTATGATCCCTCATAGGATTACTAGCTGAAATGCTAGCAACTTCCTTCCTCCTCTATATCTGCAATGATGGACTGTGAAATCCTTGATGGGACTAATGGCGATAGGGAGTCAATAATGAAATTTCTTTGGAAAAATGCGTTGTACAATAGGAAGAGACTCAATGCCTACTGGAATTTAATGTTATAATCTCCAGGCTAATGTAAATGGTGATGGCAAGCTGAAGGTATGATCCCTCATAGGATTACTAGCTGAAATGCTAGCAACTTCCTTCCTCCTCTAGATATGCAATGATGGACTGTGAAATCCTTGATGGGACTGTTACTGATAGGAGGTCAATAAAAATTTTCCTGATTTCAGATATGAAATGAGGCCCTAGGATTTCTAATATTGAATTCCAAGGTGATAGGAATAATCCTCCACCGATTCTCCAGCTGATATACTGAAGACAACCTCCTCCTCCCAAACTGATCTTTAGAAATTGCATAATTCCTAAAGGTAGGTGTTCTGAAGAGAGTGGAAATAGTGTGGCACTAATGTCTGATGATGAAATTAAGCTCAGAATAACCTTACCAAAGTAGGCACACAAATCCCCTATGGGTAAGGGTGGGATTCCCGCTTGGGAACACCATGTGCTAAACAGCACTACAAACTTATCTAAACAGCATAAGAGTGCATGGAAATGTCACCTGGAAAATCCTACTCTAAATAGATCATCAAATCATAAACTAAATCCTTCCTCCAATGTTGCCTTCATCTCCTTTATATACAAGGTGAGCCTTTCCAAGCCCTAGCCCACCTCTAAACTGCGATGTTCATGTGGACATAATCCTCCATGGTTGACTATGCTGCCTCTCGAAGTCCTCCATCATGTCTACATGAAATGTGCACCCTCTCCATCATATGTGCATTAAATGCACTACTTCCTCCATCACTTCATCATGAATTCTCTATGATCTTACATTATATTCCCTCGATGATCTCAGTTGACTGCTTCAACCTCCATAATCTATCTCATTAATGAGACACGATCTCCATTCCATTCAAATTAGTAGCTACTACACTACTCCAATATGTAGATCTATGTTAAATCAATCCACATTCACACATAAAAAGTGGATCTTACTCATCCTTGAGGATTATGGGTCCCTCCACCCTTTTTTTACTTAATTAATTAAGAAAATTAAGAACTCTAATATTCCAAATATCATGTGAAAATTTGGGAATATTATAGTCCTCCCCTGAAAAATGTTGCTTGTCCTCAAGAAACTACAAAATTAGATGCAAAGCCATCTATTCCCATCCAAATGAAATCCACATAAGGAAGGCCTCCTCCATTTGCTGCAATGTGTTACGCATGTTTGGTTCCAAAGTTGTCTCTCAAGAATGCATAGAATGACCTCCAACTGTATAGTTAGATGCCCTTCTTTCTCCAATAAGTGCCAAGTGAAAACCATATACTGTCCAACATCATCATCAATATATGAGATACATAAAATAAAGTGGTTCTTCCCACAAAGGAAAATTCCCATCTCACAAATCATTTCTTCATCTTATGTTTCATGAAGTAAATTGAGCATTGACATGCCCTCATATTTAGCCCTGTTGGCCTTGTTGGATCCAAGCATCATTCCAACACTATGCAAAGGGATAAATAGAGATATATGGGTAGATAAAGATTTCAAACCATATTCTCCCAATAATAACCACCAGAATAGGGCCTCTTTCTTCCATCCTCCATCTCCACCATGCAAGATTGACAAGCCAAACTCCTCCAAAAGCAACCAAAGCAACAAGAGATCTTGCTTCTTTTTCACCTCCTCATGTGCATCATGGATTAAAAACATATTTATATACTTTTGGAATGTTACATCAGCCCAATACAAGAAAACACCATCAATACACACCATGAGAGTAGCATACCAAGTTCTACACAATACAAAATAAATAGACATAGGATATGTCATGTGATGGCCAAACTATCTCAAGGGCAACCAAAGTGAACATGCCTTCTTTTGTTGCATTCCATCATTGATACACAAGGCTTGAATCAAAAAAATATGAGCTATTGGGTGGTAACCATACTCACCCAAGAGTAGCCAGCGCAACCATGCCTCCTTCTTCATTTCATGAATGTTATTCAAGGCCTAGATCAAAGAAATAGGAGCCTTTGGGTAGTAACAAAACTCACCCAAGAGCAACCAACGTAACCAAGCTTCTTGTTGGCCCATGTCATATATCTACAAGTGGTAATGCAACCCCTTGCTTATCATCCTCACCCACTCATCCCAATGTGGATGATGAATGTTGTTCTACATAAACATGGTATACTCCCTTTGTAGAATACCATTCTCCTCAAACTGATGAAGAACTTGGCACTTCATGGCATGTTGAAGTGCACCTCCAACGAGGTCTCTTAATGAGAAATTCTTCTCATCAATGGCCTTCCAAAACCAATGAGGTTCTGGATCTGTTGTAGGTAGAAATTTCTCTTTGATATGTGAGATGCTCATTGAGAAAGAGTCATATTGAAATGGGAAAAGATTTCCCATCTCAAGATGTCTAACATCTATCATCTTTCTCTCCATTTCTTCATGAGTGAAGCTACCATATGATGTCTCACATAAGGAATGGGTCCTATTCTTCTCACTGCTACTCATGAACAGTGATGTAGATCTGCAAGATGATGTGGATGTTGTCTCAAAGCAAGGCACAATGCTGATCTCATAACTAGCCATTGTACATAGGATCATGCTCATCCCATCTTCTGAAATTCCACATTTCAACTCAAAGGGTTGAATGTAGTTTAACAATGAAAAACTGGGATAGTTTTTCATCTCCTCCTTGATTAGATCAAGGGTCCTCTACGCAGTGATATGTTGCTTCTTCAAATCAGCATTTTGTTCTAACCCTTGGTTATGCATTGGCCTTGATGGCATGTTCCGATAAGTTTCAATAAGATCTATTGAAACAATATGTGATGAAAGTGTATGCATACCTTGGATAAACTGATGTGTGGGAACCTCTTACAAGACCACAAGAGTTTCTTCAACCAAGATAATGGTGTCTCCAACTACTGGTAAGAGTGATGGTTGCTCTTCTATCAATGTACCAGCACTAGAATCTACCTCCTATTCCTCATGCATCTCCTAAATCATGCATGGGACTCTATATGTCAAGAGCTCAAGACTATATTGCAAAGATGCAAGTGTCTCTTCTTCGGCTATAAGTACTTCTGCAGCTGGTGGTGAATGTAGTGATCCCTTTTCCAGAGTGACAATAATGACATCCTCCTTTGTTCCCTTACGAAATGTCTCTTTGTGACACATCTCTAGTTTTCTCACATCAAACTTCTTTCCCAACGTGTGAAAGAAATCTGAATATTTATCCACCTTTTCATGCTCCATGTGACCAAACCACCAATCATTGGCTTCACCTTGAAGATGAAGTGCTGCAATTTGGACAGCCTCTCCTTCAGCTATAGGATGTAGCTTGAAAAATGTATCTAACTCTTTCCTCCAAGCCTTAACAGTGCTTGAGGAAGATCCATCAAATGTACGCAAATAGAATCTATTGAGCCTTTTTCTTCTATTGCTGCTATAGGATCCTCCTTCTTCTTTGATTTTGAAGAATTTTTGGATAGTTATTTTCCCCTTGAATGCCCTAGATTGTGATTTGTACTCTTCAAGATATAAACTAAGAGTCTCATGAGTCTTAGATTCTTTTCTTTCTTCATTTCTATACCATTCGCCTTCTTCAGAGAAAGTGGGTATAGTAGATCTATGATGATATCTATGATCCTCCAGTCTTCTTTGTTGCTGATAAGAAGTACTAGGACCTTCTTCACCTTGAAACCTTCTTGAGGTTTCTTTTTCCTTGCTTCCTTCATCTCATTGATCTCCTTGGAGATATCCTTCATAGTTCTCAAGAAATATGCAACAAAACTTAATCCCTCCATTATAGTAGATCTCTACTATCTGCTTCTTCTTTTGATGCAAAAGATGAAGTGTCCACAAACTGAGCCAAAGATCATGCTCTGATACCACAGTAATATCCCAAAAGGGAGAATGCAGTAATACTAAAACACAATATGAGAACTGCAGCAAGATAAACAATAAATCTAAAGAAAACAACAGAATATACAAAGAATCTGAGCCATTTTATTCATTGGATATGGATTACAATTACAACATTGTAAAAATAGAGGTACTCTAGCTAAAGAGGTTGCCTAGAATGACCCTGCAAACATGCTACAACTAGAACTGCGTAACTGGAGAGCTATAGGAAGTAATATTGCGATGTCCCCTTTGTTGATGATGTACATGTAGCTGCTGCAAAGGGAAAGGTATATTTATGGAGCTTAGGAGCTCTGATGATGCCAAGATTCAAGATCTGGCCAATGTGATGGGAACCCAAGATAGCCCAGAAAGGATTTCCCAAATCTATGAGTTTGGAAAGTCACCCTCCTAGGGTTTGATCCTTTGACTGTTGGGTTATGCAGATATGAAGCTATATCTAATCCAAATATGGTTGAGATGTGTTGTACAAATAGATTTAAGCTTTGAGGTTTGATCCCTCCTTCAAATCTCCAAGCTAGAATCTTGAGATCTTGTCTCTTCTTCCTCCTCCTCAAAATGCAGCAACTGAATATGCAGCTACTAGAAAAATTGTGTTGTACAAGAGGAAGAGACTCAATTCTTGTTGGAATTTTCTGCTATAAGCTCCAGGCTAATGGAAATGGTGATGGAAAGGTGAATGTATGATCCCTCACAAGATTACTAGCTTAAATGCTAGCAACTTCCTTCCTCCTCTAGATTTTCAATGATGGACTACGCCATCCTTGATGGGACTGTTACTGATAGGAGGTAAATAAATTTTTTCCTGATGCTAGATCTGAAATGAGGCCATAAGATTGCTAATATTGAAGTCCAAGGTGATAGGAATAATCCTCCACTGGTTCTCCAGCTGATATACTGAAGACAACCTTCTCCTCCCAAGCTCATCTTCGGAAATTGTGTAATTCCTGAAGGTAGGTGTTCCAAAAAGAGTGGAAATAGTGTGGAACCAATTTGTGATGATGAATGGAAGCTCAGAATAACCTTCCTAAAGTAGGCACAAAAGTCCCCTATGGGTAAGGGTGGGATTCCCGCTCGGGAACACCCTGTGCTAAATAGCACTACAAACTTAGCTAAACAACATAAGAGTGCATGGAAATGTCACCTAAAAAATCCTGATCTAAATAGATTATAAAATCATAAAATAAATCTTGCCTCCAATGTTTCCTTCATCTCCTTTATATACAAAGTGAGTCTTCCCAAGCCCTGGCCCACCTCTAAACTGCGTTGTTCATGTGGACATAATCCTCCATGGTTAACTACGCTGCCTCTCCAAGTTCTCCATCATGTATACATGTAATGTGCACCCTCTCCATCATGTGTGCATTAAATTCACTACTTCCTCCATCACTTCATCATGAATTCTCTACGATATTACATTAGATTCCCTCCACGATCTCAGTTGATTACTTCAACCTCCATGATCTATCTCATTAATGAGACATGATCTCCATTCCATTCACATTAGTACCTGCTCCACTACTCCATTATGTAGATATATGTTAAATCAATCCACATTCACACATCAAAAGTGGATCTTATTCATCCTTGAGGATTATGGATCCCTCAACCCTTGTATTTACTTAATTAATTAAGAAAATTAAGAACTCTAATTTTCCAAATATCATGCGAAAATATAGGAATATTACAGTCCTCCCCAGAAAAATGTTGCTTGTCCTCAAGCAACTGAAAAAGTAAATGCAAAGCCATCTATTCCCCTCCAAATGGCACAAAATGAAGGCCTCCTCCATTTTCCACAATGTGTTATGCATTTTTGGTTCCAAATCTGTCTCTCAAGAATGCATAGAATGACCTCCAACTGTATAGTTAGATGCCATTATTTCTCCAATAAGTGCCAAGTGACAACCATATGTTGTCCAACATCATCATCAATATATGAGATACATAAAATAAAGTGGTTCTTCCCACAAAGGAAAAGTCCCATCTCACAAATAATTTCTTCATCCCATGTTTCATGAAGTAAATTGAGCATTGGCATGCCCTCATCTTTAGCCCTGTTGGAATTTTTGTATCTAAGCATCATTCCAACACTATGAAAAAGAAGAAAGGGAGTTATATGGGTAGACAAAGATTTAAAACAATATTCTCCCAATAATAACCACCAGAGTAGGGCCTCTTGCTTCCATCCTCCATCTCCACCACGCAAGATGGACAAGCCAAACTCCCCCAAAAGCAACCAAAGAAATGAGAGATCTTGTTGCCTTTTCACCTCCTCATGTGCATCATGGAGTAAAAACATACTGATAGACATGTAGAATGTCACATCCTCCCAATACAAGCAAACACCATCAAGACACATCATGAGAGTAGCATACCAAGTTCTACACAATACAAAACACATAGACATAGGAGATGTCATATGATGGCAAAACTCTCTCAAGGGAAACCAAAGTGAACATGCCATATTTTGTTGCATTCCATCATTGATACACAAGGAATGAATTAGAAAAATATGAGCTATTGGGTGGTAACCATGCTCACCCAAGAGCAGCCAGCGCAGCCATGCCTCCTTCTTCATTTCATGAATGTTATTCAAGGCCTGGATCAAAGAAATAGGAGCCTTTGGGTAGCAACCAAACTCACCCAAGAGAAACCAGTGTAACCACGATTCTTGCTGCCCCATGTCATATATCTCCAAGTGGTCATGCAACCCCTTGCTTATCATCCTAACCCACTCATCCCAATGTGGATGATGAATGATGTTCTACATAAACATGGTATCCTCCATTTGTATAATATCATTCTCCTCAAACTGATGAAGAACTTTTCACTCCATGGCATGTTGAAGTGCACCTCTAATGAGATCTCTTAATGGGACCTTCTTCTCATCAATGGCCTTCCAAAACCAATGAGGTTCTGGATATGTTGTAGTTATAAATTTCACTTTGAGATGTGTAATGCTCATTGAGAAAGATTCATCTTGAAAGTGGAAAATATTTCCCATCTCAAGATGTCTAACATCTATCATCTTTCTATCCATTGCTTCATGAGTGAATCTACCATATGATTTCTCCCATAAGGAATGGGTACTCTTCTACTCACTGCTGCTTATGAACGGCATTTTAGATCTGCAAGATGATGTATATGTTGTCTCAAAGCAAGGCACAATGTTGATCTCATAACCAGCCATTGTACATAGGATCATGCTCATCCCATCTTCTAAAATTCCACATTTCAACTCAAAGGGTTGAATGTAGTTTAACAATGATAAACTGGGATAGTTTTTCATCTCCTCTTTGATTAGATCAAGGGTCCTCTGCGCAGTGATATGTTTCTTCTTCAAATCAACATGTTTTTCTAACCCTTGGTTATGTTGAAAATGCAACAAGATGATGGAGCTTAGTGAAATGAAGTCGCCTTCACTAAGTGGGCCCGCAGGCTATTTTTGGCGCAAAGTCTATTTTTAGACTATGTCTATTTTTTAGACATATGGAGCATGGTCTAGGAGTTGCGGTATGCTATTCTTGGATGATTGGTCGAGTTGGTAAAAATAGATGGACCTCTATTTTTAGACATACAGGTCGAAGTCTATTTTTAGACTGCCTGTCTAAAAATAGGTCAGTCAAATATTATTAACCCTTAATAATATTTGGACTATAAACTTCAGTTTATCCTCTTGCAGCACTTCAGTTGGAGCTATAGATGTGGCCCATGCCATCGAATATCTACATCATGAATTCCTTGGGGTTTGGTGAGCTCATGCATGGTTGACTTCGGTTAGGACTTCAGTGGCAGAAGTTTGGTGGAGTTGATGAGACAGTTGGTGGAGTTGTGGTCGGTTTAACTTAGTTGAACTAGTTGTGATTAGTTTAACTAGCTAATCAACTAGTAATGAGTGGAGTGAATTAAATATTATTTAATTCACTAATTATTAACTCATTATTCAGCTCAAGAACACATCAGTTCACTACAGTGCATGGACAGTTCAGTGAAGACCAGTGAAAGAGGTAGATGAAAGGGTTGAGATAGCTATCAGTTGTGACATTAGTTGTGCATGAGATTTGCACCACACTTGGAGGAAATTTCCCATGAGGATTGCACTGTCAAGCCAAGGATATTCAAACCTTGGGTCTCTCATTAGACCAGCCTTGATTGCGCAATAGAGGCAGGCAATTAGTGGATGAGTTTTGAACCTGTGACTTGTTCAAAACCAAGCTAGTTTGTGTGTAACTTCATGAGATAGTACTGAGTACTTGTGAGGATTATTGTGCTATGTACTGTTACATGTTCTCTCCATATAATATACAAAATCGCTGAGGGGTTTTCAGCTATAAGCTTTCCCCATTACATATTGTGTTTATGTGCGCATGCGACTGTTTCTATTTCCGTAAATTGATGATTGATTGTAGAAGAGATTATGTGTTGCATATGAATTCGAATTAGTATGTGATCAGGATAATATCGGTGGATAAATCTTCATTATTCAACAAATTTCTACATGGTATCAAAGCGAGTCAATCATCGGGATCTATTGTAGTGATTACAATATTATTTCGGTAGACAGAGTATGTAACGGGCCAGGTAGCCTCTGGATCCATCCTTTCTCTGAAAGGTGATATATCCAGTAAATTCCCTTACAGTCGATCTCTGTGCTAGAAATAATTTTTTCTCATAGATCCAGAAGCAGTTGAGTTTTTTAGTTTGGAATTCGAATTTTGCAGCAGTTTGTTTTCTTGGTGCCGGAGTTGAAAATGTCTTTCAACGGTTTGCGACTCGAATATGCTCTTGAAGGCAGTTCGAATTATGTTGCATGGAAAGATCGCATGGAGGCAGTATTAGAAGATAATGGACTGAAGGAGTTCATAGATACGGATGTCCAAAAGCCCACTGATCCTGTTGAAGTCGAGGCTTGGCAAAAGAAGATGGCGAAATGTCGAAGGATTCTATTGGAGGGCGTGAAGGATCACATTGTATCCAGCCTGCATGGAAAAGCTTCTCCATATTTGATGTGGAAAGCGTTGACAGATCTATTCCAGAGTAAGAGCGACCAAAGGAAGCTGGCGCTCAAGGATAAGCTCAGAAACATTAAGATGGAGAAAGGAGACAGTATCGCCAAATACCTCACGAAGTTCACTCAATGCAGAGATGAGCTGGGAAGTGTGGGGGTGACTGTCGAAGATGAGGACATGGTGGACCTGGCTCTCCTTGGTCTTCCGAAGGCTTGGCATTCATATCAAGATAGTGTTAATGGTCGGGAGAAGTTTCCGGGATGGGAGCGCCTTTGGGCGGATCTCATGCAGGAGGAGATAAGGAGGACTACCAGGGACGGATCTTCATCAAAGGTATCTGATGAAGAAAATTGCGCTTTGGCTGCCAAAGCAAAGAAGGGGAAGAGCAAGAAGGCTTCTCAGTCTGGTGTGAAAGGCAAGAAGCAAGACATGTCCAAGGTGAAGTGTTTTCACTATCACCAGCACGGACACTATGCCACAAATTGTCCGCGGAAGAAGAAAAATAAGAAGGCTGCTGGATCTGCAGCGGGAGAGGCATTGGCTTCTCAATTCGAACTGGATTTTTCACTGATCGCATGCTTGGTTTCAAGTGTGATGGGATCAGTATGGTTCTTGGACAGTGGTGCGTCATTTCACATGACCGAAGATCGAGATCTGTTTTCAGATCTGGAGGAAAAAGATCTTGGAGTGCACATCGAGATGGGCGATGATGGTAGATACAGTGCGACCGGTATCGGTACCATTTCCTTTGAGAGGGAGTCTGGTAAACCTTTCATATTGAAGTAAGTTTTGCATGTTCCGGGATTGATGAAGAATCTGATCTCTGTGGCGATGTTGGAAGACAAGGGGTATGATGTGGTCTTCAGCGAAGGAAAATCCTTCCTGCGCAGTAAGACTACTGGAGAGACCCGGAAGATAGGGGTTCGAGTCAAGAACCTTTATCAATTGCAAGTAGATGGCTGCGCAGCAATGGCATGCAAGGCGGGAGAAGTGGTGAGCCGGGATGATGAGGGCGAACTGTGGCACAGGATATTGGGCCACCTTCACCATGGAGCTTTGAAGATCCTGCAGCAGATTTCTACTGGGCTTCCTAAGGGCACCCTTGCGCAGTCAGATCAGTGCAAGGGGTGTACTTTAGGGAAGTATTTGAAAGCCACCTTTCACGAGAAGGATAGTCGCGCCACGAAGATCCTTGAGAGAGTTCACACAGACGTGTGTGGTCCTTTCTCAGTATCTTCGACAGCAAAGCACAAGTAATATGTGATCTTTGTTGATGATTTCTCTTGGAAGTGTTGGATCTTCTTCAT
Organism: Pinus albicaulis; assembly: GCA_034641835.2. Taxonomy (NCBI): domain Eukaryota; kingdom Viridiplantae; phylum Streptophyta; class Pinopsida; order Pinales; family Pinaceae; genus Pinus; species Pinus albicaulis. The sequence continues at coordinate 881,722,111 of CM076579.1, read as the reverse complement.
GCAGAAGAAGAGCGAGACATTTTCAAATTTCTGTGAATTCAAGGCACTGGTTGAGAAGGAATCGGGGAAGCATGTGAAGGCTCTTAGGAGCGACAATGGTGGTGAATTCATCTCTACTAAATTCAAAGATTTTTGCAGCGCAAAAGGGATTCGGAGACAGCTCATCGCACCCCATAACCCACAGCAGAACGGGGTGGCTGAGCGGAAGAACAGAACGATCGTGAGTGCTGCACGGGCGATGTTGCATGATCAGGGCCTACCCCTTCACTTGTGGGCTGAGGCATGCAATACAGCAGTATATGTGCAGAACCGTTGTCCTCACAAGATTCTTGGCATGAGTACATCGGAGGAGGCTTATTCTGGCAAGAGGCCTGAAATTTCCCATTTGCAGATTTTTGGTTCTCCTGTCTAAATACATGTGACGAAGGATGCCAGAAAGAAGTTGGATCTGACCGCAGAGGTTGGAATATTTGTGGGGTACACTGATACACCTCACAACTATCGGGTGTATTTGCTAGACAGTCGCAAGACTGTTGTGCGACGGGATATCAAATTTCAGGAGGAGAAAGCCATGCAGTGTTCGCTTGAGAGGGAGCCACACTTGCATGCAGATGAGGAGCTGTTAGTTCCTAAGGAGGAGCTTCCGAATGTGGATCAGCCACAAGAGGAAGTTCGGGAGGTGGAAGAAACCACCCATGCAGCGCCAACCATCAGAGGGCGCATGCGCACTACAGAAGCTGAGCGACTGGCTTGAGATGCAGAGAAGGTTGTAGGACCACCTACAGCACAGCGCAGACAGAAGCAGTCACCGGATCGGTACACTGGATACATGGCTCTTGTGAGTCAATGTGTTGTGATGGAGCCATCCTCTTTTGAGGAAGCTGTGGAGGAACCCGCATGGGTTGATGCCATGATCGAAGAATATGATTCGATTGTCAGGAACAGTGCATGGGAGATTGTCCCAAGACCGGAGGGGAAATCAGTGGTGGGTTCGCGATGGATCTACAAAGTGAAGCAGGCGGCTGACGGGAGTGTGGAGAAGTACAAGGCGAGATTTGTCGCCTGTGGCTTCTCACAGATCGAGGGGATCGATTATGAGGAGACCTTTGCACCTGTCGCAAGGTACTCTTCCATATGGACGATCCTAGCTCTCTCAGCGCAGATGGGGTGGCACATCCATCAGATGGATGTGAAGACTGCGTTCCTCAACGGAGTCATTGAGGAGGAGGTGTACATAGAGCAGCCTGAAGGTTTCGAGATCTTCAGCAGTGAGTCGCATGTGTTCCGACTCAAGAGAGCACTGTACGGGCTGAAGCAAGCACCTCGTGCTTGGTACACTCGGATAGACAGCTACTTCACCGAGCTTGGATTCTCCAAGAGTGAGGCGGATCCTAACCTGTACCAGATTGTGGTGGAGGGGAAGCTGTTGATCATCGTACTGTATGTAGATGATCTGATTTTGACGGGTGATGAGCTGTTGATACTTTCATGCAAGGAGGACCTTGCTAGAGAGTTTGAGATGAAGGACTTGGGCCTCCTTCATTATTTCCTGGGATTGGAGATTTGGCAGCGCAGTGGAGGACTGTTTGTTTCTCAGGGTAAGTATGCCTGGGAGATTCTAGAGAGGTTCGGCATGCATGGCTGCAAGCCTATTGATACTCCTCTTCATGGTGGTTGGAGGAAGGAGGATGCTACTTCAGTGGAGGTAGTGGATGCCATTGTCTATCGACAGTTGGTGGGATCGCTTATGTATCTGGTCAATACACGACCCGATATATGCTATGCTGTTAACCAGCTTTCGCAAGCTATGGTTAAGCCTACCAAGCTCTTCTGGAAGGCAGGCAAGCATGTATTGCGTTATCTTGGTGGCACATCGGGATATGGTCTGTGGTACAGACAGGAGGATGGAGTGAAGCTTTCTGGCTTGAGAAGCTTCATGATGCGAATGGGGCGAGGCCCAACAGACGAAGTAGAGCACATGCAGGAGGTATTTTCGGCATTGGGTCAGCGGCGGTTTCTGGTATAGCCGGCACGAAGTCATGCTCAGGTGTCATGAAGGCAGAGTACATGGCAGCAAGCTTGGCTGCATGCGAGGCTATTTGGATGAGGAAGATCCTCGTTGGATTGTTCGGGTTGCATTTGGAGCCTACGGTGATTTATTGTGATAACCGAGTTGCAGCAAACTCTCTGACTAATCAGTTAGTAATTTCATGATAGATCCAAACACATCGACATCGGGTACCATCATATCAGAGATTGTGTGTAGCGGAGAATCATGTTACTTTCATACATTCCCACGGAGGATCAGGATGCTGATATCTTGACGAAGGCGCTCACCAGGAGAAAATTCGAATACCACAGAGGCAGGATAGGGGTTGCAGATAATCCATATCTTGTTGAGAGGGAGTGTTGAAAATGCAACATGATGATGGAGCTTAGTGAAATGAAGTCGCCTTCACTAAGTGGGCCCGCAGGCTATTTTTGGCGCAAAGTCTATTTTTAGACTATGTCTATTTTTTAGACATATGGAGCATGGTCTAGGAGTTGCAGTATGCTATTCTTGGATGATTGGTCGAGTTGGTAAAAATAGATGGACCTCTATTTTTAGACATATAGGTCGAAGTCTATTTTTAGACTACCTGTCTAAAAATAGGTTGGTCAAATATTATTAGCCCTTAATAATATTTGGACTCTAAACTTCAGTTTATTCTCTTACAGCACTTTAGTTGGAGCTACGGATGTGGCTCATGCATCTGACAGAAGGAATTACGCTATTCCTAGGGGTTTGGTGAGCTCATGCATGGTTGACTTCAGTTAGGACTTCAGTGGCAGAGTTTGGTGGAGTTGATGAGACAGTTGGTGGAGTTGTGTTCGGTTTAATTTAGTTGAACTAGTTGTGATTAGTTTAACTAGCTAATCAACTAGTAATGAGTGGAGTGAATTAAATATTATTTAATTCACTAATTATTAACTCATTATTCAACTCAAGAACACATCAGTTCACTACAGTGCATGGACAGTTCAGTGAAGACTAGTGAAAGAGGTAGGTGAAAGGGTTGAGATAGCTATCGGTTGTGACATTAGTTGTGCATGAGATTTGCACCACACTTGGAGGAAATTTCCCATGAGGATTGCGCTGTCAAGCCAAGGAGATTCGAACCTTGGATCTCTCATTAGACCAGCCTTGATTGCGCAACAGAGGCAGGCAATTATTGGATGAGTTTTGAACCTGTGACTTGTTCAAAACTGAGCTAGTTTGTGTGTAACTTTATGAGATAGTACTGAGTACTTGTGAGGAGTATTGTGCTATGTACTGTTACATGTTCTCTCCATATAATATACAAAATATCTGAGGGGTTTTCAGCTATAAGCTTTCCCCATTACATATTGTGTTTATGTGTGCATGCAACTGTTTCTATTTCCGCAAATTGATGATTGATTGTAGAAGAGATTATGTGTTGCATATGAATTCGAATTAGTATGTGATCAGGATAATCTCGGTGGATAAATCTTCATTATTCAGCAAATTTCTACAGGTTATTCATTGGCCTTGGTGGCATGTTCCCATAAGTTTCAATAATATATACTGAAACAATATGTGATGAAAGTGCATGCATACCTTGGATCAACTAATGTGCGATAACCTCTTGCAAGACCACAATATTTCCTTTAATCGGGATAATGGTGTCTCCAACTACTGGTAAGAATGATGACGACTCTTATATCAATGTACCAGTGCTAGAATCCACCTCCTCTTCCTCATGCATCTCTGGAATCATGCATGGGACTCTATATGTCAAGAGCTCAAGAATATCTTGCAAAGATGCAAGTTTCTCTTCTCTGGATACAAGTACTTCTGCAGCTGGTGGTGAATGTAGTGAAATCTTGTCTAGAGTGACAAGAATGACATCCTCCTTTGTTCCCTTAGGAAATGTCTCTTTGTGACACATCTCTGGTTTTCTCAAATCAAACTTCTTTCTCAACTTGTGAAAGAAATATGAATAGTTAGCCACCTTTGCATGCTCCACATTACCAAACCACCAATCATTGGCTTCACCTTGAAGATGAAGTGCTGCAATTTGGGCAACCTCTCCTTCAGCTACAGGATGTAGCTTGAAAAATGTATCTAACTCATTCCTCCAAGCCTTAATAGTGCTGGAGGAAGATCCATCAAATGTAAGAAAATATAATCTATTGAACATTTTTCTTCCATTGTTGTTATAGGATCCTCTTTCTTCTTTGATTTTGAAGAATTTTTGGATCTTTAGTTTCTCCTTGAATGCCCTAGATTGTCCTTTGTACTCTTCAAGATATAAACTAAGAGTCTCATGAGTCTCAGATTCTTTTCTTTCTTCATTTCTATACCATTCACCTTCTTCAAATAAAGTGGGTATAGTAGATCTATGAGGAGATCTGTGATCCTCTGGTCTTCTTTGTTGCTGATAAGAAGTACTAGGATCTTCTTCACCTTGAAACCTTCTTGAGGTTTCTTTTTGCCTTTCTTCCTTCATCTCATTGATCTCCTTGGAGAGATCCTTCATAGTTCTCAAGAAATATGTAACAAAACTTAATCCCTCCATTATAGTATATCTCTACTATATGCTTCTTCTTTTGATGAAAAATATGAAGTGTCCACAAGCTGAGCCAAAGATCATGCTCTGATACCACTATAATATCCCAAAAGGGAGAATGCAGTAATACTAAAACACAATATGATAATTGCAGCAAGATAAACAATAAATCTAAAGACAACAACATAATATACAGAGAAGCTAAGCCATTTTATTCATTGGAGATGGATTACAGTTACAACAGTGTAAAAATAGAGGTACTCTAGCCAAAGAGGTGACCTAGAATGACCCTACAAACATGCTACAAATAGCACTGCGTAACTGGAGAGCTATAGGAAGCAATATTGTGATGGCCCCTTTGCTGATGATGTAAATGTAGCTACTGCAAAGGGAAATTCAGATCTATGGATCTCAAGAACTCTAATGATGCCAAAATTCAAGATCTGGCCAATGTGATGGGAACCTAAGATAACCCAGAAAGGATTTTCCCAGATCTATGAGTTTGGAAAATCACCCTCCTAGGGTTTGATCCTTTGACTGTTGGGTTATGCAGATCTGAAGCTATATCTGATCCAAATATGGCTAAAATGTGTTGTAAAAACATATCTGAGCCTTGAGGGTTGATCCCTCCTTCAGATCTCCAATATAGAAGCTTGAGATCTTGTCTCTTCTTCCTCCTCCTCAAAATGCAGCAAATGAATATGTAGCTGCTAGAAAAACTGCATTGTACAAGAGGAAGAGACTCAATGGCTACTGGAATTTTCTACTATAAGCTCCAGGCTGATGGAAATGGTGATGGCAAGGTGAATGGATGATCCCTCACAGGATTACTAGCTGAAATGCAACAACTTCCTTCCTCCTATGGATATGCAATGATAGACTGTGCAATCCTTGATGGGATTGTTGTTGATAGGAGGTCAATAAAATTCGGCCTGATTTCATATCTGAAATGAGGCCTTGGGATTGCTGATCTTGAAGTCCAAGGCGATAGGAATAATCCTCCACCGGTTCTCCAGCTGATATACTGAAGACAAATTCCTCCTCCCAAAGTGATCTTCAGAAATTGCGTAATTCGTAAAGGTAGGTGTTCTGCAAAGAGTCGAAATAGTGTGGCACCAAAGCTTGATGATTAATGGTAGCTCAGAATAACCTTCCCAAAGTTGGCCCACAAGTCCCCTATGGGTAAGGGTGGGATTCCCGCTTAGGAACACCCTGTGCTAAACAACACTACAAACTTAGCTAAACAACATAAGAGTGCATGGAAATGTCACCTGACAAATCCTGATCTAAACTGATCATGAAATCATAAACTAAATCCTACCTCTAATGTTTCCTTCATCTCCTTTATATACAAAGTGAGCCTTCCCAAGCCCTGGCCCACCTCTAAACTGCGTTTTTCATGTGGACATAATCCTCCATGGTTGACTGTGCTGCCCCTCCAAGTCCTCCATTATGTCTACATGCAATGTGAACCCTCTCCATAATGTGTGCATTAAATGCACTACTTCCTCCATCACTTCATCATGATTGCTCTATGATCTTACATTATATTCCCTCCATGATCTCAGTTGACTGCTTCAACCTCCATGATCTATCTCATTAATGAGACATGATCTCCACTCCATTCACATTATTAGCTTCTCCACTACTCCATTATGTAGATCTATGTTAAATCAATCCACATTCACACATCAAAAGTGGATCTTATTCTTCCTTGAGGATTGTGGGTCCCTCCACCCTTTTTTTTACTTAATTAATTAAGAAAATTAAGAACTCTAATATTCCAAATATCATGTGAAAATTTGGGAATATTACATTCCTCCCCGGAAAAATGTTGCATGTCCTCAAGCAACTACAAAAGTAGATGCAAAGCCATATATTCCCCTCCAAATGGCATCCACATAAGGAAGGCCTTATCCATTTGCTGCAATGTGTTATGCATGTTTGGTTCCAAAGTTGTCTCTCAAGAATGCATAGAATGACCTCCAAATGTATAGTTAGATTCCCTTATTTCTCCACTAAGTGCCAAGTGACCACCATATGTTGTCCAACATCATCATCAATATATGAGATACATAAAATAAAGTGGTTCTTCCCACAAAGAAAAAGTCCCATATCACAAATCATTTCTTCATCCCATGTTTCATGAAGTAAATTGAGCATTGGCATGCCCTCATATTTAGCCTTGTTGGCCTTGTTGGATCCAAGCATCATTCCAACACTATGCAAAAGAATAAATAGATATATATGGGTATACAAATATTTCAAACCATATTCTCCCAATAATAACCATCGGAGTAGGGCCTCTTTCTTCCATCCTCCATCTCCACCATGCAAGATGGACAAGCCAAACTCCCCCAAAAGCAACTAAAGCAACAAGAGATCTTGTTGCCTTTTCACCTCCTCATGTGCATCATGGAGTAAAAACATACTGATAGACATGTGGAATTTCACATCAGCCCAATATAGGCAAACACCATTAATACACATCATGAGAGTATCATACCAAGTTCTACACAATACAAAACACATAGACATAGGAGATTTCATGTGATGGCCAAACTCTCTCAAGGGAAACCAAAGTAAACATGAATTCTTTTGTTGCAATCCATAATTGATACACAAGGCAAGAATCAGAAAAATATGAGTTATTGGGTGGTAACCATACTCACCCAAGAGAAGCCAGTGCAGCCATGTCTCCTTCTTCATTTCATGAATGTTATTCAGGGCCTGGATCAAAGAAATAGGAGCCTTTGGGTAGTAACCAAACTCACCCAAGAGCAACCAGTGTAATCAAGCTTCTTGCTGGCCCATGTCATATATCTTCAAGTGGTCATCCAATCCCTTGCTTATCATCCTCACCCACTCATCCCAATGTGTATGATGAATGATGTTTGCATAAACATGGTATCCCCCCTTTGTATAATACAATTCTCCTAAAACTGATGAAGAACTTTCACTCCATGGCATGTTGAAGTGCACCTGCAATGAGATCTCTTAATGAGACCTTCTTCCCATCAATGGCCTTCCAAAACCAATGACGTTCTGCATCTGCTGTAGGTAGAAATTTCTCTTTGAGATGTGAGATGCTCATTGAGAAAGATTCATCTTGAAAGGGGAAAATATTTCCCATCTCAATATGTCTAATATCTATCATATTTCTCTCCATTGCTTCATGAGTGAAGCTACCATATGATTTCTCCCATAAGGAATGGGTCCTCTTCTTCTCACTACTTCTTATGAAAAATGCTATAGATCTGCAAGATGATGTATATGTTGTCTCAAAGCAAGGCACAGTGTTGATCTCATAACCAACCATTGTACATAGGATCATGCTCATCCCATCTTTTGAAATTCCACATTTCAACTCAAAGGGTTGAATGTAGTTTAACAATGAAAAATTGGGATATTTTTTCATCTCCTCCTTGAGTATATCAAGGGTCCTCTGTGAAGTGATATGTTGCTTCTTCAAAAAGCATGTTGTTATAACCCTTGGTTATGCATTGGCCTTGATGGCATGTTCCCATAAGTGTCAATAAGATCTACTGAAACAATATATGATTAAAGTGCATGCATACTTTGAATAAAATGATGTGTGGGAACCTCTTGCAAGACCACAAGAGTTCCTTCAACCGGGATAATGGTGTCTCCAATTACTAGTAAGAGTGATGAATGCTCTTATATCAATGTACCAGTGCTGGAATCTACCTCCTCTTTCTCATGCATCTTCTGAATCATGCATGGGACTCTATATGTGAATATTTCGAGAATATCTTGCAAAGATGAAAGTGTCTCTTCTCTGGATACAAGTACTTCTACCGCTGGTGTTGAACGTAGTGACCCCTTGTCCAGGGTGACAAGAATCACATCCTCCTTTGTTCCCTTAGGAAATGTCTCTTTGTGACACATCTATGGTTTTCTCACATCAAACTTCCTTCTCAACTTGTGAAAGAAATCTGAATATTTAGCCACCTTTGCATGCTCCATGTGACCAAATCACCAATCATTGGCTTCACCTTGAAGATGAAGTGTTGCAATTTTGACAACCTCTCCTTCAGCTACAGGATGTAGCCTTAAAAATGTATCTAACTCTTTCCTCCAATCCTTAACAGTGCTTGAGGAAGATCCATCAAATGTAGGCAAATAGAATCTATTGAGCCTTTTTCCTTTATTGTTACTATAGGATCCTCTTTCTTCTTTGATTTTGAAAATTTTTTGGATAGTTAGTTTCTCCTTGAATTCCCTAGACTGTGCTTTTTACTCTTCAATATATAAACTAAGAGTCTAATGAGTCTCAAATTCTTTTCTCTCTTCATTTCTATATCATTCACCTTCTTCAGAGAAAGTGGGTATAGTAGATCTATGAGGAGATATGTGATCCTTTGGTCTTCTTTGTTGCTGATAAGAAGTACTAGGACCTTCTTCAACTTGAAACCTTCTTGAGGTTACTTTTTGCCTTTATTCCTTCATCTCATTGATCTCCTTAGAGAGATCCTTCATAGTTCTCAAGAAAGATGCAGCAAAACTTAATCCCTCCATTATAGTAGATCTCTACTATATTCTTCTTCTTTTGATGCAAAAGATGAAGTGTCCACAAACTAAGCCAAAGATCATGCTCTGATACCACTGTAATATCCCTAAAGGGAGAATGTAGTAATATTGAAACACAATATGAGAACTACAGCAATATAAACGATAATTCTAAAGAAAAAAATAGAATATACAGAGAAGCTGAGCCATTTTATTTATTGGAGATGGATTATAGTTACAACAGTGTAAAAATAGAGATACTCTAGCCAAAGAGGTGGCCTAGAATGACCCTGCCAACATGCTACAACTAGCACTGCATAACTGGAAAGCTATAGGAATAAATACTACGTTGTCCCCTTTTTTGATGATGTACATGTAGCTGCTACAAAGGGGAATGCATATCTATGGAGCTCAGGAGCTTTGATGATGCCGAGATTCAAGATCTGGCCAATGTGATGGTAACCCAAGATAACCCAGAAAGGATTTCCCAGATCTATGAGTTTGGAAAATCACCCTCCTAGGGTTTGATCCTTTGAATATTGAGTTATGTAGATCTAAAGCTAGATCTGATACAAAGATAGCTGAAATTTGTTGTACAAACAGATCTGAGCTTTAAGTGTTGCTCCCTCCTTCAGATCTCCAAGCTAGAAGCTTGAGATCTTGTCTCTTCTTCCTCCTCCTCAAAAAGCAGCAACTGAATATGCAGCTGCTGGAAAAATTGCATTGTACAAGAGGAAGAGACTCAATGCCTGCTGTAATATGCTGCTATAAGCTCCAGGCTAATGGAAATGGTGATGGCAAGGTGAAGGGATGATCCCTCATAGGATTACTAGCTGAAATGATAGCAACTTCCATCCTCCTCTAGATCTGAAATGATGGACTGCGGAATCCTTGATGGGACTACTACTGATAGGAGGTCAATAAAATTTGGCCTGATGCCAGATCTGAAATGAAGCTCTGGGATTTCTTATCTTGAAGTCCAAGGTGATAGCAATAATTCTCCACCATTTCTCCAGCTGATATACTGAAGACAACCTCCTCCTCCCAAACTGATCTTCAGAAATTACGTAATTCCTGAAGGTAGGTGTTCTATAAAGGGTGGAAATAGTGTGGCACCAATGCCTAATTATGAATGGCAGCTCAGAATAACATTCCCAAAGTAGGAACACAAGTCCCCTATGGGTAAGGGTGGGATTCCCGCTCGGGAACACCATGTGCTAAATAGCACTGCAAACTTAGCTAAACAGCATAAGAGTGCATGGAAATGTCACATGAAAAATATTGATCTAAACAGACCATCAAATCATAAACTAAAGTCTGCCTCCAATGTTGCCTTCAGCTCCTTTATATACAAAGTGAGCCTTCCCAATCCCTGGCCCACATCTAAATTGCATTGTTCATGTGGACATAATCCTCCATGGTTGACTATGCTACCTCTCCAAGTCCTCCATCATGTCTACATGTAATGTGCACCCTCTCCATCATCTATGCATTAAATGCACTACTTCCTCCATCACTTCATCATGAATTCTCTATGATCTTTCATTAGATTCCCTCCATGATCTTAGTTGACTGCTTCAACCTCCATGATCTATCTCATTAATGAGACACGATCTCCACTCCATTCACATTAGTAGCTGCTCCACTACTCCATTATGTATATCTATGTTAAATCAATCCACATTCACACATCAAAAGTGGATATTATTCATCCTTGAGGATTATGGGTCCCTCCACCCTTTTATTTACTTCATTAATTAAGAAAATTAAGAACTCTAATATTCCAAATATGATGTGAAAATTTGGGAATATTACACATTCCCTCCATTTCAGTCCATTACCCTAGGGTTTCAACTTCAAATATGGTTGAAGAGGAGAACAGAACTATTAGTTTGGAACAGAGACCAAACCAGCAACTATTAGTGAGGGAAAGTCATTAGACATGAACCAGCAACTACTAGAGAGCTTATGGAATCTCCCATCACTGTGTTATGTTTCAAATATGTAGGTTGTTTTGAATTTTGTGAGAAAGTGGAAAAGATCCAGTATCATCCAATGTTGTCGAGATTGTTCATTTCCAATCTTCATGACAGACAGGTCACCCTTGCCGGGTTAATTTCACTATGTCCACTAATATCATTTCAGCTACTATAGGGATCCCAAATTTAGGATAAAACCATTTTAAACAAGGAAACCTTGATCATTGTTACTATGAGCCATATCTTAAACCAAGATACAAGGATGAAAAAAAGACAAATTTTCCTTTCTCTCATCTCCTTCAGAGATATGTCGCCATGATGAAATTCATCATGAAATACTTCACCTGTGAGGGGAGGTTTTCTGGACACTATTCTTATCATATCCAGCTCCTCATGCTCTTCACTAGAGTCAGAATACTTCACATACCCTATTATCTCTCGCACAGTATTGAAAAAATGGCATATATTTCCCAAAAGAGAGATTTTGGTCATCAAATGTAGATTATTTTCCACCACTCCCTCATCACAATGATAGTCATGTATCAGCTTGATGAAATGAACATTCCATGGGACACCTTCATATCAAATGAGATTTTTACTACCCCACCTAGTCATCATGACCAGAATGCCCCTTGATCATCTCATCCTCCCACATCTATTCATCCATCTTAGCCTGCTGCTCATACATCATCACCAAGTCAGTTTCATTCACCTCATATTGATCCTTATTCTTCACCTTTATATGACCCTACATCATCATCACATCATGATTCAGATTCATCAAGCGGTGAGGAAGATATTGAGGCAGCATGGGCTAATTTGACTGAGGTTGACCCTTTTCCCAAAAATTACCAGAGAGGCTATAGGCATGTGTTTTCTTCACTTGGAGTGAAAGGGTTCGTGCCTTATTCATCAAAACAACAGGTAGACAAAGGTAAGGAAAAGGAAAAAGAGCCAAAATTTGATGATGAGGAGGGAAAACATGAGACAGAACATGAATTTCAGTTGATCAACTTAAGTGAAGGAGATGAAGACAAAATCACCAATGTAGAAATTAAAGGAAAAGAGGAAAAGGTTAATGAACTTCATATTAATATTTAGAGGTCAAAATATGTGATTGACTTCCTTGAGCAATAAAATCAGTAGGTGAAGACCAAGAAGGCCATTAATGAGGTGAAGTGTATCAAAGAACAAAGAGAGGCAGAAAAGGCTAAAGCCTTGCTTGAGGAAAAATTAGAAAGGTTTGGTGAACCTGATGATGAGGAAGATTATTCTTCAATACAGAGACCAAGGACTAGAGGGCTGAAAAGAGCTTTAGGCCTAGAGAGACAAAGGGAAGCTGAGCTAGCAGACTAGCTTACCTTAAATGAACAACTTGCCCAAGAAATCAGCAAGGAAAGGGAACCATGGCTTGATAGAGCCAATCTACATTTGGATAATTTTCTAGAGAAGGCAAACAAGGACAATGAATTTTTTAGGGCAAGGATCAAACTTCATGCACGGAAAGAGACAATTTCATTGGCCAAGCTCAAAAGAGCAAGCAAGAGCCAATGCTAAAATTGAAGATTTGACCAAGAAAGGAGAGAAAGAGAAGTTAGAAATACTTTTTGAGGTGTCACTCCATGCCTAAAACACTTGATGAGCAAGTACCCTCACCATTTTGACAAAATTTAGGCACACTTTGCACTTTTATTCATTTCTGTGTTTTCAGGTATTTTTGTACACAGAAAAATTTTCCAAAGGCGCAGTGACCTGGACTCTACGCTCTTTTTTGGGGCCTCCAAATGACAAATGGCCACCACCAGCATCTTCATATTGATGAGGACATCAACCCTAGCAAATTTCAAAGTTTTTTGAGGAGAACTAGTCCATCAAAAGTTCCAAAAACCATCAAATTTTCATGTTTCTGCCTCCAAATCGACCTGGTCGCTGCACGTATACCAGTATTGGGAGAACAGGTTTTTGACAGGGAAAATGAGCACCCTTTTCAAACTAGTGGTAGTTTTGGAAAATAGACTAAAATTTATTTCCAATGAGCTATCTTGGAGTTGATTGGGACATCGAGAAGGCACTCAAAACCAGCCTTGAATAGAGGTCATTTTTTCTGCCTGGACGCTGTGCATTTGACAAGGAAAATGCATTTTTCACAGTCTTCAGCAATTTTTTGATTTTCACTCCAATTTCACTTTTACCTTAGGAAATTAGGAAATTACTTATGTAAATGGTAAATATGAATGTAAAAATTATGTTTTTACTTTTATCTAGGGTAAGTACATTAGGTAATTCAATCAGTTGAGTTGTAATGAATCAGTTCATTAGAGATAGGATTGAGTCACTTTTCTCATCCTATACTCTAGCTATCAGTTTAGCTTTTTGTGTAATATCTCCCTCACCTCATGGATTCGACCCCTATGGATAAGTGGAGGTGGTTTTGAGGTATATTTAGCTCAGATCGTCAGAGGATTCAAGGGTTGGCATCAGTTTGAATGTTAGTGTATTGATCAAGAAACAGTTTGGCCTAGATATTAATGAAAAATTGCAGCTATTTCCTTGGGATTCAAGTGGTATGAATGTTTGACATAGTTTCTTCTTTGTCATCATTTGTATGAATTTTTTGTAAGCTCATAAACCTTTTCATGTCTATTATATGTTAAATTTCAAGTCGAAAGGTAGAATACATGTTTTTCATGCTTTGCTTTGGGAAATTTTTCATAATCTGTCCATTTTCTTCAGTTTAGGGAGAACTCATCCCCTATGCTCTTCCTAGCTCCTCATCAGTCTTAAACCATCTCACCAAACCACCTTCAAGTGTTGAGCCTTCTATCTACCTTACCCCATCGAATGGACTGCAATTCCATCTCATTGGCCCTAACTTAGTCCCCTTGACCTAATCCTCATTCAGTGAGCCCAACCCCAATAAAAACAAACCTCTACATTTCATACCTAACTTTCAAACAACAATTTCTGAGCCCTTGGCTGTGACCCTTTGAAGAGGGAGCCCTCTGCGACTTGGTAGGTGTTATTGAAAACCAGCTCCAAAAATAGAAGAAAAGAGATATCAATGCCTTAGAAATAAGCCACTTCGAGGGGGCAACCTCCAATACATTACATAAATGAACAATTGTTGGATGATACAAATGAACAAAACCTCCTTCTATATATAGGAGTCCATGGGGCCACAATATAATCCTAGTGGGGCCACAATGTAATCCTAGCCGACCTAACAATAATAATGTAAGGGCACAATAATAACAATATGGGGGTTACAGGGGTACAACGATAACAATAAGTGGGGCTACACTAACAACTAGAAATATAGGGACCTAACGTGCCCCTGTCCTTAAAAAAAGGGTTGTCCACAAAACTTGAGTAGCTTTCGGTGCTTCTATATAAAATTCTCATCCTCCCATGTAGAATCTTCAGTGGGTAAGTTCTTCCACTAGATGAGATACTCTAAAATTAATCGATTTCGTAGTTGTCAAGTTCTTGTTTCCAGGACCGCTTCAGGTACCAATATGATTTTCCTTCCTCATCAAGTTCTGGCAATATTTTTTGAACTAGAAGATTTTCACCTATAACCTTCTTTAAGCATGAAACATGGAAAACTGGATGCACTCGTGAAGAAGCAGGAAGCTCCACTTTGTATGCCATAGTACCAATATTTTGCAACACCTTGTAAGTACCATAGTACTTTAGCGATAATTTATTATCCTTCTTAACTTACTTGAGGGACATTTGTTTGTATGGTTGTAGTCGTAAAAATACCTAGTCTCCTACATTAAAACTTCTCTCGCTGTGATGTTGATCTGCCTGTTGTTTCATTCGATTTTGTGCCAAATTCAGGTTATCCTTTAAGAGTTGGAGAACTTCTTGTTGATGTTCAATGTGATCTTCCACTGCTTGAACCTTTGAATTTTATCTTAAATATTATGTGATGGATGGTGGATGATATCCATAAAGTGCCATAAATGGGGTCATTTTTTAACAGGTATGGAAGGAAGTATATACCATTCAATGAGAGGTAACCACTTGACCCCATTGTGTTTGTTTATCGGATACAAAACAACGAACATATCCTTCCAAACATTTATTTACTATCTCAGTTTGACCATCGGATTGAGGATGATAAGATGAGCTATGAGCTAATTGAGTACCCAATCAAGAAAATAACTCCATCCAAAAATTTCAAGTAAAAATGAGATCTCTAGCGCTCACAATAACCTTTGGGTTTCCATGTAGCTTTTGAATTGTTTACATAAATGTAGTAGCAACTGTACTAGCTTTAAATGGATGAGATAATGCACCAAAGTGTGCATACTTGGTGAGTCTATCAACTACCACCATGATGACACACTTTCCTTCGGACTTAGGTAAACATATGATAAAATCTATTGAAATATCCTCCCAAAATTGGCTTGGAATGGATAAAGGTTGTAGAAGACCCGGGGTCTTAATTTTCTCAACTTTATTCTGCTGACAAACAAAACATTCTGCCACAAACTTTTGAATATCAGATTTAAGGCCATCCCAAAAAAATTCTTTCTTCACCCTGTGGTAAGTTTTTAAAAATCATGAGTGTCCTCCTAAAGGAGAAGTGTGCAATTCCAAAATAATCTTTTGTTTTAGTTGGGTATTCTTACAAATATATAACCGATCTTTGTACCATAAGGAATCATTTTTCCAACTAAATGTATCGGATGTACTAGGATCTTGCTGCAACTTTTGAATGAGTGTCCACTCTTCTTCATCCTTCTTTCATTCATCTCTTGCTTCGGTTATCCAATCTAGTTGGATAATAGAAATGGCACAAAGAAATGCTTCCACCTCTTCATTCTTTCTTGACAGTGCATCTGCAACAACATTTAGCTTCCCTTTTTTGTAGATTATTTCAAAGTCATAACCCAACATCTTTGTGACCCATTTTTGCTCCTCTTCTGAGGACATTCTTTGTTCCAAAAAGTGTTTAAGACTATCATGAGTCATTTTTTACCTTGAAGTGTCTTCCCATTAGGTGAGTTCTCCATTTCTTTAGTGCATGAAGTATTGCTAACATTTCCTTCTCATAAATAGGTTTCTGTAAATACTTTCCTTTGATTGGATGACTTTCAAAAGCAATGGGTTTTCCTTCTTGCATTAAAACAACACCAATTCCATTTCTTGAGGCATCACATTCCACAATAAAGGTTTTTGTGAAGTTTGGCATAGCTAAGACTGGTGCTAGGCACATTGCCTCTTTAAGATGTTCAAAGGCCTTAGTTGCTTCAGGAGTCCATGAAAATGCATCTTTCTTCGATAATGTTGTTAGAGGTGATGCTATTCTCCCATAATTCTTAACAAACTTACACGATAATATCACCTTCAACCGAAAATGTAGTGATTATGGTTGTGGGGAATTTCCATTCCTTAATGGCTTTAATTTTGTTAGGGTCTACCTTAACACCCTCGTGAGATACAATATGACCCAGATATTCCACCTCTTGTACTCCAAAGAAACATTTGGATGTTTTTTTATATAATTGTTTCTCCTGCAATATTTTGAGCTCCCTGTCAACATGTTGAACGTGATCCTTCCAAGACCTGTTGTAGATTAGTATATCATCAAAAAATACTAGTAAAAATTTTCGAAGGAAGGTTTTGAAAATGGAATTCATCAAGACTTGAAATGTAGAAGGTGCATTGGTAAGACCAAAAGGCATGACCAAAAATTCATAATGACCCTCATGAGTTCGAAATGTTGTTTTCGAAATATCTCCCATCTTCATTCTAATTTGATGATATCCTGAACGAAGATCCAACTTGGTAAAATAAATTTCTTCGTGTAATTCACCCAATAATTCATCAATCACAGGAATGGGAAATTTATCTTTAATGGTGAGCTTATTGAGCTCCCAAATAAATTTCTCCATGTAATTCATCCAATAATTCATCAATCACAGGAATGGGAAATTTATCTTTAATGGTGAGATTTTTGAGCTCCCTATAATCGGGACACATGCGCCATGATCCATCCTTCTTGTGTACCAATACTACAGGAGCAGAGAAAGAACTTTGACTAGGTTGAATTATACCAGCCTCTAACATTTCTGCAATCATACGTTCAATTTCACTCTTTTGGACATAAGGATATCTGTAAGGTCATATGTTTGGAGGAACACTTCCTGGAATCAAATGAATAGCATGATCATGATCACGAATAGGTGGGAGTCCTTTGGGAGTATCAAACACATTGGAATGATTGTCCAAGACTCTTTGGAGATCTAGAGAAATAGATGATTTTGATGTTGGAACTTCTAGTGAGCATAATTGTGCAATTACGCCTCATTGTTATTTCTTCAGAAGATTTGTCATGACATTAGAGCTTATTATTTTTCCTGGCTTCCCTATGATACCCCGTAATTTGATTTCCTTTCCTTCCGAAAAAAAATTCAAGAAAAATTCTTGAAAATTAAAAGCTACCATCCCCAAAGATTGTAACCATTGTACTCCTAGTACGACATCAACACCTCCTATTGGGATGGAAAGCATTGGAATATTCAATACATATTCCCCCATGGATAGCTTGATATTATGGCATTTTCCAGAGCAATTTATAGTTCCTCCATTTGCAACCATCACTTGACATTCTGGTGCTGGGTATAGGAAACAATTCAATTCCTTCGCTACCTTACAATGAATAAAATTATGGGTACTACCTGAATCAATCAACACTATTACCTTTTTCTTCTTGATATGTCCTTCTATCTTGAGAGTTTGAGGAGTGGTAATTCCTGCCAATGCATTACACGATATGGTCAAACTCATTTCTTCCTCTTCTAGGGCTGGTTCCTGGTGTATATCCTCTTCTTATTCATTTTCTTCTTCCTCTTCACAATCTATGTAAAATAATTTCTTCTCAGCACACTTATGACCTTTAGTGTATTTGCTATCACAACTGTAGCAAAGCCCTTTTGCTCTTTTTTCTTCCAATTGTTGTGGTGTCAACCTTGTGGGTTGTGGAAATCTAGAAGTAGCAACAATTCCATCTTTATAGAAGTGAGTGGTAGGCTTCCTTGTCGCCATAATTTTACATTCAATTTTTCTTGCCAACCTGAATGCCTTCTCCAATGAATCAGGTTCCAAAATGTGAACTTCATGTTGAATGTTATCCTTTAAAGTACCTATGAAGAGATCAATCCTGTGTTCCTTTGGAATATCAGTTACCCTTATATTCAATTTTTGGAAGTCCTCAATGTGCTGCCCCACTAAACCCTTTTGTTTGAGATTTATCAATTGGCTAAAGAAGGTGTTGCTCTTTGTATCCTCATAATGTGCTATCATTTCCTCCGTAAAAATTGACCTAGTGAAAAAAAATTTAGGGGAGCAAAGCCATCGATACCATACAAATGTATTTTGTTCTAGATGTAAAGTTGCAATGCATACCTTTTGTGTGTTTTGCAAATTATTGAGATCAAAATATTGCTCCATCTGTAGTATCCATGTTACGGGATCCTTGCCATCAAACTTCCTTATATCCATCTTTGGAATATGGTGGTTCTTCCTGCCAATATTAGAGTTTATGAAATCATGATTATCATTTATTTTGTTCTCATCATTAGTTTCCTCTATTATCTTTTCACCATTAGGAAACATTTGTTGTATCAACTTTGTCAAACCTTCCATGTCTACTTTTAGATCATTCTTCATGTTTTCCATTTTAGCTTCCATGTCATCCATCTTAGCTTCCATGCCAACTTCCATGCCATCCGTATTATCTTCCAAACTATTCATCTTAGCTTCCACGTCTTTCTTCAAACCATCCATTTCAATTTTTTTTTCTCTTTGCGATAACAAAATTTGGTGCACTTGCTCATGGACTTTTGATATCTCATGTTGCATTTCTTCGTCTTCATGAGTCATAGTAGAGCCTTATGAACGCTTAATGGGTGTTGAGTTCTTTTTAGGAGGAATTTTAGAACCCAATACTGATATCTATGCTCAATAGGCCTTTAGAATCAGCTAGAACTGATTTTTCAAACAAGACTTATGCAATTTGAAAAAAATACACACCATTTTTCTTGATTTTGAGGAACTTGATATTGAAACTGAATTATCTCTGTGACTTTGGATCTTCAAAATCTGAAATTTTGCCCTGAATTCACCCTCTGAATCTTCTTTCGAATGCCACAGGTCTGACCTGATTTGGATTCTTCAAGGCAAAGTTATGTCCAATCTCCCACAATGACCCAATTATGGACTAGTTCAGTATAGCGCAGTTGTACGACTTGCCACATGTCACTGTTTCCTCCTTTGGCCTTGAAATTGATATACAGGAAACTAAAATCCATGCACTTGTGGCCAATTTTTACATCATTTAAATCCGATGCTCGGAGAGAGAGTTATGAAGGTTTTCCCATGATAACCTCTTTGAGATGAAATTTGGGGGCCTGAAAAAGACCTAAATTCCACAGATCATATCTCTTAAAATATTGTGAACCAAGCTCCGAAATTGTGTGACGATGTTCCTCATGATTTCAGCTTCGCTCTCTAAAAATTTCAGCTTCTGAAAATTCGTAGAAAAAAAGTTATAGAGAAAATTCCACGATGACATGTTTAAGTGAAATTCAGGAGCCTGCAAAAAGCCCTACCTTCCACAAATCATATCTCCGAAAATATTGCGAACGAAGCTCTGAAATTTTTCGATGATGTTCCTCAGGATTTTTGCTTCGCACCCTCAAAATTTAGCTTCTGAACCTTCGTAGAAAAAAACTTATAGCGAAAATGCCACGATGACTTGTTTGGGCCAAACCCTAGAATCCAAAGCTCTGATACCAAATGTTGTGAAACCAACTCCAAAAATAGAAGAAAAGAGATATCAATTCCTTAGAAATAAGTCACTTCGAGGGGGAAACCTCCAATACATTACATGAATCAAAAATTCTGGGATGATACAAATTACAAAACCTCCTTTCTATATATAGGAGTCCATAGGGCCACAATTAATCCTAGCCGACCTAACAATAATAATTTAAGGGCACAATAATAACAATATGGGGGTTACAAGGGTACAATAATAACAATAAGGAGGTTATGCTAACAACAATAAGGGACTATACTAGTAATATAGGGACCTAACAGTAGGGCTAGATACCAAGTCAAAAGCTTGGTTTGTGGTTACCTTTGTTGGGATTCCTTCCTCAGCCTTGGGAATCTGGTGGAGTGATAACAAACCATATATGTCATTTACTTTAATTCAAGAGGATGATTAGTCTTTATTCACATTTTCCCAGTGAAAACGACGTCACTAAGCACTGGAAGAAGATGTGTGGTGGTACTAGTGACACATTTTAGCATAAGCCATTGGCTATGAGGGTTCACCAAGTATTACCAATGACTTTCATGGTTGACCTTAGATAATTTTTTAAATTTTCTCAGCTTTCATCTTTGACCAATATTTCCATGACTTTATCAATTCTTTGACATCTGGTAAGGCACCTTCAGGGAATTCCTGGATTAAATTTTCATCAAGAATATTTTCACTAACATATTCAGTGATATTGTTGGAGATATCTCTAGCACTGAAGATGTCTATTTCTGCTTGCTTTAGCCTGATGTCCCAATCTCTGAAAACAATTTCTTTCTGCGATTCTTCTATTCTAGGGAGATCGACTGCTTTACCTTTAGCGTTGTCTTTCAAAGATATATATTTATAAATCTCCTCTTCTATATCTTCATAATATATCCTCAAATCGAACATTTGATTCATAAGTGAATCACTTGATTGGAATAAATCATTTATTCTTGCTAGCTTGTGGCAAAAGGTTACCTGTTGTTGTGCAAGGAGAGTGTTAAGATCCCTTGTTTCCTTCCTGAACTCGTCTATTTTTTGTTTAACTTTCAATTTCTCTATCCTGTGTTGAAGTTCCTGGGTTTGTGCATCTTTTGTTTTCATATCAGCCTCATACTGAAGCTTCAATTCATTAAAAAAAATTTGTAGTTTTTCAAGTTTAGCTTTACATTATTGTTCAATACTCAGTCTTTCATGTTGTAGGCCCTGTTCTAGTTGTTGTATTTTTTCATCCTTTTCTTTGATCAATTGTTTCACCTCAGAGGCCTTTTTTATGGTAGTTGTGGCATATTCTCTTGTGAATTTCAATAGCCTTGTGAGGTCCTCTGAGGGGTTTGTTTGGGGATATTTCCAAACAACATCAAGAGATAAATTTCTAGGAACCAAGTCCTAGTTTTTCTCTACCCCTATCCTTTTACTTTGTCTACTCATGACAACCTTATTCTTGGGACTGTAAAACACATCCAGAGGTGGTATCTCTTCAATTTTTAGAACGACTTGGGAATTTGGGAATGTCGGAATTATTTCAAAATCATCAGGATCAATTTCCTTGTCAGAAGCCCCAGTAGTGAGCGAGGTCTTCCCAATAATCTCAAGAGTGTGAGAAAAATATTTTTGAACTGGAGTTTTCTAACTCTTGGGATGCTTTAGTCTGAATATCCAGATTGAACTAATCACAAATATCATCTAACTCATTGCATTCTTGTAATTCTTTGGCTTGATCATTTGATGATGAGGTTTTTTCCTTTTCCTGTAATGCATCACTTCACTTTGATGAAATCATCAAGGGCGTATCTTGCTGAGTATTTTGTTCATAAATCCTCAACGAATCTAGAGGCAAGTTTTCTATCCTCTTATTTCGGTAATGTCTGAACCTGTTTAATTCTTCGGGAGTGAGCTGAGAAGTCACTAACCTCTTCTCTTGTGAATAAGTTTGGGCCGGTTGAAATAAATAATCAAATACATCTGGTTCATGAGTGAATTTCCTTATCTTGACCTCTACAGTGAAATTCATTGTTGTATCATTTGGATCAAATTGTCTGTTTGGGATAGTAGGGAAATTCAAACATTAGATTTGGTCAATTTCAAGCACAGCATGCTTGAATTTTTCCAAGCCATAAACTCCACATTGAATAGGAAAATATGGCCAAATGGATTTTTTAGCATACTTTAGGGCTTTGGATATACCATTCTCAACAGTTTGGTAAACAGTTTCCAGGGCTAGAATCTTACTAGGGACATATAATGGAAGTACATGTGGGTTGGCTAAAATATCGAAAATTTGGACACAGGTAAAATAATCTTCTCCGAACCATTTTCTTATAGCTATAAAATCATTGTTGGCTTATTTGGAAAGTCTTGGGGTATTCTCATCAAAAACATCTTGGAACATTAGTAGCATAACCCCATGGCAGATTTTATATAAATATGGTTGTAAATTGGACTTCCAAAGTATATCGTGATAAATATGAATAGGCTGAGGGTCTTCTAGGGTCCATTTCCATCCCATGCATGGGAAATCATAAGTAAAGGAGACAACATCCATAATGTAAGCACTCATGTAAAAATGAGGCACAATATTATTAGAAAATTGTGCTTTCCTGTAAGTAAGAATTTGGGAGGCTATACTATTGGATAATATAGTTTCCCAATCCATTATATTGTTGAGAATTTGGAGGGCTGTAGGTTAATACAAATTCTCTTCTTGATAATTACTTGTGACCTTATTTGTGATACTTATGTATTCTTCTTCCTTTTAGTTTATTTAATCTTTCATCAAGTCAATTATCAAAATGCACGAGATTGTATTGTCCTTTCTTTTATTAACTGTGAGAGGGAAGGTAAATCCTAGATTTACCTTTCTCTCTTTTCTTGTCCAACAACAACCCTTAATTATTCACTTGCAAATCACTATTCCATCTCATTTGTTACACATAGAAATTCACCTTTCAAATACGTATTGTGTTCATGACAGTTTAAACTTCATTGCTCGTGTTAGCATCTCAGATTATGCTTGCACTGAAAACCCTGCAATTGAATTTTAGAAACTCTGCATTTATTCATATGTATATTCCGCTCTCTATATTATGTAGTGACCACACTGAATATT
This sequence comes from Pinus albicaulis, assembly GCA_034641835.2. NCBI lineage: Eukaryota > Viridiplantae > Streptophyta > Pinopsida > Pinales > Pinaceae > Pinus > Pinus albicaulis. Next base: position 881,699,098 of record CM076579.1, on the reverse strand, counting down.
TTTGTCTGCATTTTATTCTAGGTGATATCCACACGGTATATCTGAAAAGAGTCGTATTTTTATTACTGATATTTTTCCAAGGAATCTTCTCCAGATTGTTCGAACTTCTTCCTGGCACTTTAATTTTCTGTTTGAAAATATTCACAGTTCATTACATGCATTGACCACATTTCTTATTACAGAGATACGCACTATATCATATATATATATACCACCTTTCTTATCTTCTCTTATATAGAGAAAGTATGCACTGTATCACATATCGTAATCATAATTTGTGACATCCATATTGACATATTGTTCCCTTGTCTGCACTTTATTATTATAGATGTACACTTACATATTTTGATTCGTATTAGGTTAATTGTTATCGCAATCCTTTCTTCAGTTATATTCACAATTCTGCTTGAATTAGATCTGCAAACTTGTTTCTCATTTATCTGTATTCATTTCAGAGGTATCCGCACTTGTATGCGCACTTGATTCTTTTTCAAAATGGTCATATAACATATGCTATTTATATAGCGTCAAGTCTGTCTTTTAGGCTGACCATTCAACTAATATTTAGGTTGACTTTCACAGATTTTATTCCAGCTTATATGATGCATTTCTTCACTTCTTTTAAATCTTGACTTGTCACCTTTATTTGAGAGTTGTTGTGAGCTTCTTTTACAAGGTCATGGAACACATCTTCTTAGGCTCGATCCTTCATGTTTGAGACACTTAATTCCATTTAATTCTAGATGACAAAAAACTAATAGACATCAAGAAGAAGTCTATCTAAAATCTTTCTCATGAAACCTATGAAGAAAGTACACAAGAAAATACATTTCAAATTATCTTTGTCTTCTTCTTTACATAAATACATAATTACATAGTCAACATGAAGACCGACCTAGTTACACTTTTCAACACTCCCTCTTAACTAGGGAGGTGTTCATATAGGTACATGGTCACTTTCAAACTAAATAATATCATAAGAAGAATCGGATTGGTAATCGCATCTGTATAGCATCATATCAACCAGCATTGTTCTAGTGCAAGGCCTTGACTAACATCCCCATATCTCGATGAGATAATGGGCTACAATGCTGGTGATACATGTGACTTATAGACACCATCATCATTATCTCTCCAAGGTACATACTCCACTTGAGTGTTCCCAAAGTATGACCTTCTTAGACTATTATTCTGCTGGGTAGCTAGCCCTCAAAGAATATCGGACCACTAATACTCTTATCTTAAATTCCCTAACACATTCTCAAAGAGTGTCGAATGCCAGATGATTACCCAATTCCCCATTCTATCTTCCCAAGTGAAGACCAAAATGATGTGTCTATCTCTCCCTCTCAACTAGGGAGGACCTATTCCACAAGGGAATGTACTAATTCCTATACAAGGAATGTACCTAAGCTCATTCTTAGGAATTACCAAGTTTCTTCCAAGTAAGAAACTTACCATCATGCTCCCTCTTAACCAAGGACCTCCAGTAACAATGGTGAGACACCCAGCTTCTCATGAAGAATTCTTGTCCTCGATGTCATGGATTTAGATATTGAGGAATCTTCAACTTTTAGCTTCATAGGGCACAGATCATCCATCACTTTCATCCTGAGTCATGTCATTTGTCAGAAATTGATTCATCAGACTTCCTTATCTGGTCCATTTTTATGCCATGCTACTTTCATTGAATTCATCTCCCAGGATCATACATCATTTCTCATGATTAGCAGCCCTGCAAAAATTCATCCAAATAAACATATATATATGAACTTTTAAAACAAAAGTTACCTTAATGATGATCTTTAATCATGACATCTTCCTATAGGCATCGGCATCCTTCATACAGATTGACGCATCTCCTAATGATATGTTTTTCTAAGGGTCTTCTTCTTTACCAGACTTTCATCAGAGTCTACATATCTTTCTAGGAGATCTCCTAGTCACATCTTCTTGATCTTTGGATGATAACTGCATCTTGATATGGTTGCATTTCATGATCTCTTCCTCTCTGCACATTCTTGATTCCCAGGAACATACAACTTTTCTAGTTTCTTGTCCATATACAACCACCTCATATTTCATGAGGACATATTATGTTGATTTCATCTTTCCATGCATTGAGAGGTACTCCTCCATAGATCATACTTCTAAGTACATAAGTCCATTACCTGCAACCATATGACATTACTTCACAACATCCAATGTCAGCATATAAATATATACATACCTCATACCTTTTTCCCTTGAGTCATCCTATAGAAATTTCTCAAGAATGAAGAGCTTTATTCCCTTCTCTTGCTTCATCAATATGTCATCACATCCCAGAACTATGTTTCCATGATGACCCTTGCTCTTTATGATTTATTTCCATTAGTAATGTTTGTCACAGAGGTTTTCCCTAAGCTGATTCACCAGGAGCTCCTACCATGCCTTGATTAGGATGCTACATTGCCTCCCATCATACAATCAATGGAAATCACTTAAAGGAGAAGACAATCTCAATCGTAGTGGAGATCCCTTGCTTCTTCTTTCTTATATTTATTTGCATCAGGTTATTTTTCAGAGACATGGGCTTCTTTACTATTTCTCTTGTCCTTTTTCAAATTAAGGAAAATTTCTATTATATTACCACGTTCATCTCATCCAAAGAATCGTGCTTTTTTCATACTATTCTGAGGACCAATATTATTGAATCTTCCTTTCTTTCTCAACGTGATTGCAAAGGTTTGATTTCCTTTACTTGATCCTGTAATGCCTTCCATTTTTCAATCTTGTTTCCTCTATTTCACACAGAGACCCTAAATCATGGAATGGTGTGGCTTCCTTCTTCCTGTATAATTTTGAAGTGAAGTTTTCCCATTCATCTGGTAGATGATTTTCCCTCTTCTTGTAGATGATCTCAAAGAGATTGCTTCTCCTACAGTAATCTCAGAGAATAGCTCCACCAATTTCTCATATATTACTTTTGATGATTCTAGATTTGATACATCGGATATGAGAGAGTCATTTATGGATTTTGTAAGAATGTTTTGGGCTCCTATATCTCCCTTCATGTATTTGGCATGACTTCATTGTCCTTGTCTTCCTAACCAATCTATTGCTTTCTTTTGAAAAGAAGACATTTTCATAGATTTAGATAAATTCATAGATACTTACTTGATAGAGTGACTTTTTCCTTCAACAACTTCCTTAATGATGGAGTTTATCTTCAGAAATTGAAGTTCTCCTTCTAACAATGTCTTGAATGTGAGTCTTTGATAATAGAAGATTACTTTCTTGATGGAGTTGATCGTTTAAATGATAAAGGATATTTTGAAGTAGTTAGAGAGTCTTCCTTTTCAAACTGATTTGATTTTCCAACCCAAACTTTTGATCTTCGCTTCCTAGAGTGTCTCCTTTTTCTATTAGCCCTTGAGTTTGGCACCTTAGCTCTGATACCATGTTGAGAATTTGGAGGGTTGTAGGTTACAAATTTTCTTCTTGATAATTACTTGTGACCTTACTTGTGATACTTATGTCTTCTTCTTCCTTTTAGTTTAGTTAATCTTTCATCTAGTCAATTATAAAAATGCACGAGATTGTACTATCCTTTCTTTTATTAACTGTGAGAGGGGAGGTAAATCCTAGATTTACCTTCCTCTCTTTTCTTGTTCGGAAACAGCCCTTAATTATTCACTTAATATATTCACTTGCAAATCACTATTCCATCTCATTTGTTACACATATAAATTCGCCTTTCAAATATGTATTGTTTTCATGACAATTTGAACTTCATTGCTCGTGTTAACATCTCAGATTATGCTTGCATTGAAACCCTTGCAACTGACATTTAGAAACTCCACATCTCTTCATATGTATATTCTTCTCTCTATATTATGTAGTGACCGCATTGAATATTTTTGTCGACATTGTATGCTAGGTAATATCCGCACGGTATATCTGAAAAGAGTTGTATTTCTATTACTGATATTTTTCCAAGGAATCTTCTCCAGATTGTTTGCACTTCTTCCTAGCACTTTAATGTTCTGTTTGAACAGATACACACTTCATTACATGCATTGACCAAATTTCTTATTACAGAGATATGCACTATATCATATATATATATATATATATATATATCGCCTTTCTTGTCTTCTCTTCTACAAAGAAAATCTACACTGTATCACATATCGTAATCATAATTTGTGACATCTGCATTGACATATTGTTCCTTTGTACACACTTTCTTATTGTAGATGTCTGCTTACTTACTTTGATTCCTATTAGGTTCATTGTTATTGCAATCCTTGCTTTAGTTATATTCGCAATTTTGCTTCAATTAAATCCGCAAACTTGTTTCTCATTTATCCATATTCATTTCAGAGGTATCCACACTTGTATACGCACTTGATTATTTTTCAAACTAGTCGTATAACATATGCTATTTATATAGCATCGAGACTGTCTTTTAGGCTGACCATTCAACTAATATTTAGGCCGAATTTCACAGAGTTTATTCTAGTGTATATGATGCATTTCTTCACTGCTTTTAAAGCTTGACTTTTCACCTTTATTTGAGAGTTGTTGTGAGTTGTTGTGATATTCTTTTACAAGGTCATGGAGCACATCTTCCTAGGCTCGATCCTTCATGTTTGCGACACTTAATTCTATTTAATCCTAGATGAAAAAAACCTAATAGACATCAAGAAGAAGTCTGTCTAAAATCTTTCTCATGAAACCCATGAAGCAAGTACACAAAAAAATACATTTTATTATCTTTGTCTTCTTCTTTACATAAATACATAATTACATAGTCAACATGAAGACCAACCTAGTTACACTTTTCAACATATACAAGCACTGAAGAAACATTTATCAAAGGTACCCATTGAACTTAGAACTTATGGATATTTGAATACACATACACCCTACACATCATGGCAGCAATGTAACAATATGGACTAGCAAGAGAGGCAAAAATATACATACCCTTGTCCTCGTGCTTGTGCTTATTAAGGTCTCTCCTCCATTTCCTGATAAGTTATGATTGATCTTAATTTTCTTTCATGAAATTTTGGATGAATTTTTTTTCATATTGTTTCTATGGTGGCGGCAGGTGATATATTTTCCTCAAATCTACGTTAGTGGATAACCCAATTATAGTCTGCTTAGAAGTAAGGAAGGTTCTTTCTACAATATTCAAATTTTCAATGGCCCATTTGACCATGTATGTGTATGGAAAAATATTTGGTCGCACAAAAACTCTGTGTAGATGAGAATTATTGACATCGCTCTAGGTAGTTTCATAAGTGGATGTGGAATATTCTGTTGTGACCTTTATCTCCACTACTCTAGGTTTCTCATATTCAAACAATTTATACATAACCTCCCATGAGGAGATTCCAGTGTCTAGAGTGCATGCATTATTTTTGAATAACGGGAGAATTTCAGTAACTTATGAAGAAGGAGGAACCAGCTTCTACGGCATCATAGGCTTCCTCTTTCCCTTAGCAGATTTAGACATTTCGTTAGTATTCTGCTTGTCAAGACTTTCCTTCAGGGAAAAAAACACATAAATGAGCAACAAACTTTATTAACTGGATAAAAACTAAAAAAAATGAATCGTATGATAATAATCTATGCCTTTATGAGAGAAATCAATCAATCATTAAACCACAACAATCAAATCATTTATGATTTTGAGAAAAGTGAATTCGTTACACTTGTTCATTTATTGAAGAAACGTGGGTTCACATGAATTTTCATCTAGGTCAGCAGTTATCGTAGTCTTGCATAAAAGGTTTCCTTAGGGTGCACATTTTTAAAAGACGCAATATCGAATTTTCCTGATAAGTGATTTTTTAATATTGTAACGGTTATAACATTAAGGCGAGAAACATTTGTCATTGTTTCTGTATCAAGCGTTTCTAAGAGTATCACTCAATTAAATGTGCAATATGGAACTTGTGATGTGAATAATTTTGATATCAGGGAGGAAAGTCTTATAGGAGGTCAGAGGAATATGGATATCGATGTATTAGAAGGAATGAGATATCAGGGATCAGATATATTTGGAGGATGGTCAATTGGAATCCTTCAATATGCGAAGTGCGATATGAAATATGGATTTACTGTGGGGCTAACCTTTACTTATTATATGCACGAAAGAAATTTTTCATGTTATTTAAGGCATTTAGACCTATCCCACATTCCTTAATCGGGGAATTGATATCAAGATTTTCACTTGGAGGCACGATATACACAAAAGTTGTGATTGTGATCATGAACAAAACCTTTTAAGTGTGATTTTATTTTAAACCATTACTTCGACATCCAATCCTGATAATTTTTATTTATCATTAAAAATTCAACTAAAAATTGTCCTATTTTATTCATCAAAAAGGATTTCATCTAAAATTTAAAGGGTCCCCATTATTTATTAAATATAATATTAATCATAATGGAGGGATTGTTGAGTACTACAACATCTCACTACCACAGAACTTCCTGGAAAAGTTTGTAGTCACATGGATGTAGGCTTGTGCATGTGACTAGAGGGTTTCAGTCGCATGGAGGGCTTGTCATTAGCGCGATTGGGTCCCTAGTTTAATTAAACAACAAGTTATTTCAAGGGTGTAACACCTAAAAGGGTTGGTTGGATCCTGAAGGTTTTATGACTTCTTAGGAAGGTAAGATTGGTATTTTCATGTCGATTCCACTCCCTTAACTGTAAATGGGGATCCAAATCATATAATAGTAACTATTCATCGCATGTTTACCCCGGTGTAGTTGTTAGCTTGGGTAAATGTGGGAGGAGGGTGTTACAAAGTGGTATTAGAGCTTGGCTTTGTTCTCCTTGGGTGATGTCAGGTTTTCATTCTCCTTGGATGAATTTGTTGTCATGTGTGCATGTCGATTGCATATGTGTCTTTTATACAGTATTTTGTCACACTCCCAATCTCGTATCCTGAAGTGTCTCCCTTTGTGTCGTCTATGCCAAAAATGTCGAAAAGTGATAAAAGTTGCCACAAAAAATGTATTCACCATGAAACATGTTCAGAGTATCCCTTAATAAAGGAAGAAGAATTTCCTTGAAAGTATTCTGCAAAGCTTGTCAAAAACCTTGTTTTTCAATCCCAATGTGTTTCCTATATTTGATGCCTCGTGCTTGTCACCTTTGGCATTATACATGTCTAGCGCGATTTTTATCATGAAAATCTGCGTTGGTCCTTTTCAGTATTTTTTTCCCAAAATGGAGGAGAATCTTCCCTTACTAGAAGGCTTGAGAACGACGACGTGGTTTCAGCTAGTTGACGATAGGAATGACACCTCCCATTCATGGCCATGGATCCTCTTTCTATGGATATTACCCTTAAGATGTGGAACTCCACCCACCTTTTACGGATCCTCAATTCCCTCTCCTTCCCTATAAATGAAACCCCTACTATCCACTAATGGTTGGTTGCCATCCTAGCGCTGAATTGTACCCAAATGTTGCCCATTTGCAAAGGAGGAAGTTGTTTGAAGGCAAAGGCTACGACTTGGAGTCTCACCTGAAGGAGGAGTCCAACGTCAAGGCTTCTGGTTATATTGGTCCCTTTTCCATTCTATTAATAATACATTATGTGTTTCCTTTCCATAAATATGTCAATTATTGTCTATTTAATTTAGTGTTCCTTGATCTATGGCATAACTTGTACTAGAAACTATTATGCTTTGTATATTTTTGTTTTCTCCACTTGTCTTTCCTTGCAGACACCCATCTACGCCAATGGAGAGGATATTGTGACCATGAGCATGGAATCAAAAGAATCAAGGCTGACACCAAAGGCACTAGCATCATAAAGAGGTAGGAAAACATATCCTCCTTCGTGTCTTATAGTATAAGTTAGGAAAGGTTGCATATGTTTGTCTCGTTTGTTGCAAGATCCTCCCATAGGACTAGAGGGATATTTTTTGTCCACAAAAAGGATTGCATGCTTAAAAAAATGGCAACTCCACTGTGGAGCCAATAACCCTTTAAACCTCATTTCATTTTGTTCTGTTTCGATTAGTTTGGCCAACCGTCTTATAATCCATCATTTTGATTTCTTTTAAGTCTGCATTCTGAGTAGTATGCTCTTTAGTGTTTCAAGTCTAGATTTATTTTCGATTTTCATTTTCTTTTCCTAACATTTCCTCGCCCAACACGTTTTCTCTAGAAACCTTGGTTCCAACTGTCTACCCACACTGGTCTGAAAATATTGATATTTTTTAGGGTTTTGACAGAAAATCTCTAGAGTTTTATTCCTGCTCTGCGTGCTCATAATTTTTATGTCTTGTTGTTAGATTCTTTGTGTTTTTCAAAAATTTGTTCCAAGTCCAAGTAGTGAAAATGAGCTTGAGGTGAATCTTAGGTTCTTTGGGTAATTGAATTTACTATTTTGTTGCTTGCATGTCTGTTTGATGAGCATTTTAGTTCTTTTGGAAACCAAAAATAATTTCATTTTGCATTTGATTATCCTTCATCTCGAAGTTGATTATTTCTTATGAAAATTTCATTAGATTGCATTGCGTTGGAAAGCAATTTGTAAGATTTTCATCGAGCATAAATTACATTGCTTGGTGTACTTGAAAGCTGAAAAGTGCATCTTCATTAAAAAATAAAAAATTCAAATTCATGTAGCTGAATTTTAGTGAATTGAAATTCATTCACTTCTTGGTTGTTGCATTGGAAATGTGAATTTGAAAGATCTAGTTAGGAAGCTATTGTTGTTTGCATCTTTGATTGTTGCATCAATGTTTGCACTTATTCCCTACACTAGATAGAATTAATTGAAATGAAAAGGGTTTTTCTTCATATTAGATGCATCATAAGTGTGTTCAGGTGAAATTTAGTTTTTGAGCCTTGAAACCGAAAAATAATTCAATTTCAACTTTAAAATTTATCTCAATTAACTTATGGATAATTTGGAACATTAACAAAAATATCTAGAGTTCTAGGCTAGACATGTGTTCTAACATCATTAAACATAGGAGTTGTCGTTGTTTTATAGCGTCGCATCACGGGGGTGAAATCTTGTTCCACGTACATAAGTGTATAGGATCGTTCTCCATGTACCTTCGGGTATATTGGACGACGCTCCACGCATGAAAAGTATATGGGAATGCTCTCATCAAACGGTTATGCATTAGACATCACTACTAAGAACTGAACTTCCACGTACAATCACGTATATTTTAGAATTCCCTTATAGGTTGGTATCCATCCATAGGTAACCGAGTCATGCCTTGTATACCTTGATACACCGAACACAAATTCTTGGAGATTGGTTGTCGTACGTTAATTCCTTGGTTCTCCAAGGTGTATATCATAGTTCACAGTTTATTGGTAAACCTTTAAGCCTAGATACTCATTTTTTTATTTCTATTTTGTTAATTTCTAAAATTAATCGACTGCGAAATAACATCCTCTTCGTGGAACACCTCCTTATTAGATCTTAGGTTGATATTAATGGCAAATTTTCCTAAGTCTACAAATCAAGGAAACCCCTCTGACAGGAAACCTGGTCCTTTTCCTCCTTTTGGAAATATTGGTGCTCCTTATATGGTAACATTGTCCCTTCCCGGATTTACCATTGGTTTTCTAGTTTGGTTAATTTTTACCCCTATCATTCCGAATGTCCAAATTGATTCTCAACTGATTTCTCCTCCACCTTAAAAACATCAACCTCAAGTTATTCCTAAAGTTGACCCTTCTCCTTCTTCGCCTATTGTTTCTTGATCCCTTTCTTCCTCCTCATCTTGTGAGAGTATTGATTCTAGTAACTAGAAAGCTAAGAAGAAGAAGAAAAGGACGAAGAAGAAGAAGAAAAATAAGCAAGGGGCCAACCAAGAAACCATTACTATAGATGCAACTAATGTGTACAAACCTTCCAAACAGCCTTGCAAATTCAAATTCCCTTGCAAGTTATGTAAGGGTGACCACCTTCTTATATATTGTCCTAGTATCCCCAAGGTATTAGAAGTGTGGTCCACAGGCTCACCTCAGCCTTTGTCATCAGCCTTTGGAGATCATGCTTGTGATAAACCATCGACTAGGTATAGTAAGGTCCATGGGGAAAATGGTAAAGTTAAATTTCCATGTGGGTTATGTGAATGGAATCATTCTATTCACCTTTTTCCCTATATGGATGAAGCCTCAAAAGTGTTGGAAAACCTTACAACTTCTCAGCCTCATCTTTATGTTGGTTACCATAACCTTTCCCCTTATCCTCCACTAGTTGATGAAGTGATTGACCAAAATTCATCTCTAGTTAATGCCACTCTCTCTGAATGTGAAACCTAAGAGCTTGTTCCTGACTAGCCATTGGTTGATAATATGGTTGACTCAATTCCACCTTCAGTTTATCGTACCTTTCCCGTAGAGAGTGAACTTCATACCGCTCATGTTCTTCTTGTTTCTTTATATTTGAATGAACTAGAGGGAAATCATCCCTTTCCCAAGGTACAGGGGTCGATCCTCCCATTCCCATAACACAATGGGGCAATTCTCCCATTCCCACAACACCCCCTCCAAGTAGTATGGTTTCTTCTTTTGATTGGAGGCGACTCGAAGGATATCGTCTTCTTTCTTACGTGTCCTTTAATATCACAATACAGGCTTATAATGTACCCGTACCTGGTATAATCGTAGATGAAGGCGCATTTGTTAGTATTCTTTCCTTAACTACTTGACAAGCTTTAGGTTCTCCACAGCTTGTGCATGTTACCCAGAATCTGTTAGATTTTAGGAGACGAACCAATCAAGCGTTAGGGATCCTTCCTAAGTTTCCTATTACTTTGGGAGGAAAAATATTCTATATCGATATAATTTTTGTCCAAGGCCCTTTGGATTTTAATTTACTCCTTGGGTGTGACTATGTTTATGTTATGGGAGCTATTGTCTCTTCTCTCTTTCGTGTGATGTGTTTCCCACATGAAGGAAGAATCTTGATAATTGATCAACTTTCATTCATTGGTCCTAATTTTATTCCCAATAAAACAACATCCCAAAGTGTTCCTTATATGCAACCAGTATCTTCCCCACCAATGGTTAATTATTTGGAAACCTATTCCATGTGCACGTCTACAGATAATTTAGTAGGTGATATAGTACATCATGTGCTCGGGGAATTAGAGCACAATATTTCCATTAGATCCCTTGATATGTATCCCTTACAGATTGTTTTTATCCTATCCTACGAGAACCTCTTGGAAGACATGACCTCCTATGAGCCATGATCAAAGTGTCGGAGTAGAGTGTCATTTCTTGTGTCAACTCCCTAAAAAATGAAACAAGGTTCCTTGAAGTAGAGTTCCTTGTCTTGTGTCAAGCTCCTTAAAAACTGAAACAAAGTTCCTTGGAGTAGAGTTCCTTGTCTTGTGTCAAGCTCCTTAGAAAATGAAACATGGTTCCTCAGAACAAAGTTCCTTGTGTCAAGCTCCTTAAAAAATGAAACAAGGTCTCCGGAGTAGAGTTCCTTTTCTTGTGCCAAGCTCCTTAAACAATGAAACAAGGTCTCTGGATAAAAGTCCCTTTTCTTGTGTCAAGCTCGTTAAAAAATGAAACAAGGTGTCATGAGGATAATTCTTTTACTGTGTCAACCTCGTTAAAAATGAAACAAATTCCTTATGAGGATAGTTCTTTTATTATGTCAACCTCATTAAAAAATGAAATATATTCCTTACGAAGATAGTTCTTTTACTATGTCAACCTCATTGAAAAATGAAACACATTCCTATGAGGATAGTTCTTTTACTATGTCAACCTCGTTAAAAAATGAAATAGGTCACTATGATGATAGTTATTTTACTATGTCAGCCTCCTTAAAAAATGAAATAGGTCACTATGAGGATATTTATTTTACTGTTTCAACCTCATTAAAAAATGAAACATGTTCCTATGAGGATAATTCTTTTACTGTGTCAACCTCATTAAAAAATGTAACGGGTTCTTATGAGGATAGTTCTTTTACTATTTCAACCTCATTAAAATGAAACAAGTCCTTATGAGCATAGTTATTTTCTTGTGTTAATATCTTTAAAAAATGAAACAAATCCCCTTCTAATTCGATTCTTTGATTAGATCTCGTAAATTCCCAGTCGAGTCTTTCACTTGATCTCATAAATGAACCTTCATTCCATCCACTTGTTAGTAACCAGTAGTCTACTTAGGTGAATGAAATGAATCTTGGGGGCATGTACCTCGAATTGAGTCATTATTTTGGGGGCATGCAAAATTATTCCAAGCATATTTTATCTCTATTTCAATCTTGTGTAAAAATGAAACCACTCTCAAGCATAGTTTCCCATGTTTCAATTTTGTTCAAAAATGAAACCATTCTCATTCTACCTCTTGTGATTTCCATTTTTATCAGCCTATTTTTTCCAAATGAGCCTTGTTTTTCTTATTCCATCATCACCATCTACTTGGCCAATCATATGCTCTCACTTGGTTTTTTTACCCTTGCTTACGGAACTGTTGCAATAAGTGGACTTATTAGCCAACCTCTTGACCTTTATGTGTTTTGAGCAGTTCCATCATGACCGAAACTAGTCGCTACCCATTATACCACTCGTTCCTCTAGGAGAAGTCCAATTTCAGCTCTTTTCATACTCCCATAATATGAAAATATTGTCGAGCACTTGTCTTTTCGAGCTCATTAAAGTAAATGGAAAGTCGTCTACTCAGTATAAGTTTAAACCTTTTCCGGACTGAGATAGACTAATTACGAAAAAGGAATACCTTAGTCAAACATGACTAACAGGTTCTCTTGGATATTTTTTTCTACCTTTTCGGATTCAAGAGACTATCTACGAAAAGGGACATTTGGATTTTCCTTTTTGCCTCATTTTCAAACTCTCTAAACATGAAAAAGATGTTGATTTTTACCTTCATTGGAATCATTAAAACATTAAACATTTATGGGTTTGTCAAACATGACGAGACCGAGCTATTTCTTCCTAAGGATCGTAAAATACTAGGATGAATTCATCTGAAGGATGAACTTATACAACAAGCATATGGTATCATCTTCAAGCTTGAGATAGAAAATAAAGAGGTACTCGCTAGAAATAGTGGGGGAAACTCAAAGGAAACATATATCCTATATTTTGTGTGAAAGGAAGCATGTTTCTCTTGAACATGACACTTATCTACATCTCGTGTCAGATTTGGGACATCCTCACTTTTTCGCTTGTCTTACTGGGTTTTGGAAATCCATTTTCCTCTCATTCGATTATATCCTTTCATCATCATGACCTTTGATCCTAGTTTGAGTAAAATGCTGCCAAATTCTAGAGTTGTGTCACTGATATGTTCAAGAGAAGTCCCTATCTACAAATTCAAACCACATATACCCCATTTGAATTTCTCTGTTTCAATCTTGAATCACTCTTGCCAACTTTTAAAAATCCTATGTTTCGTGTCGATGATGTGGGAAAATCTATGGCCCTCCTTCGACTAATCACTTATTTTCGACTCCAACTCATTATCCAGGAAGATGATCTAGAAACTCCCTTTCAATGCCTTGGAGCTTGTATGCCTCAATGGCAGGTTCTTCGCATTCTATGTTAAGTTCACATCACTGGCCTTCGGTCGAATGATTCTGCAATTGTTTGACTTCAGCTTCATTGTTCAAACTTGTGGATTGTGTTGTTGTAACTTGATATCCATCGTCATTATTGGTGGTTTATCTAATTCATGTTAATGATTTACATCATTGATCAGTTATCAAGTGGTTTCTACCATGTTCGACCTCAACACATATATTCACATGGTCAGATTTGTACTTTGGTCGAATCAAGATAGAGGTGAAGAGCCTGGGTTTCGTGTGATAAATCTAGGTTATGTGGAGTTATTTAGTATTCATGATTGTACACATGATCCTTTCTAGTCGGATGGTTGCACCCATGTCATGGATACATGCATTTGTGATTATAAACATGATCCTTTCTAGTTTGATTTTTGTGTCCATGTCATGGATCCATGTATTGTTAGGTTCCTACTCAGAGATGTATTGTTAGGCATACTTACATCAGAGATGTCGGATATATTGTATTATGTTTGGTTTGCAGGTCTCTTGACAGTGGTTCTTTTAGTACTTGCCTTTTCTTGTAAATCATTTCAGCCATCACTTCTCATTCTAAATTCATACTTTAGGGGGCATATTTTATACAATATTTTGTCACACTCATAGTCTACTATCCTGAAGTGTCACCCTTTGTGACGTCAATGCCACAAATGTTGCAAAGTGATAAAAGTTGTTGCGAACAATGTATTCACCATGAAACATGTTCAGAGCATCCCTGAAGATAGGAAGAAGACTTTCCTTAAAAATATTATGAGAACATTGTCAAAACCCTTGTTTTGTAAGCCTAGGGTGTTTCCTATAATTGATGCCTCGTGCTTGTCACCTTTGGCATTATACATGTCTAGCGCTGCCAGTGTGACTTTTACCAGGATAATCCATGTTGGTCCTTTTCATGCAGTTTTTCCCAAAATGGAAGATAAGCTTCCCTTACTAGAAGGCTCAATAACGACAATGTGGTTTCAGGTAGTTGATGATAAGAAAGATACCTACCATTCATGGACATGGATCCTCTTTCCAAGGATATTTCTAGTCGATGTTGTACTTATGGCATCATGCATGATAACTGAGATGATGGTTGAGATGGTGTTTGTATACTATCATGATTATGATTATACATATATTGTGTTAATCTGGTTGATATTGAAGATGAGATATCCTTCCCTGAACTAAAATGAGGTATGTTGGTTTTTTATGATTTGGTTTAGCAAACATGATATACCTTGCAGGAAGATAAGATCAAAGATGACCAGAAGGATGGTAGACTACATTTCACGAGATTATCCTTATAGATAAGATGAGAAGCATGGTGATGATTACTCCCCTCACAAACATACACATCGAGAATTTTGAAGGCATAATAAGGAGTTTAAAAGAAGATAATGACCAAATCATTCAATCACAAGAGAGACTTGTTAGGGCACATGAGAAACAAGCAGAATTTAATATAGTTATCCTTCAGAGCTTATCAGGCTTGCAAAGATAGGGACTGCTTAGGATCAATCATGGGCAGGAGGATAAGACTAATGGAGCATATGGTAGCATGTCACATGGTGGGCACAGGTCGGATAGAGATGAAACAGTTAGAGATGGAATATTATTGGATACACCTAATAAAAGAGGCAGTAGACATGGGCTTTACTCTAGTTCTGCTTCAGACAGGTATCATGGTCATCATCTTTATCATCCCTTTAGTAGAAGTGACATGAGATATTTTCCGGATGATTTTAAGGAATCAAAGCCACCTACATTTGATGGATAAATGAAGAAGTCACTAGATGTCGAAGCATGGTTTCTTGGGATGAATAAGCTCTTAAGATTACATGATTACTCAACAAACATGAAGGCCAGAATAACTATGTTCAGTCTTAAAGGTAAAGAAGAAATTTGGTCGGAATATGTAAAGAATGTCAGATATATTCACGAAGAGGATTTGACTTGGAGTGAGTTCGAGAGACTATTCAAGAAGAAGTACCTATTAGGGAGATACTATGATGACATGGAAAAATAATTTTATGAGCTAAAGATGGGATCTATGACCGATAAGGAGTACACTAGCAGATTTATGGATTTTTTGAGATATGTGCCTTACCTCAAGAAGGAGAAGGCCAAGATTCAGAGATTCATGAGTGGGTTGTCTGTAGCATTCAAGGACAATATGTATTTTGATGAGCCTAGATAATTGGAGGAAGCCATTAGGAATTTAAAGTGTTGTTATGAGCAATCAAATCATAGATCTGAGAATAAGAAGGATTGGAAAGGTAATGAGAATAATAAAGGGAACTGGGATAAGAAGTGAACAAAACCTCAAGACACAGGTAAAAAAGAGAATGTAACACCACCTAAGAAGTTTAATTCATTTGACAGAGGACAGGGATTTCAGTTTGAGGAGCAAAATAAGGGTGCGGGCTGGAATCCAATATAGTGTTGGACATGTGAAAAGGATCGTCACCAGAGATATTTTCCACAAGCTCAGGGTGGTAGACCACATATTTACACTCGACAGGAAGTGCAGGCAATGGGGGATGTTGGAAAAAGTATTTCAGATTCATGCAACGTTGGATAACAAGAATGATGATCATCAGGAATCTATTATCGATATGGGCAGTAATCTTTATGATCAAGTTGTTTCTATTTTGATTGACCCCAAATCTTAATTATAGTTATGTTAATCCTATTCGAGTGGATAAGTGTGGTTGAATAAAGAATTACATGCAGAGTCTTGGTTAGCGCAGTTGGATACAAGTACTAAGAAGAGAGTTCATCATTGGGTAAGAGCTTGTGCATTTGAGTTGAATGGTATTCCCACATCGACACATTTGAAAGTACTTCCTTTGGGATAATATAGTATGTTGTTGGGTATGGAGTGGTTGTATCTTCACATAGCCAAGGTATATTTTTATGAAAAACTATTGAGTGCTTGGATGGCAATGGGGAACAAAGAATATTGTAGGGTAAGAAGAAGGAAACATCAATGAGAATGGTTACAACTATGCAGACAAAGCATAATTGCAGGAAATGGTGTGTGTTATTCACAGTACATATTTATAGTGATATAGGAAAGGATTCTTGGGATGAGGAGGTATTGAAGAAGTATATGGTTTTACAATAGTTCTAGGATGCATTTCCAACAAATATTTCAAAGTTACCGCCTCACAGGGAAGTGAATTTTTCAATTGAGTTAGTACCAGGGGAAGCACCAACATCCAAGGCACCATACAATATTAGCACACCAGGTTTAGTGGAACTAAAGTTGTAGTTAAAGGAAATGCTTGACAAAGGGTACATTAGGCCAAGTGTGTCACCTTGTGGTGCACTAGTGTTGTTTGTGAAGAAGAAGGATGGTACTCTCGGGTTATGCATTGATTACAGATAGTTGAACAAGTTAACCACCAAGAACTGGTATTTATTTATGAGGATTGACAATTTGTTTGACCAGTTGAAGGGAGCAGCATTATTCTCGAAGATTGATATGAGATCTAGATACCATCAATTACGCATTAAAGAAGAGTATAATTACAAGACTACTTTCTAGACCAGGTATCGACATTATGATTTTTTTGTATTTCCTTTCAGTTTTAGTAATCCTCCAACTACTTTTATGTGTTTGATGAACAACATGTTGCTTCCTTATCTAGAAAATTGTGTTATTGTATTCATTGATGACATATTGTTATATTCTAACAATGATGAAGAGAATTCTGAACACTTATTTGCAATATTGAGATTTCTAACAATCATCTTTTGTATGCTAAGCTCGGTAAATGTAGTTTATTTTAGACAAAGGTACATTACTTGGGACATGTGGTTTCCAACGAAGGCATAGCAGGGGATCCAGAAAAGATAAAGGTTATTATGGAATGGGAAACTTCGAGGAATCTAAATGAGGTGAGATCATTTATGGGGCTATCAGGTTATTATAGGAGGTTCATCAAGAACTTCTTTTGGATCTCATATCCTATTATGTTGTTTTAGAGGATTTAAGGTAATAAATTTGAATGGAAAAAGTAATGTGCAACTAGTTTTGAGCAGTTGAAGAAATTGGTTACAAATTCTCTAGATCTAAAGATTGCAGATCGAGAAAAAGAGTTTGTGGTATGTACAGATGTTTACAAGAGAGGAATTGGTGGAGTCATGATTCCAGAAGGACATATAGTATGCTATGAATCAAGGAAACTAAATGAGCATGAGAAAAATTATGTAACACATGATCTTGAGTTGGTAGCAATCATCCATGCATTGAAGATGTGGAGACGCTACCTTCTTGGTAGGAGGTTTGTATTGATGAGCGATCACAGTGGATTAAAGTATCTATTTGACCAACTGAATCTGAATTCCAGGCAAGATATATGGTTGGCCACGTTCAATGAATTTGACTTTGAGATCAGGTACATTAAAGTTAAAGAGAATAGTGTTGTAGATTCTCTTAACAGGAGGATACAAGTGTATCACATAGAAACTATGAGATCCTACATGATAGATTTATAGGATAAGACCTTGCAGGTAGGACATCAATATGACAAGTATAAGGAGCTTATGCACAGGTTAAATCAGGGTAAAGGTAATCAGGAGGTGGACTATCATCTCACAACAGATTATTTGGTCAGATTTAGGGACAAGATACATGTGCCAGAAAATAGTAGGCTCAAGAAGCTTATCTCTAAGTAATTTCATGCTAAGCCATATTCAGGTCACCCAGGATATTAGAAAATATTGACAGTGGTGAATAAGTTCTACTACTTGCCGAATTTGAAGAAATAGGTAGCATAGTTTGCGATTATATGATTGGATTGTCAACATGTAAAAGCAAAGTATAAGCATCCATGTGGAATACTACGACTGATTCTGATCCCAAAATGGAAATGGGAGGTCATTTCTATGGGTTTCATTACAAGGTTTTTCAAGGACATCTAGACAGGATGATTCCATCACGGTGTTACACAAACAAATCCCTCTTGCGGACAAGAGTGGTCTCTCTATATTCCTAAGGGAAAACTAGAAACAAACATCAAAATAATTGCTACCTTTCCTTATCCTATAAATAAAACATGAAACATTTAGTATGTGAAGGACCACCTAACTATTACCGAAGTGCTTTTATAATTCCTCTCAGTGCTTTCCACAACGAAATTTTCCTTAATCCCTTAAATACTTTCCAAATGATTTCCACAACTTCTCCATGATGCTTCAAAAGAGATTTGCATAGACAAAAAAAAAATCAAAGGGATCAAAGCATCTCACATATGGAATCAAAGGTAAATGAAATCCTTAATCTAGCATACAACATATAATTGAATCAATAATCATTTATAAACCATGTGAGTGATCAAGGAATCTCGAAAATGACATCAAAATAGACATAATTAGGAAATAACAATTATTTTGTATTAAATTAAAAGGGAAAACAAGCTTACAACCTAGTTGCGTTGATGTCACAAGCCTCTTCCAATGGTATCCTTTCCTTCCCTTAATGACAAGCTCTTCAAACCCAAAACTAGCAGCATAAGTTTCCAAATCCCAGTCTCCCATTCCTTTAATCCCATGCTTAATTTATAGGAAGGATGAGGATGTTTCTAGTTCCTCCTCTCAAGGGATATGATGCTTAAGAAGAGGATATTAGTTTTATGATCCAAGGGATGAGGCGCGAGTATTGTTGAGTAGGAAAATCCCCTCTATGGACAGAGGCAACCTCTCTAGTTGAGTGGGTCTAGCAATAAGGAGACATGTTGGAATTTTCGAATCCTAGCTTATAAATGAAAATAAAGTTGGGATAGATAACCTACCTCGGTCCAACGCTCTTTTCGTGTCTTGTAGCAGCAATCTTCTAATATTTTTCTTCACACGTCGTGGTCCTTCAATTATAATTTCTGTGTACCTACACAAAGATCAAGTGAACGATGATAGCATACAAGAATATAATTTAATTTACAACTATTCAATTGGTCAAGGAGAATCAAACATTTTTCATATGATCGAACACAAAATTGGAACCAAAAACCAGTCATGTATTAATGATAGAGAAAATAAGTTTACAACCTTTATGCCTTGAAGTTGCAGGCTCCTTCGACGGGTTCAGTTGGGCACATCTCAAGCATTCGTTCAGGATCGGACTTGGAGAGGCAATGGGCCTAAACTCTCTCTCGACAATGGATTCCTCTCTGCCTTATTCTACATAGAAACTATAGTAATGATTGTTCAGCTAGCTGCAAAAATGTGAGAAGGAAGTATTTATAGGAGAGGAGAGGGTGGTTTGGGATCCCTCATAAGGTGGAAGAGATATCTTATCCCTTTTGGGAGCTGTATAATTGTAGGAAATAAGAATCAAAAGGGAGGATTTCGACATTATTCAGTCGAACAAACCATGATGACTCTGCTCATGAAGTTGTTAGGCATGGAAACTTCGTTTCTGTTTTTAAAAAACTTCCAAAAACAGCTCGACGTGGGTGCCCCACTGAGACACAGTGCCAATGCACACGGGGCCCAGTGTTAATTTCTCTATGGGCGTGAGGCCATAACTGCCTACCAGCACCGACCCAAAATCACATGTTTTTTAGAGTCTGCTTGAGGAATGATCAATAGATGAAATGTTCTTGACATGTCAAGGGACACAATGACACTTAAAGCAAGGTATGAAAATACACATAAGTCACTGAAATGGTTCTCTAATGTTCAGGATGGGGATTGTAGGGACGGTGACCAAATATTGTGTAACAGATGCCCCGTAAAGCATGAGGTCCAAGAGAGAGGGAGGGGTGAAATTATTTATGAGAACATGCCCAAACCAAAATGATGCCATCGAAGACCTGCAAGAACAAGTACAACTGATATCTCTGATACATGAATATGTGGTATGGGCGCAACCATCCATAATAGAGTACATACAATAATAAGATCAGAGGTATGGACCCAACCATCTAGCATGAAGGATCATCAAATAGACTCAGGTATGGTCACATCCATCCAATCAGAAGAGTCATGCATATAGTCATGATAAACCAAATCATCTCGCAGCTTGGATTTTATCAAAAAAAACCAAGGGTCTTGCACTCCATCTCGACCTGAACAAGTACAAATTCAAGCATGCGAATGAGTGAGTTGAAGTCGAACATGCGAGAAAGTCACCTAATTACCAGCTAATGATGAAATCTATTAACAGGCACGAGATAAACCACCAATAATGATAATGGCTCTCAAGGTACAACTAGTACAATCCGTGAAATGTGAACAGTTATTTGGATTCAAACACCCACGAAATCACTTGATTGAAGGCCAATGATGAGAACCTGTCGTCGAATGCAAGCTCTAAGGTACCGAAAGGGAGTATCTAGATCAACTTCCTAGATAATGAGATGAAGTCGACAGGAAGTCATCTGGTCGAAGGAGGGCCATAATGTTTCCCACATCATCGACACGAGACAGAGAAATAAGATGATAGTGAATCAGGGCTAATCAGAGGATTAGAGACTGCAAACTGTAGAAGGAAACTTATCTTGAACATAGTGATGGGACGACTCTGGAATTTGGCAATATTTGACATCAAGCGATCTAAGGTCATGATGACATGGCAAAGAGAAGATGAGAGGCCAAAACAGATAACCCAAACCCATGGAGGAAAAAATTATGAAATGGGATGTCCCTGACCCAACACGAATTGCAGACAAGTGTCATGTTCAAGAGCGACATACTGCCGACCCGACTTAGAGCTGGTTCCATTTTATCCCACCATTTTTGGCGAGTACCCCAGTTATTTTTGGAAACATGCTTGAATGGGATATCATATGCTTTTCATATAATTTTTTCCTTTGGAAAAATCCATCGTAGTAAATTTTACGAGCCCTAGGAAGGAGGAACTTGTTTACGTCATAGTGACAATTTCCGATGTCATTTAGTTTTTAACGAGCCTGACAAAGGAAGAACTTGGAATTTTTTCATGTTTAGAGAGTTTTAAAAGAAGTAGAAAATAAAAATTAAGCAAGTCCCTTTTCGTAGGTAGTCTCATAGATCCGAAAAGGTAGAAAACGATACCTGAGAGAACCTCTTAGCCATGTTTGGCTAAGGTATTCCTTTTTCATAAATAGTTTATCCCAGCCCGAAAAAGGGGTAAACTTGCACTGGGTGAATGACTTTTCAAAGCCTTTAACGAGTTCAAAATTACAAGAGCTCGGAAATCTTTTCATGTTTTTAGAGTCAGAAAAGAGCGGAAAGTTGACTCCTCCTAGAGGAACGACTGGTATTAAGGGTATAAATTGGTTCCGGTGATGGTGGAACTACTCAGAACAAGTAAAGGTCAAGATGCTAGCTAACTGGACCACTCATTGTAGTTTTTCCTCAGGAATGGGTAAAATAATCAAGTGAGGGCATATGATCGGCCGAGCAGATGGAAACGATGGAATGAGAAAACCAAGGCTCATCTGGAAAAACAAGCTGATAAAATTGAAATCATGAGAGGTAAAATAAGAATGGTTTCATTTTTATACAGGCTTGAAATCATGGAAATTCTGCTTGAAGTTGGTTTCATTTTTACACAAGCTTGAAACTTCTTAGAAAACTATGCTTGAAACCGGTTTCATTTTTATACAAGCTTGAAACAGAAACAAACTATGCTTGAAAATGTTTGCATGCCCCCAGCATGGTGACTCAATTTGAGGTACATGCCCCCAAAACTTCAGTGTATTCACCGGAGTAGACTGCTAGTTACTGATAGGTGGATGGAGTGAAGGTTCAATTGTGAGATCAAGGGAAAGACTCAATTGGGTTCTTACGAGATCTTATCAAAGACTAGAATTTAAAAGGGAACCTGTTTCATTTTTTAATGAGGTTAACATAGTAAAAGAACTATCCTCAGACCTAATTCATGTTTTAACGAGGTTGACATAGCAAACGAACTGTCCTCAGAAGTGCTTGTTTCATTTTGTAAGGATCTTGACACAAGAAAACGAACTATGATCTAAAGAGCTTGTTTCATTTTTTAAGGAGCTCGACACAAGAAAACGAACTATGCCCCAATGAGCTTGTTTCATTTTTTAAGTAACTTGACACAATAAAATGAACTATGCTTCGATGAGCTCCAATGACTTTTAAGAGGTCATGGCTTGCAAGAAGTTCTCATTCAATGGGAGAAGAACACTCTTGAAATTGGAATCCAATGCACCATTACATAATTCACAACATCACTGACGATATTTTCATTGGTAGCAGACATGGAGCAGGTGGCCACATAATGGACCTGTGGTAGGGAAGATACCACTGACAGGTAAGGACCAGGAAGGGACGGTGATCGACTAGATGTCACGTTGGGATGGATCAAAAAAAGTTGATCAACGGTCACAATCCATCCTTCATGTGGAAAATAGATCACACGAAAGATGGAAGAGACAAGAGCTCCCATGACATAAGTATAGTCGTGCCTCAGGAGTAATTTAAAATCCAAGGGGCCTTGGACCACCATCATGTCTATATAGACATTTTTCCCTCCCAAAGTAACAGGAAACTTCAGAAGGATCCCTAATTGTTGACTTGTTCCTCTGTTAAAAGCCAACAGATTCTGAGTAACATGCACAAGCTGCGGAGAACCAAAAGCTTTCCATGTATTTGAGGATAGAATATTAACCGAGGCACCGTCATCTATAATTGTTTCTGATATGACCATATTACAGGAATGTACAGTGATCTCAAAGGGCACATAAGAAGGAATATAATTTCCTAGAAATTGAATCCAATTAAAGGAAGCGACCAAACTACATGGAGGGGGTGCCATAAGAATAGGAGGATTATAGCCCTACGTTACAAGAGCAGAAAGACCATCCTCCTGGTCTCCAGGAACGAGAGCAGGAGGATCAGTTTCTGGAACTGTGGTGATAGGAGTCGAAGGATCATGGAAATGGGAGGATCACCCTCTGATCCCAGAGAATCAGAGGAAACAAAAATAACTTGACTGGGATGAGACGCACTCTCGACAGAAAAGACCTGATGGACCGTAGTTGGAACCAGGTCATCCTTCTTCTCAACCAATGATTAGTTGGAAATGGACTTGGGAGACTGGATTTCAGAGAGAGTGGAATTGACTGGAGATGAATCTCGATCATTGACTTGATCAACTATCGGAGGACTCGAAGAAAAATTTTGGTAACCAACGGGAAGACAGGATTTAAAATCCGAAAGGGTATCCAATACTTTAGAAGCTTCATCCATATAAGGACAGAGGTGAATGGGATGTTTCCCTTCACACAACCTATAGGTAAACTTGATCTTGCCCTGTCTCTTATGAGTCTCATTATCTTTAGTCGAAGGCTCGTCGTATGCATTATGTCCAAAGGTTGATGATGAAGGATGAATCGTGCCAACAGACCACACTTCTAGCACCTTGGGAATACTAGGGAAATCACGAAGAAGGTGGTCACCCTTACATAGCTTGCAAGGTAATTTGACTCGGCGAGATGGAGTGGGAGGTTTCTCAACAGTAGCTGTATGGGTAGCAATAGTTGCTGATTTTCCCCCTAGCTTATTTTCCTTCTTCTTCTTCGACTTATTCTTCTTATTCTTAGCCACCTAGTTACTAGAATCCAGACATTCACTAGGCGAAGAGGAATAACAAGGTGAAGAAACAGGAAAAGAAGGTGATGGGTCAATATTAGGATCAACATGGGGTTTACATGGTTCAGGCGTGGGAGAACTCGGTTGGACAGAGGTTGGAACACTTGGGACCACTGAGGTTGAAAACAACCAAACTGGTAGACCAACGGTTAATCCCGGGAGGGACAACGTTGCCATATATGGGGTACCAACATTCTTGAATGAAGGAAAAGGACCAGGATTCCCATCTGAGGGGATTCCTTGGTTGATGGAATCTAGAAACTTTTCCATTGGAATCAACCCTAAATAATCACTAAGGAATACAACTTTAACCAAGAATATTTCGTGGGTTGTCAATTTTAAGACACTGAAACAAAAATTTGCCTTTTCATGTTTTAAGATTCAAGAAAAAGGAAAAATGTGACTCTAGTCACTTTCAGGTTGAATGAGCACGAAAGGATAAGTGCTCGATGATCTTTTAAATTTTAGAGAGTCACAAAAAGACCAAAATAACTACTCAAGAAATCTAAGCAAGAGGGTGTACCAAGATTCTGTGAACTTCAATATACACCTTGGTGATCAAATGAAATAGAAATGACCAAGGACATAACGTACGTGCAGGAAATCTCCTCGAATGTTGTGTTCGTTGTATCACAGTTACAGGGCAGAAGACTCGTCTTCCTATGGATAAATGATTGTAACTTATGAGGGTCTCCCTTTATATAATCGACTGTACGGGGATCACAAGTCTGTGCTAGCATTGTCTAATTCCATATGGTGAATGACAGCTACTAGGTTTAACGACGCTAGAACACATCACTAGCCTAGTCCTCTAAATATGAGCGCTAGGTTTCAATGATTCCTTAGGTTGATTGAGTTCATTTTAAAGTTGAACTTGAATTAATGTTGCAATTTCAAGGCCTTACCAAATTTAATCTCGAATCCTTAATGCACAACTATATGCGAAATAAAATCATTGCAATTCAATGAACAACTAGCTAAGAGAGGGATAGTAGTTCATAACGAAGCAGTAATCAATCGAATACAAGAAGAATTTTTCCTAATGCATCTAAGACAACCAAAGCAGAAATCGAAAAGATCGAAATCAAAAAGATCTTTCTTATTCACTAAAGGCTACTAAAGAAAAAGAACACTCTTCATTTTCAAACCAAGAGAAAGAATGCAAATTTTGTTCTTTTAGATGAATGAGAAGAAAAATGAGCTATTACACCAAAAGACAAAATAGATACTATTTTTGAGCAACTCGAATTAAATGATCTAAAACAAAGAGATCAATTCAACACGAACATCAAACACACTCAAAACAGAGATGCATTACTTCAAGAAAAAAGAGGGCTTTCAAATTGATCCAGTGAGAAATTTAATCTATGCTCAGGGTGACAGATGGAGAGTTAAATGAACACCAAGATGATAATTCAGCGACCCAATGACACATAGAATTGGTAGAAAAAAATAAGACAATCAGTCTACAAGCTGAAACTACAAAATAATATATTGTCTCAAACTCAACTCAAAAGGTTCAGTGAGGAGGTGGCCGAATAAGCGACGGAAGACACATAGAAACCCTAAGATGCCAAAACCATATTGATCATATGAGGGGCAAACAATTGAGAAGAATGAGATAGAGGATTCAAAGCAATTCAAATGGAATAATTGAAAAGGAAAAACCAACCTAAAGGCAAGACACACTAATAAAAACTCAATGAAAAGGACAAAATCCTAACCTACAAGATTCAGCGTGTCTGTTAAGCTGTAATCCACACTAAACAGAGGATGGCGTGCCTGTAAAAAAGGTAACAAGCACCAATCGGTGCGACTGTTCAAGAAATAGCTACGCTGAGCCAGAAATTTATGGGAAGGATAAAAATCCACTGATAAGAGGCCATACTTACCACTCTTAGAGTAATTATGATGGATGGAAATAGTCAAGCAAGAAAAACAAAGCAGACAAGTAGTAATACGACCAAAGTCAGATAGATAACAAAAAATACTAGAAGAGCAATGAAAGACTACAAACAAACTGATCCCCAATGAAGTCACCAACTTTTTGACCAGGAATATCCCCTCTGCGAACAGAGGCGATCCCTCTAGCCCTGGAGTGGGTCTAGCAACAAGGAGAAATATTGTACTTTTGGACTCCTAGATTATAAATGAAAAGCAAGGTTGGATCAATAACCTACCTCGATCCAATGCTCTTGTCTTGGCTTGCAGCAGCAATTTTCTAATATTTGTCTTCACACATCACTGTCCTTCAATGATAATATCTGTATACCTGCACAAAGATCAAGTGAACGATGACAGCATACGAGAATATACTTTCATTTACAGCTATTCGATTGGTCAAGGATAATCAAACATTTTGCATATAATCGAACACAAAATTGGAACCAAAAACCAGTCATGTATTAATGATAGAGAAAAGAAGTTCACAACCTTAATGTCTTGACGTTGCAGGCTCCTTCGACGAGTTCAGTCGGGTGTGTCTCAAGCATTCGTTCAGGATTAGACTTGGCGAGGCAATGGGCCTAAACTCTCTCTCAACAATGGATTCCTCTCTGCCTTATTCTACACAGCAACTATAGTAATGAATGTTCATCTAGCTGCAACAATGTGAGAAGGAAGTATTTATAGGAGAGGAGATGGTGGTTTGTGATCCCTCATAAGGTGGAAGAGAGGTCTTATCCCTTTGGGGAGTTTCACAATTGTAGGAAACAAGAAGCCAAAGGGAGGATTTTGACGTTATTAAGTCAAACAAACCATGATGACTCCACTCATGAAGTTGTTAGGCATGGAAACTTCGTTTCTATTTTTAAAAAATTTCCAAAAACAACTCAGCGCAAGTGCCCCACTGAGATAGAGCACCAATGGGCAGGGGGCCTTGTGTTAATTTCTCTATGGGCACGAGGCCATAACTTCTTACCAGCACCGACCCAAAATCACATGTTTTTTAGATTCTTCTTAAGGAATGATCAACAGAGGAAATGTTCTTGACATATCAAGGGACACAATGACACTTATAGCAAGGCATGACAATACACAGATGTCACTGAAATGGTCCTCCAATGTTCGGGATGGGGATTGTAGGGATGGTGACAAAATATTGTGTAATAGGTATGTAATGGTTCAAGGTTTACCTATGTGAACAGAACTGCGCAGTTTACAGTGGAAGAAAGTGCACAGATTTGCATAATTTACAGTGGAAGAAACTGCGCATGTGCAGGTTTTGTGGAGGAAAACTGCACAGATGCTCAAAAATGGGTTTTAAGAAATGTAACCCAAAATTCATTTTTTCCCTGGTATTGTTTTACTTCAAGTTTCATAGGGGATTTACTTGAGACACTCATCAAATGGTGAGAGATTTGAATTGACAGTCATGGTGACAAAATTTAGTGTAACATATTTCCCCCTAAATCTAGAAAATACGTTTGATGACTGAAGGATTACCATATAAACAAACAATAAAGGATTACCATATCATTTTTCATACAAACATCACTGAGGTAGGCATTCCCATACTCATAGTAAAATTATCTCAAATAATCAGTATGGAAATACATCAAAGATCCATGTCAACAGTAGACATAGTATGGACAAATCCATCAATGGATCTATATTTACAATCATGAATATTTAATAACTCCACATAGCTTGGATGGATGAAACTAGATCCAAGATCTTGATCTCCATCTCTCGATCCATAATACGAATCTAACTATGTGAGTGAATGTCTTGAAGTCAAACATGGTAGAAACCACTTGATTGTCGTTCAATTATCTAAGTCGTTAACAAGTGCCAAAGAAACCACCAATAACGATAATGGTCCTCAAGGTCCTCTCGATACAATCTATGAAGTGTGAAAAGATGTCTTGAATTCGAACACTCATAGAATCATTCAATCGATGGTTAATGATGAGAACCTAACTTTGAAGGTGAGAAACGTGTCATTAGGGCATGCAGGCTCCAAGGTACTGAAAAATAATATTTCTAGATCAACTTCCTAGTTAGTGACTTGAAGTTGATAGGAAGTGATATGTCACAGGAGGGCCTACGACACGAATATTATGTCAAGTGTTGAAGAAAAAATTGAAGTAATTCAAGACTGACTCAGGGATGACCAACGCAATTGAAGGTTATGATTATCAAGTTAATTTTGACTGAGGTTGGAAATCCCTTGAACATATTGGTGATATGACACTTAAACTTGGCAGCATTTGACTCAAAAATAATACCCAAAACCAACTAAAGACTTTCAATTAGGTTCAATTATATGTGAGACAAAAGGATTTCCCAACTCGGAAATAAAGGTGATAGAGTGACATGTTCAAGAGCGACATACTACCTTTTTACAATACAAAAAACAAATTTTCTTTTCCAATTCCCCCCCACCATTGCTGGCAAGTACCTCTTTATTTTTACACAATATTGAGGAGGATAACATATGCTTGTGATATAATCTCATCCTTCGGAAGATTCCTTTGGAGTATTTTTAACGAACCCTAAGAAGGAGTGGTTTGGTCTCGTCATGATTGAGGAGTCCTACACTGTTTAAATTTTACGATTCCAGTGAAGGGATAAGTCGATGTCATTTTCATGTTTAAAAAGTTTGAAAAGACAAAAAAGAAAACTCATTCAGCTCTTTCAGCGTAGATTTTTAACGAGCCTGGAGAAATTAAAACTCGGTGTTTTTTAGTTTTAGGGAGTCATGAGAAAAACATAAGTAAAATCCAAAGTGTTCTTTTTTCATAAATTTAGTCTCTCAAGCCTGAAAAAGGATAAAATAATGCATGAGAGAAATCTGTTGACCATGATTCGTCAACATATACCTTTTTCGTAAATATTGAAATTTAGTCTAGAAAAGGGGTAAACTTATACTAAATAGATGAATGCTAATTTACTTTTTCGAGTTTGAATAGTCAAGTACCCGACGATCTTTTCATGTTTAGGAAGTCTAAAAAGGGCTTAAAAGAGAACTCAAAGGTTTCATTTTTTCGTAACTTTTAAGGAGTACGAAAAAGTGATAAAAGTGTACTCATATCACTGACTTTAAATATAATTAATGAGCAGGAAAAGACGAAAACAACTCGACATTTTAATATGTTTTACGAGCATGAAATATAGAAAAAAAATCTCAAGATTTTCATTATTTTAACAAGTCTTGAAAATAATAACTGAAATGGACTCGAGATAGATTTCATTTTAATACAAGCTTTAAATAGATAAAAACTATACTTGAGAGTGGTTTGTTTCATTTTTACACAAGCTTGAAACAAAGAAAAAATTATGCTTGAGATAAGTTTCAATACCCCCAAGCATAACCTCCAAGGGAATATGCCCAACGAGCTTCATTTCATTCACCTAATTAGACTACTGCTTACTAATAGTTGGATGGAATGAAGTTTCATTTACAAGATCAAATAAAAGTCTTGACTCAAAATTTACAAGATCTAGTAAAATAATCAACAATTAGGGGAGAATTTGTTTCATTTTTTAACGAGCTTGAATCAAGAAAATAACTATGCTCGTGGAACCTTTTTTCATTTTTAAACGAGCTTGACACAAGAAAAGGAACTTTTTTCAATGCAAATTGATTCATTTTTTAACAAGGTTGACATAGTAAAAGAACCATCCTCATGGGAATATGTTTCATTTTTTAACAAGTTTGACACAATAAAAGAACTATCCTCATGGGAATTTGTTTCATTTTTTAACGAGGTTAACACAGTACAAGAACCATCCTCATGGGGATTGTTTCATTTTTTAATGAGGCTAACACAGTAAAAGAACCACCCTCATGGGAATTTGTTTCATTTATAACGAGGTTGACACAGTAAAATAGCCATCCTCATGGGAACCTGATTCTTTTTTTAACGAGGTTGACACAGTAAAAGAACCATCCTCATATGCATCTCGATCATGGCTTCCAACTAGAAGGAACACATGCCAATGGACACACCTCGATCATGGCTTCCAAGAGTTCTTCATCGGATTATTGTGTTAAAATACTCCCAGATTGTTCACCATGTCAATTACCAGATCTAAGGCAAAAGAATTCAATAAAATAGTGAGAGGCTCACTTACATCGATAATTGAAAACATGGGACCAGTTGCCACATAATTAACCTGTGGTGGGGTGGATACCACTTCCATATAAGGAACATTAAGGGGTGTTGGATGGATTATAGTTGAATCAAGACCAACAAACGAAAGTTGTTCAATAGTTACAATATTTCCATTGTGAGGGAAAGTCATCACTCGAAAGAGTGTGGACACGACAGATTTCATGGCATAGACATAGTCTCTCCCAAGGAGTAAATTTAAATCTAAGGGGCCTTGGACTACCACAAGATAAATACAGATATTTTTACCTTTCAAGGTAATAGGAAACTTAGGAAGGATCCCTAAAGGTTCACTAATGGTTCTGTTAAAAGCTAACAAATTCTGTGTAACAAGAAAAAGCTGACGGGAACCTAAAGCTTTCCAAGCAGTTGAGGATAAAATACTAACGAAAGAACCTTCATCTACATTTGTGCGTCACACATTCTTAACATAAGCCTTCACAATTATTTGGAAAGGGGTGGAATAAGGAAGACAAGTTTATTTCAATATCCTCCAATCAAAGGAAATGATCTCAATACTTGGAGGGGGTTTAGTGGAAATAGGTGAAATTCCCCCTTGTGTAGAAGAATCTAAAGCAACAAGAAGAACCTTAGAGATTTTATCTTCACTCTCTAAAGGGATAATGGGATCGGCCGAAGATGGAATCAATTCAATCACGTGATCAACCATTGGTTCATCAACTTGAGTGATATGTGTTTCACTCTCTAATGGAAGAGTGGGATTGAATACACTTGAATTATATCAATCACTTCATCAACTTGGAACAATAAGGTTTTCCAAAAAATTTGAGGCTTAATTCATGTGAGGGAAAAGGTGATTTTTATGAATCCTTTCGCATAATCTACGAGGAAACCTAACTTACCCTTTTTCTTAGGAACTTGACAATCGCTAATTGATGGATAACCAGTAAGTTGATAAGAATTTTCTAACCATGCTTCCAAGACCTTAGGAATAATAGGACAATTGATAAGGAAGTGGACACCCTTACAAAGATTGCAAGGGTCTTTTTTCTTGCGATGCATGTTGGAGGGTCCCTCAACATTACCAATACTTACAACCATGGTTGGTTGGTTGAATTATTTCTTATCTTGCTTCTTCTTCTTCTTCCCTTTCTTCTTCTTCTTAGCCACTTGGTTACTAGCATCAAGGCTTTTACCAAGTGAAGAAGAAGAAAGGGAGGAATAAATGTTGGGTGAAGAAGGTAAAGGTTCAACATGAGGTTGGTGAAGTTGAGATGGTGAACTCAGTTGATGTGAAGCATCCGATTGAGGTGGAACAAATTGATTATTTGAGGCTAATGAAGTTGAAAAAAACCATACTGGTAAACCTATGGTAAATCCAGGTAATGACAATGTAGCCATATAAGGAGTACCAAAATTTCCAAAACAAGGAAAAGGACTAGGATTCTCATTAAGAGGGCTTCCTTGGTTGGTAAATTCTGGAAATTTTTCCATTAGATTAAACTTTAGTGAATTTTAGTTTAAAAAATAACAATATTAACAATCCAAATTCACAATCCACACCTAAAGCCTCTAAAAAGTAAAAACAAAAAAATAACACACGCTAACAAATCTAGAATTCAAACTGTTGGCACTAGAATCAGCGCTTAGACTGCAACAAGCGCCTGACCAGACACATATTAAACTCTAAGGAAATTTCAATGTTTTTTTTTATGGGATTGGAAGATGGTATAAACTCTTATTCAATGAAGAGATATTTATATCACATCCACATTTCTACTAAAGAGGGTATTGTAACTTATTTGGTAGAAAGATGCAAGTTTTTAGTCTATGATGAGAGGAAATTTAAAGATGAGAGGAGAATCAATAAGTCTATAAAACATAAATCTATTGATTTAGTAGAAATTGACAAAAGTAGCAGTTTGAAAATATTCCATTGAGAGAAATCTATTTCTAGTATGACAAGATTCTCACTAAAATATCATGAAGAATAACTATCATGAGTGATGCTCTTCCACTGTTACAACATATATTTTATCAGTAATGCTCACTATGTGAGACTAACAAAAATTGATAAAACACATAACATGCTTAAGAGACTAATAAAAACACATAACAGTATGATGATTTTTGTTATGCGGAATTATGAATTACGAATCAAACACATTCCCTAAATTGGGTGTTATGCATTTAGAACAACAAATCAAATACTTTGCAGACACTTTTCCTAAGAGTAAATAGACACACAGAAAGATGGAGGAACTTACTTGGAGTCCAAGCGCTTCCTATTCTCCTTCTGTCACTCTTGATGTAGCTTCCAATCCAACTTTGATCGCCAGACTAGTTCCTACAAGTAAAAACACTAAACAACAAAGAGATTGCAATATACAAATGGTTATTTACCTTAATCAGTAAATCAATGAAACGTGAAACATATACATCAGCTAAGAATCCATGATATGAAAGATAGAAACATATACATATATATATGTGGGAAAATGAGAAGCAATCTTTATTATTGGATAGAAGGGGGAGGTTACAACCAGCGATTGATTTGATGTCACCAACTCGAGCATCATCCCAGCCTCATCATAATGAACATCTCTCCAGCATCATATCACTCAAATCAAATACTCAATTGAGAAACCAACATCATTTCTTTACCAAATTTCTTCCTTCTCAAGCACTAGGATCTGTGCTCAATTTATAGAACAGTTGAAGTTAGTTTCACAATCAATGAATTTCTAATAATATGCAAGACATGTTCCCAAGATCAAAGGTGTTGGATGGACACATGGATTTGAATATTGACACATATGGACTCTTCTAGAAGGCACTGTCCATGTGGATATTCTGAAACAATGAAAACTTCGCTCCCAATTGACCAATGCACTCTTGAATTTCAGGAAGTTCTTTTCATAGCACACTTGAATGGAGGTAACTACATATGCAAATAAGTTAGTCCCTTGAGAGGCTACGTTGGTGAGCTCATAGGTGATATAACATGTACTTCAAATCTTGGAAACCTTGCAATGGAAGTCATGGATGATTTGTTCTTGTTCTTTGTCTTAGGGCATGTAGAAACTGAAATGATAGGGGATGATAGACCTTATTCCTTGGTTCTGGGGATGATGTCCTGTTTAACCAGGTCATTGGGAATGGTGCCCAAATTGACCTGTAACAGATTTCCCCCTAAAGCATGAAGTCAGAATAATAATAACAATATTTTTTGAATGAGATGCTTTACACTGTGATGGGCTGGAGCTGAATCGGAGTGGTGACCTGCATCAATCTTACAATACATTACATCATGATATATCTTCTTGATCACACATTGTTGAGGGAATGAATTCCCATGCTCAGCACATAACTTTATCTAATAACATGTACATAGTGCAAAAAGTCATCTACATTGGAATGTTGCCCAATATAGACATGCCTACAGATATAGGCCCATGTTCATATGATGATCTGTATGTAAGGTTACCATATAGATGATGTGTACAACAATCCTAAAATTGCAGCCCGGATGGCTAAAACTAGATCTGAGGTCTACTTATCTCGTTCACTCGATCGTTTGGGTACAATTCTATCCATGCAAATATATGATTTGTAGTGGAACATGGTAAGACATCGTTTGATTACCAGCCAATGATGTAAATTGTTAACAAATTTGAGAGAACCACCATTAATTTCAATGGCCCTCAAGGTACTACAGTACATTTCGTAAGGCATGAATAGATTATTTGATGTTGAACGCCAAACAAAAATCTTTCGGTCAAAAGTTTGGAAACGAGGATCTTGTCGATGTTGTAACAAGTCTCATGGTACTGGAAGATGATGTTTCTAAGTAAACTTCCTAGATGATGATTTGGTGTCGATAGGAAGCCACTTTATTGCGAAACGGGAGTTACTAATTTCAGAGAAAAAATGTGACTTGATATAGCAATATTCAAGGATAACTATCATGAGAATGAAGGTTTATGAGTATTGCAGAAGGATGACTATTCACTAGATGACTTCTCTTGAACATATCGGCGACACTGAGATGAGTTGGCAACATTGACCCAAAACTGAAGTGAAGGTATGATGAACCATAGGTATGAATGAATCGTTAAGAATATTACCCAACCTAAACAGTCACAGTGATGGAGTGAAGTTTCATGTTCAAGAGCAACCTGCTACCGTAAAAAAAAAAATTCACTTTCCCAAATTTTCCTCAGTCATTTGTTGACTAGTACCTCTTTATTTTTTAACAAGCTTGAGGAAAACATATGCTTGATCTATAATTCAACCCTTTGGGTGAATAATGTATCGCTATTTAATAATTTAATGAGTCTAGTGATGAATGAAACTCAATTCTTGCCATGATCGAGAAGCCCATCACTATTTTATGTTTAAACGAGCCTAACGACAGTGATAGCTCGGTTCTTTTTCATATTTAGAGATTTTGAAAAAGAGGACGAAAGAAAAATCCATAAGTACTTTTTCGTAAATTTGTTGCTCAAATCCAAAAAAGTGTAAAATAATATCTGAGATAACCTCCTAGCCATGTTCGACTAAGGCATTCCTTTTTCGTAAATAATCTACCTCAATCCGGAAAAGGGTTAAACTTATATTGAGTAGATATCAATTCATTTACTTTTACAAGCTCGAAAAGACAAGTGCTCGGCAATCTTTTCACATTATCAGAGTCTAAAAAGAGCTAAAATAAGACTCCAATGGTTCCTTTTTTGTTGTTCTCGAAGCTCGAAAAAGAGATAAAACTGCGCTTCATGTCCTTTTTCATTTTTAACAAAGCTTGAAAATAAGGATAAAATTATTCTTTATGGTCAAATCATTCTTGAAATAAATTTGCACGACTAATATTTTCATCAGTTGTAAAAGTTGTTCAGAAAAATATCAAATGGATTAAAAATACATGTTTTATGATAAAAATAGAATAAAACCATAGTCACAGCAATAAATATGATTTGCAAATAATCAAATGAATAATTAAAAGAGTTTTATTGTTCATTAGTTACCATTTGCATTTTGAAGCTCTGAACCTATTTTCTCCCCCCGAACTTCAGCCATTGATTGCGATTGATTCTGTGGACAGTTTTCATCGCCGTTGGATCCAAGTTGGTGCCATAAAACCTCTCTTTATTTCAGTAGTCAATTCATTTCCTTTCATTTCAAATTTTTAGGGATTTGGGCCCCTTAGGGTAAATTATTTTTCCAAAGAGGGCAATGCACCCTTGAGCATCGAAAATTGCATTGTGGAGCACCTAAATTGAAACCTAGGTGCATATGCAACACACTGTCCCTTTTTCAAGACTGTGTTGGGCGCAATTCACATTCTTAATTCTTGCACTGTACCTAAAATTTGCCTAATTTTTTGCATGAAAAGGAGTCTAATGTGTCTTATGGTTATGTTTCAAGATTTCATCGGACTAGAATGACAATTACTTGGAGAGAAATAGAGCATGAAGAATAAAATATGATTTCCCTAAATGATCTGGGTACAATAAGAGCCCTAAGATATTGTGGGTTATTAAAGTATTAGTATTGTCAGGGATGAGGCAACAAATAGAACTCTTGCAGTCCTTAGTTCGTGCATGGGATCCGGCTATTGAGGCATTTCACTTTAGGAACAAAGTGGTTCCTATTAGAGTGGAGGATGTATATTTTCTGACAGGATTTTCGAGGAGAGGCTTGCCTATTTCCCTCTCACGGTTTTCTCTCCGAGGAGAGACAGTGATAGACTATGTTTTGTAGTATTTCTATCTAGGGGCAAAGCCAAGAAAGGTTGGGAAAATAAACATCCATGACGTTCATGATTTTCCTTTGAGAAACATTCATTTCATGATCTCAAAGCTTGTCAGCACCATTACACTACATGTAGCAAATAGATCATATATGCAGTATGTGCTAGAGTGCATGGATCCAACAGTCTTCAACTGGTCTGAAGCTGTACTTTCTCAAATAAAATAATAACTGAACAAGGCAAAGGGAGGAAGGAAGAAAAACTTCAGTTATGGTTCGATCCTCATTTTATTTTCCTTAGAGAGGATTCCACTGATGCAGCCTCAGCATGTGACACTGGGTGTGTCTCACCCTAGAGATCTAAGGATGCAGAGATGGGTAGAACTAATGGTTAGGCATGCAGGCCAATCGTCCATTGTTTTCTCGACTGCATTCTTCGCATGGTTCAGGTGACAGGTTATCACCATCGATGAGTATGCATACGCAGGCGTCGATTTCTGAAGAGATCCAAACTTAGATTTAGTAGAAGGCGCTCAGTGGGGTGTAATAGGTAAGAATGTTTTGACCATGTTTTTTTTATTTTTTTAAGGTTTTTACAATGTTTTTGTATTTTGATGTTTTCCCAAGACTAAACTAAATTTTTAATGTATGAAAATGTTGGTTGAGTTTAAACGGTGGACTGAATAAAGCATGGAGCGGATGAGCCAGCAGAGAGGGTTGTCTGGAGATCAGTCCTTCAATATTTAGACATGGCTAAGACTTTGTCTGAGATTTGGCAGCACATAGAGGGGTTAACCTTCAGGATTCCAGATTTCCGGATCAAAGAGTTACCCATGCGACTGCAGCACCACACTATAGGCATTCCTAACCACTGGATGCGGTTACTACGTAGGATAGCTAGCTCGATAAAATTTTACCATGAGCATCACTAGTTTACTTTTGACATCTTGCATACATTTTGAGGTCAGATGACCAATGTATCTTGGGCACAATTTTTTTTTTAAACCTATAACTATCTACCTATCTAATTTCAGTGTTTTCTTATGTTTATTGCATAATCCTATTCAAGTATGTGAATGTATCTTTACATGTGTTGCAAATTTCTATCTAA
Source organism: Pinus albicaulis (assembly GCA_034641835.2). NCBI lineage: Eukaryota > Viridiplantae > Streptophyta > Pinopsida > Pinales > Pinaceae > Pinus > Pinus albicaulis. The sequence continues at coordinate 881,661,974 of CM076579.1, read as the reverse complement.
AACATGATTAGCTAAAGAATCATTCAATGTGTTCAAGTTTCTGGAAATGTACTAATATTGAATAAAATCAAAGTGTCTTTCCAAAAGTTGAAATCTTAGGAACAAACGATGCAGTGTTGGATTTATAAAAGTATAAACACTAGTAAGTTGTAATACCACAATTTGTGAGTCTAACCTTATGACAATGTGATTAATACCAAATGAAATGGAATCAGAGAGGATTTCAATCAATGTGCTATAATTAGCGATATTTTTTGTCGATCTACTGATACAAATCCCTTGAAAACTCACTAACATGTCATTCGAAGCGAAAATGGCCCACGCTGCAGAAGATAGATTCTGCGTACTACGACTAGCACCATCATCATATCCAACAAATGGTTCCAAATATTCAGAAATCTGTGATGAAATTTAAAGTGAATTACTAACGTCAAGAAAAATCTAAAAAAACCTAAGATAGTGAATGAAAATCAACAGCATATATATACAATATAATACAAAAAATTACTACGCTCATGATTAAGCATAGTAACGTTTTAGATACAACCCATTTCAGGGTTGTGCAAATGGAATTCCATCGTAATCCACCAACTCGTAGGCACCCTTAGCAAGAACTTTTTTGACAATATAGGGGTCGTGACATAATGGCTCAAATTTCCCTGTACCTATTACATCAGCTTCTTGATCATAAAGAAGGATAAAGTCACCCTCTCAGAAAATGCGAGGTTGGACATTTTTGTCGTATTACGTTTCTATAAGTCTCTTATGTGCTTCGTTGGCCAATTGGACTTCACGGCGTGTTTCATCAAGATGGATGAGGTTAAAAAGATGTTCTTCTTCATCTGAGGTGTCAGGTAACAAGTCGATTGCAAGTTTTAACGATGGTATTCCATATTGGATTGGCAAGATAGCTTCCAGACCATACACCAATTGAAAGGGAGTAAATCTTGTTATGTTTCTCATCGAGGTTCGGTACGCCCACAATGCCGAGTATAGTATCGAATTCCAGTTTCTTTTAAAAACTCCTATCATTCGTTGAAGCATACATTTAAGAATATTGTTGATAGCTTCAACTTGTCCGTTTGATTGTGGATAATAAGGAGTAGAATTATCATGTGACAATCCTAACTTGGCAGTTAATTTAGTCATAATATGGTTGCGAAAATGCTTCCCATGATCTATAACTATAGCCTGTGGGACCCCAAACCGTGCAATGACATGATTAAAGAAAAACAATGCAGTTGTTTTTCATGTGTTGTTGAATTTAGGCATTCCTTCGGCCCACTTGGTAAAGTAGTCTACTGCGACAATCATATAACCATGCCCCCTAGTTGAATGAGGGTTACAAGTCATGAAGTCAATGCCCCATTTCGAAAATGGTCCTACAGAGACAACAGGATGCATTGGCGCTGGCGGTTTGAGGATTTTACGATCAAATATCTGGCACGCATGACAAATTTTGACAGAGAGGATGTAGTCGCAAAATATGGTAGGCAAAAAGTAATTTGCAGGGAGTATCTTCTGCGCTGTAGTGTATCCAGACAAGTTTCCACCACAAGCCCCAGCATGACAATCATTTAAAACCTTTTCGGCCTCCTCATGAGTGAGGCACCTTTTTAAAATTTTATGGAAACCACAATGATAAAGTGTATCGTCGACAATCATATAATATTTGGCTTGGTATCGAATACGTCGATGGTCAAAGCGAGAGGTATCAGCCCGAAAATTTTGGCTCTGGAGATAAATGATAAAATCCCCATACCAAGGATCATATGATCCGATCAGAAATAGAGACTAGTCAGGAATAGATGGTTCCTACATAGTAGCAATACTATCATAGGGAAGGTCACAGAGAAATACAGCCAAAACTAAATACTTCTTTGACTTGGATTTGATGAATTCCAAATCAAATTCCTACAAAATGACAACCCATTTTGAATATTTTCCCCCCAAAAATTGGCGTGATAAGATATAAATCATGGGGTTTCACTCTGAAATGACAATGGTCTTTCGGAATAGGATATATTGGCGAAATATTTGGACAGCTAAAACAGTTTCCAAGGTAAGATTTTCTACGTAGGAATACTTCACTTCCGTATCATTGAGAGTACGACTCAAATAATAGATCGGATTTTCTATCCCATTTTCTACTTGCACCATTACCATAGCATTGGTCGTATCAGTCGCGGCGATATATAACAAATAATCACTCTGATAATTGGTGGGATACATTAATGACACCCAAATAAGAGTATCCTTGACAGCATCAAAAGAAGCTTGCGCAACTTGATCCCAATGGAGGGGAATCCCCTTTTTCAAGAGCCGAGTAAATCCTTTAGCCATTTCGGTGTAGTTGGGTATGAACCTCTTTAGGAAGTTAGCCTTTCCTTGAATTTTCTGTATCTGAAGTAAATTTGATGGCGCGAACAAATCAATAATGGCCTAGACCTTCAAAGGGTCGATTCAAATTCCTTCTTTTGAGACAACGAATCCAAGCAAACGACCAGAACCAACACAAAACACACATTTATGTGGATTGAGGCGTATTTTTTAGTGTTGGCAATGTAAAAATATGGCTCTCAAATGCATCAGGTGATCAGTCTGATTTATTGAATGCGCAGGTAAATCGTCTAGATAGGGTTGAACAATGTGCTTGATGTCATTGAAATCATAATCCATTGCTATCTGAAAAGTGGCCCCTGTGTTGTTTAAAGAGAATGTGCCCAAGGGACAGATGAATTTTGTCTTATATTGATCCTCTAGGTAGATATTGATTTGATTGTAGCTGGAAAATCCATCCACGAACGAAAAGATTTTGCATCCAGCACAATCATCAATAATCTGGTCGATAAAGGGAGTAGGGTAGCTATCTTTTGGACAAGCAGGATTGACATCTTGATAACCAATGCACATTCTGATGGTTCCTTGTTTTTTCATAATAGGAACGATGTTGGAAACCCACTCAGTTAGTGGAAAAGTGTAAATGAAACCAAAACACAAAAGTTTTTCAACTTCTGCTTTAATGTTAGCAGCCTTCTTCGGATGAACAGGACGAAGGCTTTGATGTACCGGATTGACATCAGGGTACATATTAATAGTGTGTTCAATGATACTAGTATCTATGCCTAGAATTTCCTCATAAGACCAAGAAAATACATCACAAAATTCACCAAAAGAGAGCAATATGTTTCGAGTTCTGATGGAGAACAAGACATGTCGACATGAATGTTTTCTACCACACCAGGTTTGGTTGAAATATCGGTAGAAATGGTTTCTTCAATATTTGACAAATTTCACTCAGAATCAATTGCATTAATAGGAAAATAATTTGAAAAGAAATTTTTGATTGATGGGTGATATAGTTCACTAAGATTATTTTCTTCATAATCAGGAAGATGGGAATGATGATGATAATTTTCCCATAGTTCTCCTTTCGACATCATGGTTTCCAAAATATTCTCATATGTCAAGAAAGTTGAGGAAAAAGGATCAGATGGAGTACCAAAATCTAAGGAATGATCAACCCAAACAACCAGCGACAATGATTTCGGATTCGCCGCCAAAGCTAGATAGATTGATTGATATGCCAACTCAATAGGGCTAGGTGAGAGAAACTCATCCAATGTAACAATTTTAGAATCACCCATACTCTTCCCTAAGCGAGATGGAGTGGAAGATATCATGTAGCAGGTCTCTATACTTTCAATTTCTGTCAACGTCGTAGACGGCAGTAATGGAAAGGTTCCCATGAGAGTGGAATCCTTTAAGAGTCCTACAAAAATTTTCTGGAGTGCGAGTTTGGGTGTGTGAACGAACAGAACACTTATAGTTACCTTTGAAGTGGAGGCAAAGAAGGATATCTGATTGATGACTGTGATAACACCTTTTTATGGAAAGGCGATCGAATATGTAGAAACAATTGCAGTCATAGCATATACCCATGGCCTTCGAAGTAAAATATTGTAGTCAAGGGGTCCTTCAACGACCTCAATTTCAACATTCACTATTTTTCCCCCTAGTTCAACATGCAGGTTATTGATAATACCATAAGGCTTATATGTACATCCATCGAAAGCCTTCAACGTTGTTGATAATTGAGATAAGCGTGGCGAGCCAAGTGACTTCCAACATTTTAGAGACATAATGCAAGTAGATGCTCCCTCATCAATAATAGTACGATGAAAAAGGTGATTGAGAACATTTAATTGGATGGAGAATTCCAATTCTTCTCATAATTGTGGCACATAGCCCGTATGATTAAAGACTACGAGATTAGAATCAGTCGGATCAATTCCACCAATTACCGACAATAAAGCCTACTTATGGGAGGGACAATTTTGAAATACCTCAAGAGCTAACATAGTTGAAGGGGATTGAGCCAAATCTTCAACTATATTATAATTTTTATCAGCTCTTGCTGAAGGATTATATGTTGATTTATGAACGACTCCCTTTGGTGTCTTGATTGTTAATTCAGGAATAACCAGTGGCGGTACTAATTCCATAGACGGATTCATGGTTGAGGTAGTAGGTTGATCAGTGGCTTGACTACCACAATGTTTATTATGTGTTGACACCAAAATATATGTTGATGGATTTGTGACAAATAGCATAAGAACTTGGGAACTATAAGTTGGATTCGTAGCAACCAAATTTGTGTCCGGATTCGAAATCAGATCTATCAACATAGTTGACACATGTGAAGTCTTAACCATTTTTTAGACTTCAGCACGGTGAGGGAAATCCTGAAAAAAGTGTTATTCATTATAGATTACACATGGATAATGAGGTTTCCTATTTCCAGAAGATTGATCAGATGATCTTTCGTACAGGTTAGAATTTTTCTTTTTCTTTGATTTCCATTTTTTCTTACTTACGGGTTGCTTGTCACTTTTGCCTTTGTCAAATGACATGGCATTGATTTCGGAAGAAGGTGCAGGATCAGATGCAGTAATATGATGTGTGATTTCAGTACCAATCATACCGTCTCCAGCATGAGAGTCCTTTGATGAAGGAGGAACAATAAAATTAGATCGCGATGCGTTAGGAATTTTCTCGTATAGCATGCCAAACTAAGTATAAATCAAGTCTAAATATTGGGCACGAGCAATAACCTACTCTTCAATGATGAAGACACCCTTAGACACATCCTTAGTTATAGATGGTAACAAGGACTTAATGAACCACTCAGCAAGGATCTGATCTCGAACAAATGTCTTAACCATTTGACGAAGATGACGCCACTCATGATTATGATAAAAAATGTGAGTAGCATTAGTCTGTTTAAAATAAGTCAAGATTTCCATTTTAGTTTCATATCGTATGGGTAACTGGAAGTGAGTCAAAAATACAGTAGCTAGGGTAGTGAAATTATCAAAATAAGCTCTAGGTAACTCAATGTACCATTTTGCAGCCGGAAAAGTGAGCATACGTTGGGAAAGACGTAGTCGAATAGATTCATCATTCATGGAGTTTGATGAACACCACAAATGATAAGTCATAACATGAGTCGACAGGTCTTCCCCAGGGTTTTTTTAGAACTTAGGAATATCCAAGGGTAATTTGTGGGGTATCACCGGCCACCAAGGAGCATAGTTTATTGGGTCATTGGTGAGCTGATTTAAATCTAGTAACACTAAATTTGGAACAAAGGGAAACTTTCAATTAAGGTTAGGTTGAGCATAGCCAGGGTATGATGGAATTTCCTGGGAAATAGGCCTTTGAGCACCAGAATAAGGAATCTATTGTTGGTAACCCAGATAGAGGTTGTTTTGATAGGAAAATTCTTGAGGATTATGTTGACCAAAACCTGGGTACAATACTTGTTGAAATGAAGGTTGATGCATTTGCGCCTGTGGCTACCAAGGGGTCTGTCCACCAATATTATAACCCAAATTAGGATAATTTGGATTCAGTTGAGGGTAGGTATAACCTGGTTGTGGCTGTGAAATCCCATAATATGGTAGTCTAGCTTGTGAATAAATGATTCCGGATACAAATTGTTGTAAATTAGCCGAAGGATTTGGAGTATGAGGGCCCAACACTTGAGGGTATTGAGTTGAATGACCTACTTGAAATGGTTGTTGTACAACAGTTTGAGTCTGTAACAGGGGTAAATATGTATTAACAAGTGGAAATGATGTGCGTGCAATAGGTTGAACTAGTTGATACGAGTGTACAACCATTTGTGTTTAGATAGGCAGAGTGGGTTGTCATTGACAAACATTCATTTCGACATTAGGTTGACCAACAAATGATGGAGTATTGTCAAATTGGGTGACCATAGGTTTCCCCCCAGCATGAGGAGTATAATAGGATGAAAAATATTGTTCTCCAAATGCATGGAGTCCATTTGAGATGGTATTGGATGGAATAGACACAAATGGAACAGCTTGATATTGCCCTGATGATGGATATAAAGGATCAAGCCGTTCATTAATCACTATAGGTTTACCAATTACAATACCAGAGGATGACATTGGTGAATTCCATGGGTTTGAAGATGCACTAGAGAAAATTCCAGATAAATATTTATAACCTAATCGGACCATAAGGCCACCATGTAAATATGACTCTAGTGAAGTTGTGAACATCAACGGGGTAGCGAGAGCAAGTGCTGACGCAATCAGAACAAATGGTCCAACCGAATATGTTGGTTCAGGCATGGTTACTTGACCAAATGTATACCCTTTTGAATCGACGGGGATTTGAATAGGTACAGGATCAACAAAAGTAGAGGGTGGTGATTGAGGAAAAGACTCATACAGGTAAATATCCTCCCCAAAATGGGTTGGATTTAAAGGTGTTTCGTCTTGTGGTATTTCTTCAATCGAAATTAAACTAGGTGGAAGGTTTTCTCCATCAAGCCAAAACTATATTTCAGGAGGTTGACTATGTAATATGGGAGAATCAATGGCTACAATATATTGTGGGGCGACCGATACAGGAACAACTTCCGGTCATTCGACTTTGGGATGCAGATGTTCTGGAAAAAAAGAGACAGGATCAGGATCAACTTCCAGTTGAAAAACGTCATTTTCAAGAGGTATAGTCTCACTGATTGGATGGATCATGACCACAAGTAGCTGTGAGGACTCTGTCTCGACAACAGTAGATCAACCAGAAATTGTAGAAACAACTTGTGCCAACTCTGGTATATGGGAAGATGATGCTCCACTAGAGGTACTGATGGTACTAGTTTCGATAGAGTGATATCGCCTTCACCGACCAGAAGTCACTTCCGGTGGTAAAGGTGGTTTCAATGAAAGACTACGCGAACGAAGGGGAAATGGATTTTATTCTTCCATGATGACTGATTTATTTTAAGACCGAAAATAAATAAACAAAATAAAAGGGTAATCCTAGGCAAAAGGTTTACCAAGAAACTGTGAACTGCATAATACCTCTTAGCGAACCAAGAAGTATGGGCAGGAAATCTCCCTGAATTTTGTGTTCAGTGTATCACAATTTAGAAGGCGGCCGACTCGATTCACTATGGATGGATAGCAACCTAAAATTTTCCTCCCAAATATACCCGAAGTTATGTGGAGGCCCAAGTCTGTATTAGTGTTGTCTAATGCGAAACCACACAGTGAGAGCACCCCTTTATACTTTTCATACTATAACACCACTTGATATACCCAAAGGTACGTGTACGAGCTAAAATATACTTATTTACGTGGAGTGAGGTATCACACTCGGAATGTATTGCAAACAATTAACGACAGCTTCTACGTTTTACGACGTCGGAACACGTCTCTAGCCTAGACCTTCTAAATGTTATAGTTATGGTTCCAGTGCTTTTTTAGGTAAATTGATGTAAATTTTAAGTTGATCTTGTTTATCAATTTGCCTTCAAGGTTCACCGTGAAGATGTGATGGAAATTCCTAAAATGAAAACTAAAATGATAAGAAAAATTTTCACTTTTAGTTTTTTCAATGAAAATCTTAGCTACTAAAGGGAAAGAGAGAACAACAAAGAGAACAAACTAATATGTAGCTTTCCTAATTTGTTCCTATGAAAAACACAAAATTCACTACATGCAAATGCAGATTTTTATTTTCAGTCCCCTTAATGTGAATGCAAAAAGGAAACTATAAGCATTAGATCAACAAAAACAAATGCTTTCTTCTTTGAGAAATGATGACTTTAACAACAATTTATCTTTTAGGAAAAATGAAGAATGGAACTACAATTTTTCCTACAGGAAATGAATAATTTAACGAAGATTTCCTTTAAGGAAACAAATGGATCTAATGAGAAATAAAAAACTTTGAATTTGATTTTTCAATGATAAAGAAAAACATTTAAAGAGACATTGAAAAAACTTACTTTTCAAAGGAGGAATATTCAGGCAAATTCACTAGTCTCTATGAGGCATTAGACAGTTGAAAATTGTTAAGTCCCTATATTAATAGTGTAGTCCCTTATTATGTTACTGTAGCCCCCCCTATTGTTATTGTTGTACCCCTATAATCCCCATATTTTTGTTATTGTGCCCTTACATTATTATTGTTAGGTCGGTTAGGATTACATTGTGGTCCCACTAGGATTACATTGTGGCCCCATGGACTCCTATATATAGAAAGGAGGTTTTTTCATTTGTATCATCCAAGAATTGTTCATTCATGTAATGTATTGGAGGTTTCCCCCTCTAAGTGGCTTATTTCTAAGGCGTTGATATCTCTTTTCTTCTATTTTTGGAGCTGGTTTCACAACATTTGGTATCAGAGCTTTGGATTCTAGGGTTTCGCTGCTCCAAACAGGTCATCGTGGAATTTTCGCTATAAATTTTTTTCTACGAAGGTTCAAAAGCTAAAATTTTTAGAGCACGAAGCCAAAATATTTAGGAACATCGTCGCAAAATTTTCGAGCTTGGTTCACAATATTTCCAGATATATGATCTGTGAAAGTTAGGGATTTTTGTAGACTCCTAAATTTAACCTAAATAGGTCATCGTGGCATTTTTGCTATAACCTCTTTTATATGAAGGTTGTGATGCTGAAAATTTTAGAGCGCGAAGCTGAAATCCTGAGGAACATCGTTGCAAAATTTTAGAGCTTGGTTCGCAATATTTTTCGGAGATATGATCTGTGGAAGTTAGGTCTTTTTCAGGCTCCCGAATTTCATCTCAAAGAGGTGATCGTAGGAAAATCTTCATAACTCTCTCACTAAGCATCGGATTGTAATTCTATAAAAAGTGGTTGGAATAACATGGACTTTAGTTTATTCTATATCAATTTTAGAGCCAAAAGAGGAAACAATGACACGTTTCAAGTCGTACAAGTTTTCTCTACTGAACCAGTCCATAATTAGGCCATCATAGGAGATTGGGCATATATTTGTCTTCAAGAATCCAAATCAGATCAGAACTAAGGCATTCGAAAGGAGATTCAGAGGGCTACGTCAGAGCCAAATTTAAGGTATCGAAGATCCAAACTCAAAAATATAATTCAATTTCAATATCGAGCTCCTCAAAATCAATAAAAATGTGTGTATTTGGTTTTTTAAATTGCATAACGTTTGTTTGAAAAAGCAGTTTGAATTGATTCCAAGGGCATATTTTAGAATTTTTATCAGTATTGGGTTCTATAATGCCTCCAAAAAATAATTACATACCCATTAATCCCTCAAAAATCTATACTATGACGCATGAAGAGGAAGAATTGTAGTATGAGATATCAAAATTACGATACCAAGTGCAACAAATTTCAATCTTACGAAGAGCAACCAAAGATGACATAGATGGTTTAAAAGTAGAAATGGAGGCTAAGTTGGATGGTTTGAAGGATCAAATAATAGCTAATATGGATGATAAATTAGTGGAAGATCACATCGAGCATTAACAACAAGTTCTCCAACTCTCAAAGGATAACCTAACTTTGGTGCAGAATCCAATGAGACAACTGGAAGATCAACATTACATCGAAATAAGTTCTAAATAAGTCATAGAAACAAGAACTCGACAAGTACGATCAATTTTAGAGTATCTCAGCAAGTGGAAGAACTTTCTTGTAGAAGATTCCACATGGGAGGATGAGAATTTTATACAGAAGCATCAAGAAATAATCAAGCGTTGAGGACAACACTTGTTTGAAGGAGAGGGGCATGTTAAGACCCTATATTAATAGTGTAGTCCCTTATTATGTTAGTGTAGCCCCCCTTGTTGTTATTTTTTTACCCCTATAACCCCCATATTTTTGGTATTGTGCCCTTACATTATTATTGTTAGGTCGGCTAGGATTACATTTTGGCCCCACTAGGATTACAATTTGGCCCCATGGACTCCTATATATAGAAAGGAGGTTTTTTCATTTGTATCATCCAAGAATTGTTCATTCATGTATTATTGGAGGTTTCCCCCTCGAAGTGGCTTATTTATAGGGCATTGATATCTCTTTTCTTCTATTTTTGGAGCTAGTTTCACAACAAAAACATAGCAAAAAAAAGGTTGAAAGTGATGGAAATGACAAATTCAAAGGGAATTTGGTTGGATTATGGGGCAACACAGTCTCCAAGGGGAGACAATGCATTGCAAACTACCCCTGAGTGGGAGACAATTCTATGCAAAGCACTGTGTCTTAACCAATAGTGTGTTGGGCGTAGCAAAGAACAAAATTCAAGCTACTAAACACACTTCTAATGAAATTATTTGTTTCAAAAGCCTAATAATTGAGATTAGAGGCTGCTGGGTGGATAAGTAGAGGCAAAAACACACCAAGGATGAAGGTAATTTTCCCAGCGGAGTCACCAATTTGTTATACATAATTATGAATTATGGAGAAAACACATTCCCTAAATGTGGTGCTATGAATTTAGAACAACAGATCAAAGACTTTGTAGAAACTTTTCCTAAGAGTAAATAGACACATAGAAAGATGGAGGAACTTACTTGGAGTCCAAGCGCTTCCTATTCTCCTTCTGTCGCTCTTTTTGTAGCTTCCAATCCAACTTTAATCGCCAGACTAGTTCCTGCAAGTATAAACACTAAACAGCAAAGAGATTGCAATATACAGATGGATATTTACCTTAATTAGTTAAATCAATGAAACTTGAAACATATACATCAGCTAAGAATCCATAATATGAAAGATAGAAACATATACATACACATATGTGGGAAAATGAGTAGCAATCTTTATTAATGGATAGAAGGGGGAGGTTACAACCAGTGATTGATTTGATGTCACCAACTCCACCATCATCCTAGCCTTATCACAATTAACATCTCTCCGGCAGCATATCACTCAAATCAAATACTCAATTGAGAAACCAACAACATTTCTTTACCAAATTTCTTCCTTCTCAAGCACTAGGATCTGTGCTCAATTTATACAATAGTTGAAGGTAGTTATACATTCAATGACTTTCTAATAATAGGCAAGAAATTTTCCCAAGCTCAGAGGTGTTGGATGGACACATGGATTCGAAGTTTGACACATATGGACTCTTCTAGAAGGCATTGGCCATGTGGAGATTCCAGAACAATGAGAATTTCACTCCCAATTGACCAACGCACCCTTGAATGTCAGGAAGTTCTTTGCAGAGCACCCTTGAATGGAGGTAACTACATATTCAAAGTAGTTAGTCCATTGAGAGGTTGTGTTCGTGAGCTCATAGGTGATATAACATGTACTTCAAATATTGGAAACCTTGCAATGGAAGTCATGGATGATTTTTTCTTGTTCTTTGTCTTAGGGCATGTAGCAACTGAAATGAGAGGGGATGATAGACCTTATTCATTGGTTTTGGGGATGATGTCCAGTTTAACCAAGTCACTGGGAATGGTGCCCAAATTTACCTATAACAATTTGCAAACTGGAACTAGAAGAAAGGAGATATGGAAACACAAATAAATTAGACATTACACACAGCAAATTGGTAATAAGTCCTCAGTATTATTATTCCATTTCATTCACAAAAAGTATTATAGTTCATATAAGTCAAAATTCAATAACCACCAACCAACCCTGACTTCATATCAATTTGGCATATATATACAAAATAAGGTATTATCATCTTCCACAGAAAAAGGTAAATCTGTTTCAAAATCCATTACAACCTCGTGCAAGAGGTGAGGCCTATCTAAAACTTTAATATGGAGTGTAATGACATAATGAAAATAACAACACTAAGGCTAACAGTTTGAAGTGGTTTGTACGATGTGGCAGTTTTATGGGAAGACTTCTCTTCTGTTTTCGTGAAGCCAACTCCATAAAAAGTGCAAGCAACAGTGAAAATGGTGTGTGGATGTTCCTTGAATGTTGTCTGGTTTCTAGTAAAAACGTGTTGGTACTGAGAGTAATGGTAGAAAATAGTTTGAGAGAAATTTTGTCATTGTTCCACTGTTCCTTTCTCTCTTTTTTTTGTTGAAAACCCTTTGTAATAGCGGAAAACTTGAAACTTTTGGATAGAATGACGGAGTTTCATTTATGAGAAATTACAAAGAAAATCCTTTGAAAAGGTTTAATTGATAGAGGAGACATGGAGCAGAATAAATGATAAGCGAGGGGGGGTGGTGACGTGGTGAAGAAGAGCGACCGATCGCAGATCATGCATCGGAAGTTTTATTGTGAAATGCAGGAGTTAAATGTTGAAAATGGCGAAGTGCAATGTGCTGATGGGAGCGGAGGTGACGTGGAAGATAAATGCGACCGATCATAGATCATGCATCGGAACTTTTATAAACATACATACGCATGTAATCAACAGAGATCACTTTAATAAAAACTTTATACAAAACCACAATTACTCCCAAACAATATGCATACATGCAGAATTGTGGTTCTAGGGCCCCACAACCAGTTGACCAATAGGAAGAAATTGAAAATCAGTCACCGCAAGTTTAACTGTACACGGATAACAGCTAAACCTTAAACTCTTCGTTTTGCAAAATCGCGTTCATGTGCTACACCGACACATGCCCCTCGCCTCATCGCATCGTAAATCACTTAACATAGCATGCGATCACTTTAACAATAAACTTTAAAAATTGTGATTTGCAAAGTTGCTTCAACTATGCTTTAATCTCCACCGTTGATCTATGCCCATATCTGACAGTCTTCCTTGCTCACTCTTTGCCTCATCACATCGCAAATCACTTAACATACCATGCGATTTGAATTAACAATAAACTTTAAAAACTATGTTGTGCGAATTCGCTCCATGTGCACTTGAATCTCAACCATCGGTCTGCTCCTCTTTGGATCTACGATTAGATCGTGGTCATCCGTTCCTTTTGCATGCGGTTCTTCTTCGTTGCTTCATTCCTTAGTCTATTTCCCAGCCAGCTTCCTTTAAATATCGTCTGCTTCTCTTCTCCAGATATCCCACTCTATTGGTTAAGTTGTTTTCTTCCTGCTACGCTTTGATTTTAAAGAACTTTGGTTGCCACGAAGCCTTAATTTTCCTGCTTCAAAAATTTATTACGTGTTTACCCGTAGCCTCTTTTTTGAGATAACCAAAATCTTAGTGAAATATCTGCACTTTTCATTGTGTGGAATATATGACTTCCATTTCTGAGAAATAGTTTCCCTTTACTGTTTGACAATAAATTTGCGACAAAAGTAGCTATTATTCCAGACTAGATGAATGCAATTTTAAAACCCAAACATCAACTAACATTCAACATTAACATAAGAAAAAACAGATATTTTAACTTATTTTGGGACTCTAAAACACTATGACACCTATTCACTTAAAGCCACCTTGATGTTGGGACTTTTTAACTTTTATTGGAAATGACTGAAACTTTGAACATGGACTAGGACACAATAAAAATTTGAAAACAGTGACACAATGGTGATTACACCATTAACATTTTATATGCTAATAGTGGCTCCTATTGGGGATGAAGTCCTCCCTATGAGGCTTCAAGTACTGTAGACTCAGTGCCTCAAAAAAAATTTAAACTTAGGAGACTTCTTGAAATATAAATATGAGATTGACCATTGACATACTGGACTCAAGACTGACCATATATACAGACATAAGTACCATTGGGCATGGAGTTTATTGACACATCACATTGGATATTTACAATGGAGTGACTCAACTGACTTTACTAAATAAAGAACCTTTAAGAAAATGACCATTCACTGGGCCTCCAGTCAGCTAATCATCATCCAGATGTTTGAGCAGAAAAATATTATTCTCCAAAACTTTAGCAATTTTAAATGGCTCAAACCACAGATTGTCGAACTTACAATGCTTTCCATGGTCTTCTCTCCTAGCATCCCAACGCAGCACCAAATCATTCTCCTGAAACAACTGTTGATTTGCTCTTTTATCAAAAACAGATTTTACTTTAGCTTGATACTTTTGAACTTTTTCCAGCAATGATTCTTTGATTTGGTGTGCCTCTATCAACTGTAGCATTCTTCTTTGGACTAGGTTTTCATGATCAACTTCATTTTGTAGGAACTTCATCACAGGAAGAGCTAATTGCAAAGGCATTACAGCTTTTCTCCAATATACAAGCTGAAATGGAGACATTCCAATTGATTTTTTACCACTTACTCTATCTGCCCACAGAGCATGTATCAGCTGAGTGTCCCAATTCCTCTTATTTTCAGGCAGCATTTTCTTAATAATCCTTACCAAACTTTTATTGGATGACTCAGCCAATCCATTAGCTTGAGGGTAATAAGGCGTGGAATGAGTCAATTCAATCCCATATTGCTGACAAAAGTTGTACATCTTAGTAGACTTAAAGGCCATTGCATTATCAGTTACTAATTTATGTGGACAAACAAATCTTGACATAATATTTTCTAACAGAAATTTAATAATTACCGTATCAGTAGCATTTTTGGTTGGTACAACTTCAATCCATTTAGTTAAATAGTCTGTAGCTGTAAGAATCCATCTATGTTGTCCTGATGAAGGTGGATGAATTTCACCGATGAAATCTAGCCCCCGCTGCTAAAAAGGAACATCTGCTGAAATAGGAATGAGAGGTAATGGTAGCAATTTCTGTTTACCTGCAAATTTCTGACATTTGACACAGCTCCTGACTTTGGCAAAGACACTAGAGAAAAGAGTTGGCCAATAATAGCCAGCTCTTAAGATTTTGTTTGCAGTTGCTCTCCAATACAAATGCCCTCCACACACTCCTGCATGTTATCTTTGTTATAATCTCCTGGGATTTAGCTTCATCTACACATCTTAACAAGACTCCAACAGGATCTTTCCAATAAAGATGATCTTCCAAAATGCAATACTTCACAGCTCACAGTTTAAAAGCTCTTCTTTTAGATTTCTCCATTTCAGGTGGACAGTTGAAATTTAACAAAAAGTAAACTATATCCTCGTAACAATCTGAATTAAATATTTTAGGATAATTAGCAATACCTTCTCCATCTTCTCCTTCAGCTTCCTCTACATTCAGATTTAAAGCTTTGCAGTTAGATTCAGCCATCAAGCGAGCCAAGCCCTGTCCCTTTATCAATTTAGTTGGTTTGATTTCAACATCAAATTCTAGAATCTTGGTTAGCCATCGTCCTCTCCTTCCATCTGTATCTAGCTGCAGCAACACATCTTTAACAATGATATCGGGCACAAAAGAAATTATTTTTTAATGTAGCAAATAAACTCGAAAAGACTTCAAAGCCTTAACTAGTGCATATGCTTGTTTTTCAATCAAGTTGTACTTTAATTTAACATCCCTTAAGGCATGACTGAAAAATGAAATTGGCTACTCCAAACCCTCCTTATTATTCTGTAGTAAGACAGCTGCAATTGTTTCTTCTGAAGCATATGAAAAAAACAGAAACTCCTTTTCAAAATCAGGACTAATCAAAATTGGTGCTTCAGTCGAGGCAGACTTAATTGCTGAAAAAGAATCTTTAGCTTCATCTCACCACTTAAATTCTACATCTTTTTTCAGCAAAACATTTATATGTTTGATCAGCTCTGCAAAGTTAGGAACAAAACACCTCAGAAAATTGATTTTCACTAAAAATGACTGCAATTCCTTCTTATTTCTTGGCAAATCAATCTTCTGAATAGCTTCTACTCTTCTCGGATCAACACAGATGCCACTTTCTGTTACAATATGTCCCAATAACTTATCTTCTTGGACAGCAAAAGACGACCTTTTGGGGTTTAAGGACAAATCAAACTTTCTGCATTTGTCAAAAACTTACTTCAGATGTTTCAAGTGGTCTTCATCAGATTTTGAATATATTGTGATGTCATCCAAATAGATGACCACAAATCTGTCCTTTTCTCCCACAAAGGCAATATCCATTGCCCTTTGAAAGGTTGCACCTGCGTTCATCAAACCAAATGGCATTTTGTTGTACATGAATGTGCCCCAGGGTATGGTAATTGTCTTTTCTTTGTCTTGCCTATCAACTGAAATATGATTATAGCCTGAAAAGCCATCAATCATTGACAGTGTTTTGGATCCTACATCCTTCAACAAGATATAATCCATCTTGGGCAGTGGATAGTTATCTTTCAAGGAGCACCGGTTTAGGTTGCGAAAATCAACACAAATCCTTATTTCTCCATTCTTTTTCCGGAATAGGACTATATTAGCTACCCATTTAGAAAATCTCAAAGGCAGAATAATCTTTGCTTCCCATAATTTTTGGATTTCTTTCTCAATGATTGGAAGCAGCATGGGATTGATGTGTCTGATTTTTTGTGCTACAGGCTTTGCATCTGTTTTCAAAGGGATCTTGTGCTCCATTATGCTCTTATCATAAATTTTCAACTCACTATAAGACCATGCAAAAATATGAGCAAATTCCTTCAGCAGTTTGATATATTTTGTTCTAGTTTCCAGAGGAAGGAATTTGGACACTTTGACTAATCTCGGCTGATATTCTGTACCAATGTTACACTCTATTGTACTCTCTCCATCAACCTTGCTTTCAGGCTTGAGAAAAACATCATTATTACCAAACAGTGTTTCTAAAGGAACCAAACCCTTAAGAATAAGGGTTAGTTTTCAGATCTATAATGTTTTTCCCAGCCATAGTTTTCTCAAAAGGGTTGTTATTTTGGTTTTCAACAATTTCCTGCTCATCATCAATTTGTGTGTCTGCAAACTCTTCTACAGACTCCAAAAATTTCTGAATCTCCCTGTCATCTTCAAATACTTGCCAATGCTTGATGTTATTAGGAATTGAAGGTATGTTTTTCATTTAAACATCATAAACTACCTTGACATCTAGAGGAACTTTGAAATTACTAGCAGCAATAGCTAGTGAATCAACAATTTGATTTTCTTCTCTAGTGACAAAATTTATATTAAATTCTGAAAAGTAATGTTCAATCAAATCCCAGACTTCATTCCTATAATTTTTCAATTTGGAATTTTTCACTTGGTAATTATTTCTCACCTGCTTAATCACCAACTCTAAATCACCAAAGGCAATTAGTTGTTCTACTCCCAAATCTTTTGTTGCCTTCATACCCAGCACAAGTGCTTCATACTCAATAGTGTTGTTAGTGGTAGCAAATTGCAGTTGGTATGATATGGTTACCTTCTGCTGAGTAGGAGAAATGAAGACTACACCAGCTCCCGATCCTTCTCTTGAAGAAGCTTCGTCAAAGTACAATTTCCAGATCTGTCCTCCTTCTGAATGCTGCATTTGCACCTTGAAAATGTTGTTTTTCACTTAATTTAGGCTGGAAATCATTATCATCAGCAGCAAGGTGCAAAATTGATGACCCCAATTCTTTTTCTTCAACATATATGGGATGGTTTGATGGATTGTGCTGATCACTAATGATGTAGGCCACTTGAGTTTCCCTATACAGCCTTCCGAATTCCCCTCCAAATACTGGGCTGGTAGCATATGACATGTCCATCTGAAGGGTACCTCCCAATTTCTTAGACCAAGATCTGGAAAGTAACATCCCAAATCTAGAAGGAATGTCAGCAACCACAATGTCCATCACTAAGCTCTTCATAGGCAGCTGGGTAAGGGAAAGAACCAAATCCTTAATCACTCCTAGACACTTGACTTTTTTGGAGTCAAAGGTGTAAAGGTCATGGTATTGCTTGGTGATCTCTAATCCCAATTCATCCATTACTTTCTTTGGCATAAGATTGTGGGAATCTCCAGAATCTAACAGACAATTATGCAGCAATTTGTCGTGTATATTGAGTGACGGGTAGAAAAGAGGTGAGTTATCATCATTTGGTCTTGGACATGACAACCTAGATAAATGGTGGGATGCTCATCCTCAAGGTTGACTGAATCAGGGGCGAGAGGAGGTTGCAACGGACACTTAAAAGACTTTATATGCTAGATTTTTTAATAATTCCAGGAGTGGAACTGGAATTTTGATTTTATTCAATTCAGATTTGAAACTAAAATAAATTCGAACTAATTCCTTATTTTCTACTGTAATTTTGACAATTGGAGCAGAATTTTGAGGTGGAGGAACCTCATTTACCTTGGCCTTCTGTTTAGCAGCTTGTTTATCTGAATCTGATTTTTGTTGAGGCTACTGAACAGGACCTTTGGACCTCAAAGGGTAATTTTTGTTTTGAACTTCTTGTTGTTTTTTATCATTCTGTGCATAAATTTGAGCATTCATAACATCAGAAAACAAACAAATTCTTGATCTATCTTCATATTCCTGCAATGTCAAACATGTTGACTGTGAAGTTTCTCCCACATGGTTTATTTCTTCATTTTCTTCCTCATTTCCTTGCTATTCTTCCTTGGCAAAATTATTCAAAGGAGGCTGAACATTTTGATCATCAGCATTCCTCCTTGGGCGCTGTAGGATTTGTTTAGGCTGAAAAGGCCTCCTGAAGGGAGTCTGATTTTTATTAGCTTCATTTTGATTGGCTCTAGTAGTTGGGTTATTTTCTACCTCTAATTTTGACATCTTAGAGGCAAGTTCCTTGTTCAAATTGGACATTTGATCGATCTTTTCTTCTGCTGAAAGAGATTTAGAAGTGTATAAATTTGAATAACTAATATGTTATACACCGAGATTCTCCTGATCACACACTATTTTAACTTTATTCACAATACAGAATCTCTTCTACCATTGATCATTAATTTGCGGAAATAAAAACAATTGCATGCGCACATTAAAACCATAAACAATCACACATGTAAGCTCATCTTTCATGGGAAAGCTTAAAGTTGAAAACCCCCAACTATACGTATATTATATGTCATAGAGATCATGTAACAATCATTGTACAAAGCTCCTCACAAGCTCTCAGCACAACCTCCAATTGCTACACACTAATCAAGCTAGATCTAGCAAAACACATGCTCCAATCTCTGCCACCTGATAGCCAGCCTCTATTGCGTAATCAATGTTGAAGAATGGCTCATAAATAACTTCGAACCACTTGGCTTGTCTTGTAGTCCTCTGCTGACATCTCAATCACGGATGTTCCAAGTGCGAAGATGGATCCCGTTGGGATTCGGAAAACGTCGACAGAGTGTTCGTAAGGCTGACGGATACGCCGGAAGCTCTCGATGTAGTCACAAGCCTATAGTCACAACACTCTTTCACCTATCTCTTAACAAATGTCATGAATGTGTTCATGTGCAGAAGTTAGCGAAAGTGTATTCTTTAGTTGATTAATGAGTTTATAATTAGTGAATTAATTAATAATTAATTCACACCACTCTCACTAGTGTATTAATCAGTTAGACTAAATACAACTAGTTCAACTATTTTTAGATTAGTTAAATTGAACACAACTCCATTAAATCCTCAATCAACTCCACCAAACTCTGTCACATGAGTTCTAACTAAAGTATCCATGCAATAGCTCCACTTAACCCTCAGGAATAGTGTAATTCCTTCTGTCAGCTCCTGTGCCACATCTGTGCACTTAACTGAAGTGCTCCAAGAGAATAAGATAATGTTTATAGTCCAAATATTATTAAGAGCTAATAATATTCAACATGTCTATTTTTAGACTGGAAATCTAAAAATAGATTTTTAATAATATGTCTAAAAATATAAGTCCATCTATTTTTCCAACTTGACCAACCATCCACAAATAGAATCTTGCAACTCATAGAATATGATCCATATGTCTAAAAATAGACATAGTCTAAAAATAGACTTTGCGCCAAAAATAACCTGCGGACCCACTTAGTGAAGGCGACTTCTTTCCACTAAGCTCATCATCTTGTTGCAATATCAACAAGAAGAAGAAGGTTTTTCTTCTTTCATCTTCTTTTTGTCTTTTGCTGCCTTTTCTTCCTCCATTTTGAATTTATTAGAAGCCATGAGATTAGATTGCACTCCAATTGCAGCCTCTTGCATAGTTGTCAGTTTCTGTGCTTTTTCAGCCCTCAACCATAAGGCAAACTCAGAATCTAAATAATTTTCAAAATTTATCATAGTTGTGGTTTCAGTGGGTTTAAACACTTCGGGAATTTTCTGATAAATCTTGTTAAACCTCTTAGTAAAATCAGCTAAAGACTCATCTTCCTTTTTCTTCAAAGTTCCAAATTCTGTAAAATAATAAACATAGTCTTTCCGATCACCCCAATGCTTCACAAATATCTCTTCTAGTTCATCAATTCCTGTAATTGAATTTGGAGCCAAACTTCTAAACCATTTTCGAGCTTCACCATCCAAAATTTGAACAAAGAGTCTTGACCAGACATCTTCATGTTTAATATTTTGATTATCAGCATAACTATAGAAAGCCACTAAATGTTCCTCGGCAGAAACTCCTTCTCCCTCCCTAGTGTATTTTGGAAGATATTTCAAGTAATCTCCTTGAGGAAGTGGATGTAAGTGTTGAGGGAGAAGAGGTGGTGCATATCTTGTAGCCACTATCTGCTGCATCCTTGTAAGGGCAGATTGAGCCATATTTTTCTGATGTATAGTTGATGTAGCTATTTGGGAAATAGGAATTACAAGTGGCGAATTCTGATTCTGATTTAGGACAACAAAAAATTAAGGGACTTGAGATTATTTTTCATGCTTTGGAACTGAGAAGAGTGGGTTTTCAAAAATATGAACAGAGGATGTCTTGACTTCTCCTTTAGAAGAAGAGTCAGAATCTAAAGTTGTCTCTTGAGGGGATGTATTTAATTCAGCTTTATTTTGTTGAGCAAGGAAAACAGGTAAGTTAAAAGTAATAACTTCAGGTATAGTCTCTTCAAGTGGATGAGAGGAAGATGACCCAACAGCTGGATTTGGAGAGAAAGGAAAATATTCTTGCTGAGGGGTGACAAAATGCTGGTGTTCAGGATGATTCTGAAGGAAATTTAAAATAGTATTGAAGTCTTCTTCAGTCAAAATATCCCTATCAAGAAAAGGTGCAATAGCCAATACTTGTTATAATTCCACTTCAGTCAGGACAAACTCTTTTGATTTCTTATCAACACTTAGAAATTCAGTTTCTCCTTCTTTGACTAGAACAAAACTTATTTCAAATTTACTGGATGATGAGTAAGAAAAACTTTCAGTTGAGCCTAGGTTAACAACATCCATTTTATTTTCTAGGGGAGTAGCTTCAACTTGAGATTTTTCAGCAAAATGTTTTGAAACTAAAACTTCTTTAGATTCTAAAGTAGATGAAAGTACCTTTTTCTTTGGATATTAATTTTTGTGTGCCTTCTTCACTAACTGAGATGTAGCTTCAACTGATCTTTGTTTTCCTTTAGCATCTTTGATGATTTTCTTTGGGTCAACAACTGGGGTCACAGTTGGAGATCCCTGATTCCTCCTTGTAGAAGGAGGTCTTAAAACCCCTCTTCCTCTTTGTGGAGTCATCGGGTGAACTAATTTGCAGCCTTATTCAAGTCACCAATTCTTGGTCACCATCAAGAACTGATTATCAGCAATTCATAACAATAGACTCGGGAGAATACTTTGTTACAAGGCCTTCGTCTCCTGGCAGACGCACCAAAATATGTTGGCGTTATAATCAGCACTTGGACTGCAAAAAGCGCCTGACCAGTCACATCTTAAACTCTAAGGAAATTTTAATGTTTTGTTTTATGGGATTGGAAGATGGTATAAACTCAGATTCACTAAAGAGAGATTTCGGTCAAATCCACATTTTTACTAAAGAGGGTATTGTAACTTGATGTGGTAGCAAGGTGCAAGTTTGTAGTCTATGATGAGAGGAAATTGAAATATGGGAGGAGAATCAATAGGTCTGTAAAACAGAAATATACTGATTTAGTAGAAATTGAAAAAAGTATCAGTTTGACAATATTCCATTGAGAGAAATCTATTTCTAGTCTGACAAGATTTTCACTGAAATATCATGAAGAATAACTATCATGAGTGATGCTCTTCCACTATTATAACATATATTTTATCAAGAATGCTCACTGTATGAGACTAAAAAAACTGATAAAAACACATAACATGCTTAAGAGACTAATAAAAACACATAACAGTATGATGATCTGCAAACTGGAACTAGAAGAAAGGAGATATGGAAACACAAATAAAGTAGACAATACACACACAAAATTGGTAATAAGTTCTTAGTAGTATTATTCCATTTCATTCACAAAAAAAATTACAGTTCATATAAGTCAAAATTCAATAACCAACAACCAACCCTGAGTTCATATCAATTTGGCATATATATACAAAATATCATATTTTCATCTTCCACAAAAAAAGGTAAATCTGTTTCAAAAGTAATTACAACCTTGTGCAAGAGGTGAGGCTTATCTAAAACTTTAATACGAAGTGCTATGACATAATGAAAATAACAACTTTAAGGCTAAAAATTTGAAGTGGTTTGTATGATGTGGCATTTTTATGGGAAGACTCCTCTTCCGTTCTGGTGCAACCAACTCCATAAAAAGTGTAAACAATAGCGAAAATGGTGTGTGGTTGTTCCTTGAATGTTTCCTGGTGTCTGGTAAAAACGTGCTGGTACTGAGAGTAGTGGTAGAAAATTGTTTGAGAGAAATTTTGTCATTGTTTCGTTGTTCCTTTCTCCTTTTTTTGTTGAAAACCCTTTGTAATGGGGGAAAACTCGAAACTTTTGACTAGAATGACGGAGTTTCATTTTATGAGAAATTACGAAGAAATCCTTTGAAACGGGTTTAATTGATAGAGGAGACATGGAGCGGAATAAATGATAAGTGAGGGGGGTTGGTGACGTGGTGAAGAAGTGGGACTGATCGCAGATCACGCATCGAAAGTTTTATTGTGAAATGTGGGAGTTAAATGTTGAAAATGGTGAAGTGCGATGTGCAATGGGAGCAGAGGTGACATGGCAGAGAAATGGGATCGATCACATATCATGCATCAGAATTTTTATAAACATACATACGCAGGAAAAAAACAATGATCACTTTATAGGAACTTTGGACAAAACCGCAATTACTCCCAAATAATATGCATACACGCGAAATTGTGGTTCTAGGGCCCCATAACCAGTTGACCAATAGGAATCAATCGCAAATTGGTCACCCGCAAGTTTAACTCTACATTGATAATGGCTAAGCCTTAAACTCTTTGATTTTTGAAATCGCGTTGGTGCGCTATGCCGACAAGTGCCCTTTGCCTTATCGCATCGCAATCGCTTAGCATAGCATGTGATCGCTTTAACGATAAACTTTAAAAATTGTGATTTGTGAAATCACTTCATCGGTGCTTTAATCTCCACCGTTGATCTGCGCCTAGATCTAACGGTCTTCCTTGCTCACTCTTCACCTCATCGCATCGTAAATCACTTAAAATACCATGCGATTTGACTTAACAATAAACTTTTAAAACTTCATTGTGCGAAGTTTCTCCATGTGTGCTTTAATCTTAGTCGTTGGTCTACTCCCCTTTGGATCTGCGACTAGATCATATTCGTTCATTCCTTTTGCATGCGGTTCTTCTTAATTGCTTCATTCCTTAGTCTATTTCCCAGCTAACCTCCTTTAAATATTGTCTGCTTCTCTTCTCCGGATCTCCCACTTTGTTAGTTAAGTTGTTTTCTTCTCGCTGCGCTTTGATTTTAAAGAACTTTGGTTGCCATGAAGCCTTAATTTTCCTGCTTCGAAAACTGATTATTGTTTACCCGTAGCCTCTTTCCTGAGATAACCAAAATCTCAGTGAAATAGTTGCGCTTTTCATAGTGTGGAATAAATGACTTCCATTTATGAGAAATAGTTGCCCTTTATTGTTTTGACAATAAATTTGCGAAAAAAGTAGCTATTATTCCAGACTATTTGACTACAATTTTATTACCCAAACATCAACTGACATTCAACACTAACATAAGCCAAAATAGAGATTTTAACTTATTTTGGGACTCTAAAACACTATGACACCTATTCACTTAAAACCACCTTGATGTTGGGCCTTTTTAACTTTTATTGGAAATGGCTAAAACTTTGAACATGGACTAGGACACAATAAAAATTTGAAAATAGTGACACAATGGCGATTACACCATTAACATTTTCAGTGCTAACACAAACCACACAAACAGTCTTTTCGCAACGAAATCACTAGTTTTTTATGAAATCTAACATCACAGAAATCAATGTGAAAACATATGGATAAAGCGGATGGAACCAGTTACCATGAAAATCTGCTTAATGAAACAATTTGGTGCAATTAAATCCACTTATTCCATCTTGAGTGAATATTACCTTCCAAAAGGTCTAAGTGAGTCTAGTCAATGTCGGTTCCAGGCACAGTAAAGACCTTCCCTCTGTCGTCACCTCAAGAAAAATCCCTAATATTATGGTCACTAAGGTTACCGACTATAAAAATTCAACCTGGGGGGATAATCACAGATCCAACATACACGCAAGGGCGGACTAACAAAGCTCAATCCCCTTGAAATCTCCTCAAAATGGTAAATCTGAGGTTTACTTCCAAGTGACCCCAAGTACCTTTCGATACCATTATTAATGCAAGAAATCTTCTACCATAACCAATGAAGTAGGTACAATTATTTCACCAGGTCCGATATGACCTCATGCTTGACTCTTTTGTAAGAGGAGTTTCCCAAAGAAAAATTGTGATAACTAGATTTACTCCCTACCGCAATCGTTTGTGTATAGCTTTGGAAATTTACTCACTTTCCTATTCTAAAGCACTAACCTGATATATGTTGGTGGAAAGACCATAAAAAATGTAAAATATTCTAGATTGATTTTAATTAATTTTGTGTTATTATGTTGTTATTTACTCAGTATGTAAATGGAGGTGAAACTTATGGTGTTATGACCTGACTCAAAATTTGAATGCGGTCAAACATGAAATTTTTAATCTTTTCATTTCGATGAATATTTATCTAAAGGAAGCAAGGAAATTCAAACATTTTTGCAGCAAATGACGATGCAACAAACAATAATTTCCTACACTAGATCTTCAATCAAACTCTTCTAATGACACTCAAAGCCCTAAATGCCAAACCATGCAATGTAATCTATGCACAATTTGCTTGAAAACTATGCATATGTAATCTATGCACAATTTCCATTCATATTATGAAAATGAGAATTATAGCTATGAAAATTTAATCTATACAAGAGAATTCTTCAAAACAAACACAAGATGATTCCAAATCAGCGAAAGAACAATAAGACTATTCTCCTTCACCAATATAATATAAAGAACCAATCAAGTGTAAGTAAAGGAAATTGAGTGAAAATTCCAAAGATAAAAAGTAATGACACTCAAAGGAAATTAACACTTAGACACATTTTAGCAAAAACATGAAAAAATTGTTAATAAAATGAGACAAACTTATGAGTAATGACCAAAGGAAATAAAATTAAGGATTTCTCAAAAAATACAATTCAAAACACCCAATAAACTTAACAAAGACTTAATGAGATTGTAAACAAGGCAACAAGATCATAAAAAAAAAAAATGAACTTAAACCAGAGAAACTTTGAATTTTTCAAAATATTTACAAGGTTACGCATGTAATTAGTGTAATCCAGTGTGCATGCGCATTGTTGCTAAGGGCTAAGTGTGCATATCCGTGCATTGTTGCTAAAGGAAAAATGTGCAATTTGAGAAAATTAAGAAAAAATAAAAAACAAAGGTCTCAAACTAGAAATTTCAATTCTTAAAAGGGTCTAATGGTTTCAAAATGCATAGAAGGACACAAAGGAGAACTCTCGTTCCCTAATATGGTCGCCAATTTGTTACACCGAAAAATCTCTCTTGTAGACAAGAGCAATCTCCCTAGATTCCTTAAAACCACCTTGATGTTGGGACTTCTTAACTTTTATTGGAAATGACTGAAACTTTGAACATGGACTAGGACACAATAAAAATTTGAAAACAGTGACACAATGGCGATTACACCATTAACATTTTTAGTGCTAACAAAAACCACACAAACAGTCTTTTCACAACGAAATCACTAGTTGGTGATGAAATCTAACGTCATAGAAATCAATGTGAAAACATATGGATGAAGCAGATGGAACGAGTTACCATGACAACCTGGTTAATTAAATAATCTGGTGCAATTAACTCCACTTATGCCATCTTGAGTGAATATTACCTTCCAAAAGGTCTAAGTGATTCTAGTCAATGTAGGTTCCAGGTACAATAGAGACCTTCGCTCTGTCGTCACCTCAAGAAAAATCCCTAATATTATGGTCACTAAGGTTACCAAATATAAAAATTCAACCTGGGGGGATAATCACAGATCCAACATACATGCAAGGGTAGAGTAACAAAGCTCAATCCCCTTGAAATCTCCTCAAAATGGTAATTTGAGGTTTACTTCCAAGTGACCCCAAGTACCTTTCGGTACCATTTTTAATGCATGAAATATTCTACCATAACCAATGAAGTAGGTACAATTACTTCACTAGGTCTGATATGACCTCATGCTTGACTCTTGTGTAAGAGGAGCTGCCTAAAGAAAAATTGTGATAACTATATTTACTCCCTACCGCAAGATTCTATCATTTGTGTATAGATTTGGAAAGTTTACTCACTTTCCTACTCTAAAGGATAACCTGATATATGCTCGTGGAAAGAGCCATAAAAGTGTACAAAATTCTAGATTGATTTTAATTAACGTTGTGTTATTAGGTTTTTTTTTACTCAGTATGTAAATGGAGGTGAAACTTATGGTGTTATGACCTTACTCAAATTTTGAATTCAGTCAAACATGAAATTTTTATCTTTTCATTTCGATGAAGATTTATCTAAAGGAAGAAAGTAAATTCAAACATTTTTATAGCAAATGACGATGCAACAACAATAAATTCCTACACTGGATCTTCATTCAAACTCTTCCAATGACACTCAAAGCCCTAAATGCCAAATCATGCAATGTAATCTATGCACAATTTGCTTGAAAACTATGCATATGTAATCTATGCACAATTTCCATTCATATTATAAAAATGAGAATTATAAGTATGAAAATTTAATCTATGCAAGAGAATTCTTCAAAACAAACACAAGATGATTCTAAATCAGCGAAAGAACAAGAAGACTATTCTTCTTCACCAATGTAATATAAAGAACCAATCAAGTGTAAGTAAAGGAAATTGGGTGAAAATTCCAAATATAAAAAATAATGACACTCAAAGGCAATTAACACTTAGACACATTTTAGCAAAAACATGCGAAAATTGTTAAGAAAATGAGACAAACCTTCGAGTACAAAGGAAATCAAATTAAGAATTTCTCAAAAAATACAATTCAAAACACCCAATAAACTTAACAGAGACTTAATGGGACTGTAAACAAGGGAACAAGATCATAAAAACAAAAAAAAATGGACTTAAATCAGAGAAACCTTGACTTTTTTAAAAAATTTATAGGGTTACGCAGGTAATCAGTGTAATCCAGTGTGCATGTGCATTGTTGCTAAGGGCTAAGTGTTCAGATCCGTGCATTGTTGCTAAAGGCATAATGCGCAACTTGAGAAAATTAAGAAAAAATAAAAAAACAAAGGTCTCAAACCAGAAATTTCAATTCTTAAAAGGGTCTAACGGTGTCAAAAGTCATAGAAGGACACAAAGGAGAACTCTCATTCCCTATAATGGTCACCAATTTTTTATACAGAAAAATCTCTCTTGCAGACAAGAACGATCTCCCTAGATTCCTAAGGGAAAACTAGAAACAAACATCAACATAATTGCTACCTTTCCTTAGTGTATAACTAAAACATGAAACATGTAGTATGCGAAGGATAACTTACCTATTAACAAAGTTATTGTAGAAGTCCTTTCAGCGCTTTCCATAGCTATATTTTCCTTAATCCCTTAAAGACTTTCCAAATTCTTTCCATAGCTAGCTTTTCCTTAATCCCTTAAATACTTTCCAAATGCTTTCCACAACTTCTCCATGATGCTTCAAAAGAGATTTTCATAAACAAAAACATTCAACGGGATCAAAGCATCTCGCATATGAAAGAAAAGGTAAATGAAATCCTTAATCTAGCATACAACATATAATTGAATCAATAATCAGTTATAAACCATGTGAGCGATCAAGGAATCTCGCAAATAACATCAAAATAGACACAATTAGGAAAGAACAATTGCTTTGTATTAAATTCAAAGGGAAGAAATGAATACAACTTGGTTTCCTTGACGTCACAAGCCTCTTCCAATGGTCTCCTTTCCCTCCCTTAATGACAAGCTCTTTAGACCCAAACCCAAGATCATAAGTTTCCAAATCCTAGTCTCCCATTCCTTTAATCCTATGCTTTATTTATAGGAAGGATGAGGAGTTTTCTTGTTCCTCTTCTCAAGGGATATGATGCTTAAGAAGAGGAGATTAGTTCCATGATCCAAGGGATGAGGTGCAGGTATGTAGTGGTTCGAGGTTTCTAATTTGGATAATATTCCTCAACCAAAGCTTCTAGAGCTTGTTTTTTTTTTATTTTTACCTATGTGAATAGAACTGCGTAGTTTATAGTGTAAGAAAGTGCACATATGCAGTTTATAGTGGAAGAAACTGCACATGCACAGGTTTTGTTCAAGAAAACTACGCAGATTCTCAAAAAGGGTTTTTTAAGCAACGTAACCCAAAATTTATTTTGTCCCTGGTATTGTTTTACTTCAAGCTTCATGGGGGATTTACTTGATACACTCATCGAATGGCGAGAGATCCAAATCGACAGTCACGGTGACAAAATTTAGTGTAACACATGGTCGTAATGGACAAGTTGAAAAAGGTAGCACACTTCATTCCAATGAAGTCTACTTATTCATCTAATGATGTAGCACAAGTATTCATTAGATATATAGTGAGGTTTTATGGTGTATTGAAGAATATTGTGTGAGACAGGGATGCTAAGTTCACTTCTAGATTATGGAAATATTTATTTGCAGCTTTGCGTACAGAATTGGCCTTCAGTACAACTTATCATCCACAAACATATGGACAAACAGAGAGGGTCAACAAGATTTTGGATGACAACTTGAGGATGTATGTGATGCATCAGCAGTGAAAATGGGAAGAGTATCCTCCATTGGTTGAGTTCACTTACAACAATGGGTATTAAGAGTCTCTGAGGACGAGTCTATTTGAGGCACTTTCTGGGTGGAGTTTTAATTATCTTATCAATTAGAGTGATCTAGTGAACAAGGTATTGATTGTAAAGGATAATATGGAAGATATGGAATAAGTAATATAAGTTGTCAAGAAGAATATAAAGGCAACACAAGATAGACAAAAAATTTATGTAGATCATAATAGGTTGTTTAAGGAGTTTCAGGTTGGGGAACAAGTGTACTTGTGCATCAAGCCCAAGAAGAGCTCCTTGAGGATTGGATCATGTACCAAGCTGGAATCTCGGTATTGTGGACCTTTCAAGGTTCTCGAGAGGATTGGACATATAGCCTATCGACTTACACTACCTCCGAAAGTGAAATTCCATGATTTTTTTCGTCTTTCATTACTTAAGAAGTATGTTAAATGTGTTTATCATGTGATTGACTGGTCTATATTGTAAGTGGAACCAGAAGGAGAATTCCAGCTGGAACCTTAGTGCATTTTGAAACGAAAGATTCTCATGCTTTAGAATTGAGAAATCGAGCAAGTTAAAGTGAAATGGAAGCACTTTGGGCTCGATGAAGCTACATGGGATATGGTTGATTAGATGCAAGCTATGTATCCTTCCCTATTCGTTGGTTGAGCAGATGTAATTTGGTGTATGTTTTGGCGTGATGTTTTGGTATATGTATATGGATGTAAATATTTCCATGAGATGTGTTATAAAGCTCCAATAAGCAGTATGGGTGTCATGTCATTATGGTTGTTATGATTTTATGGTTGTCATGTTGGTTTTCTTTTCAGCAAGTTGTTCATTGTAAATATTGCAATGAGGTATGTTATAAAGCTCCATTGGCAGTATGTTTTGATTTTTAGTGGTCTTGTTGGTTGTAGGTGTCATTGAACACCGAGGACGATGTTCCCCCAAGGGGGAGGGGTCTCTAAAAACTCTAGTTAGAAATCCATGTAATAAAGTTAATAAAGGAAAAATAATAATGAATGCCATGGGAAACGTATTCTGAGATTAATGTTGGGAAAAAACATAGTGATGGGGATCACTTGTGATTAATTAATGACTATGGAAATTGACAAAGGTAATGGCAAAGGCTTTGGAAAGGAAAAGTGGCATTTATTGACATTTTATTATGAAAATAATGGAAAATAGGAGACAAGGAAGGTGAAAGGTCACAGGTTGCATGTGAGGAGGAAAATGAAGGGAAAATAATGGAAATTGAAGAAAATAAAGGCCTCATTAATAAAAAGGATTATGAGGATCAGTTCATGGTTTTTTTTTGGTTCATAATTTTGATAGTTTAGTTTTGAAGCTCTTTCTCTCATACTCTTGCACACTTAGAGTTTTCTTGGAGCACTCTTGGAGTATAGTGGCATACTTGGGGTTTGGAGCAAGAAGGCAAAGGAAGAGAAGGAACTCGCAAGAGGAAATTAGGATCAACAACTACAACTAGTTTTTCTTGTAGGTACCGAGTTGCATGTATGATTTCCTTGCTATATTTGGCATGCATGGCATATGCATGTGGTTTTGTGGTTATGATCTATATTGGCATGGAGGATTTCCTGGATTGACAGTGGTTTTGCCTAGCCTTGCAATTTCTTAGATATCCATGGTGTTTTGGGTTTTACTTTTATTTTCTAGTTGGTTCTCATGCTCCTTATGGTTGTGGGTTGATTTATTAGTTCCTGGAAGCCTTGGTTGGAAAAACACTCTGGAAGACCTGTAACAAATTGGCTTGAGTTACTAGTCCTAGAAGTCATGGTTGGACTAAATCTTTGGAAGAATTTGGTGGGTTGAGTTACTAGTCCTGGATGCCATAGTTGGTCAAACGCTCTGGAAGCTTGACAACAGTTGTGGGTTGATTTACTAGTCCTAGAAACCCTAGTTGGAACAAACGCTCTGGAGCCCTGGAAAACTTGGGTAGAGACCTATATGGTGACGGTTAGTGATGTCCGACCATGAGGAGGAATAACGGGTTGAGGGTTGAGGTAGACTGGCCTCTAAAAGCCCTGGTTTGGTTTTGTTTGAGTTGTTTCATGAGATCCCGCATTCATGCTTGAAATATGGCATGGCGGTGATTCGTTGAAAGAGATATTTGGTTCATCCCAATCTATAGTCGAGTGGTACGTGGAAATCCCAGACTTGGTTGGATTTGCATATGTTAATAATAACTCTTTTTTCCTTTGGTATTTTCATGAGAAAATGGACTTGTCATTATGTGACTTTAAAGGTTGTTTCCTCATTGATATATATCTAGTTATTTGTTGGTTATAAGCATGTTTTATGACAATTATGATGTATTTCTCTCATCATGTTTTGGTTATTACATGAATTGTTAAATTATGAATGACCTAATAGATAACATTTCAGCTACTGGGAGGAGACATTATTCCTCCTTGAAGATTCTCAAATAAGTATGAGATCCCTATGTTGAGATATGTTGTTATGACTTGTAGGTTACATTTTCATGATGTGTTTGACAGAATGTATGTCATGGCTAAGCCTTGTCAGGTGAGGTCCTTGTTCATGTTTTGTAATAGAGGCCTTGTCATCATGTTATTTATTATTTCTCGAAGTTTCATGAAGTTATGGGAAATGGTATGAGTCATGGCCTCAAAAAAGTGGCTCAAAATCTGGGGTTGCTGGCACAAAACTATAGTCACATGGATTCAAGCTTGTGCATGAAAATGTAGGGTTTCAACTGCATGGATGGATTTTCATCAATGCAATTGGGGCTCTAGTTGATTCAAACAACAAGTTCTCTTAGGGGTTAGACACCTAAAGGGGTTGCTTGGTTCATGAAGGTTTTGTGGCTTCAGAGGAAGATTAAATTGGTCTTTTCATATCGGTTCCACTTCCTTAACTATACATGGGTAGTTGAATCATACCATAGTTGTTATAGGTCAATTTGGGCACCATTCCCATTGACCTAGTTAAACTGGACATCATCCCCAGAATTAATGAATAGGGTCTATCATGCCCTAAGACAAAGAACAAGAACAAATCATCCATGACTTCCATTGCAAGGTTTCCAAAATTTGAAGTACATGTTATATCACCTATGAGCTCACTAACGCAGCCTCTCAAGGGACTAACTACTTTTCATATGCAATTACCTCCATTCAAGGGTGCTTTGCAAAGCACATCTCGACATTCAAGAGTGTGTTGGTCAATTGGGAGCGAAATTCTCATTGTTCTGGAACATCCACCTAGTCAGTGCCTTCTAGAAGAGTCCACATGTGTCAAAATTTGAATCCATGTGTCCATTCAACACCTCTGAGCTGGGAAACATGTCTTACATATTATTAGAAAGTCATTGATTGTGAAACTACCTTCATATTTTCTATAAACTGAGCACAGATCCTAGTGCTTCAGAAGGAAGAAATTTGGTAGAGAAATGTTGTTGGAATCTCAATTGAGGGTTTGATTTGAGTGATATGTTGTTGGAGAGATGTTCATTGTGATGATGTTGGGATGATGTTGGAGTTGGTGACATCAAATCAATCGTTGATTGTAACCTCCCCCTTCTATCCATTAATAATGATTGCTACTTACTTTCCCACATATGTATCTGTATAAGCTTCTACTTTTATTATTATGGATTCTTAGTTGATGTATATGTTTCATGTTTCATTGATTTAATTGATTAAAGTAAATAACCATCTGTATATTGCAATCTCTTTGTTGTTTAGTGTTTATACTTGCAGGAACTAGTCTGGCGATCAAATTTGGATTGGAAGCTACAGCAAGAGAGACAGAAGGAGAATAGGAAGCGCTTGGACTCCAAGTAAGTTTCCAAATATTTTTGTGTGTCTATTTACTATTAGGAAAAATATCTACAAAATCTTTGATTTGTTGTTATAAATGCATAGCACCACATTTAGGGAATGTGTTTTATCTGTAATCCATAATTCCACATAACAAATTGGCGACTCTGTTGGGGAGTCTACCTTCATCCTTGGTGTATTTTTCCTCTACTTATCCACCCAGTAGTATCTACTCTTAATTATTAGGCTTTTGGAACAAATAATTGCATTAGAGGTGTGTCAGTAACTTAATTTTTTTATTCTCTGTTGCACCCAACGCACTTTTGTTCAAGACACATTGCTTTGCATAGCACTATCTCCCCTTAGAGATTGTGTTGCCCCCTAAGCCAACCAAATTCCCTTTGAATTTTTCATTGCCATCACTTTCAGCGCTCTTTTTTTTTCAACTATCTAATGCCTCATAGAGACCAGTGAATTTACCTGAATCTTTCTCCTTTGAAAAGTAAGTTTGTTCAATGTCTCTTTAAGTGTTTTTCTTTATCATTGACAGATCAAATTCAAAGTATTTTATTTATGCATTAGATCCATTTGTTTTCATAAAGTAAATTGTCGTTAAATTCTTTGTTTCCTGTAGGAAAAATTGTAGTTCCATTCTTCATTTTTTCTAAAAGAGAAATTTGTGTTAAATTCATCATTTCTCAAAGAAGAAAGCATTCGTTTTTGTTGATTTCATGCATATAGTTTCCTTTTTGCATTCACATTAAGGGGATTGAAAAGAAAAACTTGCATTTGCATGCAGTGGATTGTGTATTTTGCATAGGAACAAATTAGGAAAGCTGCATATTAGTTTGTTCTCTTTATTGTTTGCTCTCAAAACTGATTGCTCTTTCCCTTTAGTAGCTAAGATTTTCATAGAAAAATCCAAAAGTGAAAATTTTGATTATCATTTTAGTTTGCATTTTAGGAGTTTCTATCACATCATCGCGGTCAAACTTGAAAGGAAAATTGATAAACAAGATCAACTTAAAATTTACATCAATTTACCTAAAAAACCATTGGAACCATAACGATAACATTTAGAAGGTCTAGGCTAGAGACGTGTTCTGACATCGTAAAACATAGCAGTTGTTGTTAATTGTCTGCGATACATTTTGAGTGTGATACCTCACTCCATGTACGTAAGTATATCATAGCTCGTCCATGTACCTTCGGTTATATCGAGCAGTTTTATAGTACGAAAAGTATAAAGGGGTGCTCTCACTTTGCAGTTTCACATCATACAGCGCTAATACAGACTTGGGCCTCCACGAACCTTCGGGTATATTTGGGAGGACAACTTTAGATTGTTATCCATCCATAGTGAATTGAGTCAGTCACCTTGTAAATTGTGATACACCAAACACAGCATTCGAAGAGATTTCATGCCTATACTTCTTGGTTCGTCAGGAGGTATTCTATAGTTCACAGTTTCTTGGTAAACCCTTTTCCTAGCATCCCTTTTATTTTTATTTTTATTTTTTGTCATAAAAAAAATCAGTCATCGTGGAAGAATAAAATTCCTTTCCCTGTCGTTCACGTAGACTTGCATTGAAACCACCTCTACCACCTGAAGTTGCTTCTGGTCGGCGAAGGCGATATCGCTCTACCGAAACCAGTACCATCAGTACCTCTGGTGAAGCATCATCTTCCCACGTACCAGAGTCAACACAAGTTGTTGCTACAAATCCTGGTTCGTCTACTATTATCGAGACGTAGTCCTCGCAGCTAGCTGTGCTCATGATCCATCCAATGAGTGAGACCATACCTCCTGAACCCGACGTTGTTCAACTGGAAGTTGATCCAGATCCTATCTCTTTTTTGCCAGAAAATCTTCATCCCAAAGTCAAATGACCGGAATTTTTTCCTATATCGGTCGCCCCACAATATATTATAGCCAATTATTCTCCCATATCGCGCAGTCAAACTCCATAAATATACTTTGGGCCTAA
Organism: Pinus albicaulis; assembly: GCA_034641835.2. Taxonomy (NCBI): domain Eukaryota; kingdom Viridiplantae; phylum Streptophyta; class Pinopsida; order Pinales; family Pinaceae; genus Pinus; species Pinus albicaulis. The sequence continues at coordinate 881,626,796 of CM076579.1, read as the reverse complement.
TGGAAAAATCCTTCCATCTGGTTTAATTTCGATTGAAGAAATCCCACAAGACGAAACACCTTTAACTCCAACCCATTTTTGGGAGGATCTTTACCTGTACAAGTCTTTTCCTCAATCACCACCCTCTGCTTTTATTGATCTTGTTCCTATTTGAATTCCCATCGATTCAAAAGGGTATACATTTGGTCAAGTCACCATGCCTGAACCAACATCTTCGGTTGGACCATATATTCTGATTACAGCAGCACCTGCTCTCGCTACCCCGTCGATGTTCACAACTTCACCAGAGTCATATTTACATGGTCGCCCTTTGGTCCCATCAGGTTATAAATCTTTATCTAGAATTTTATCTGGTGCATATTCAAACCCATGGACTTCACCAATGTCATCGTCTGGTATTCTAACTAGTAAACCTATAGTGAGTATTGAACAGCTTGATTTTTTATATCCATCATCAGGGCAATATCAAGTTGGTCCTTCTGGGTCTATTCCATCCAGTACCATCTCAACTGGACTCCCTGCATTTGGAGAAAAATATTTTCCTTCTTATTATACTCCTCAAGCTGGAGGGAAACCTATGTTCACCCACTTTGATAGTACTCCATCGTTTTTTGGTCAACCTAATGTCGAAATGAATGTTTGTCAATGGCAGCCCACTCTATCTATCCAACCACAAACGGTTGTACACTCATATCAACCAGTTCAACCTGTCGCACCCACATCAATTCCACTTTTTAATACATCTTTTCCCCTGTTAAAGACTCAAATTGTTGTACAACAACCATTTCAGGCGGGTCCTTCAACTCAATACCCTCAATTATTGGGCCCGCAGACTCCAACTCCTTCAGCTAAGTTACTACAAATTGTACTCGGAATCATTTATTCACAAGTTGGATTGCCATATTATTGGATGTCGCATCCACAACTAGGTTATACCTATCCTCAACCGAATCCAAGTTATCCTAATTTGGTTTATAACATTGGTGGACACACCCCATGGCAGCCTCAGGCGCAAATTCCACAACCTTCATTTCAACAAGTATCATAACCAGGTTTTGGTCAACAAAATCCTCAAGAGTTTACCTCTCAAAATAACCCCTATTTGGGTTACCAACAACAGATTCCTTATGCTGGTGCTCAAAGGCCTATTGCCCAAGCAATTCCATCATACCTTGGCTATGCTCAACCTGACCTTAATCGACAGTTTCCCTTTGTTGCAACTTTAGAGTTACCAGATTTAAATCGGCTCACCAATGATCCAATCAACTAAGCTCCTTGGTGGCCGGTGGTACCCCATAAATTACCCTCGGATATTCTTAAGTTCAATGAAAACCTTAGGGAAGAATCATCGACTCATTTTATGACTTATCATTTGTGGTGTTCATCAAACTCCCTAAGTGATGACTCTGTTCGGCTACGTATTTTCCAGTGTACGCTCACTGTTTCGACTACAAAATGGTACATTGATTTACCTAGAGATTCTTTCAACAATTTCACTGCCCTAGCTAATATATTTTTGACTCACTTCCAGTTACCCATACGATATGAAACTAGAACGGAACTCTTGACTAATTTTAAACAGACTAATGCTACTCACATTTCTGATCATATTCATGAGTGGCGTCGTTGTCGTAGAATGGTTATGACATTTTTTCCTGATCAGCTCCTTGCTGAGTGGTTAATTAAGTCCCTGTTACCATTTATAATTAAGCATGTGGCTAAGGGTGGTGTCATCACTGAAGAGCAGGCTATTTCTCATGCCCAATATTTAGACTTGATTTATACTTAGTCTTGCATGCTCTACGAGAAAATTCCTAACGTGTGTGATCTAATTTATTGTTCCTCCTCCATCAAAGTACCCTCATGCCAGAGACGGTATGATTGGTAATACAAACACACATCATACTACTGCATCTGCTCCTGCACCTTCTTCCAAAATCAATGTCATGTCATTTGACAAAGGAAAAAGTGACAAGTAACCCAGAAGTAATAAAAAAGGGAAATCAAAGAAAAATAAAACTTCTAACCTGGAGGAAATATCATCTGATCAATCGTCTGGAACTAGGAAACCTCATTATCCATGCATAATTTGTAATGAGGAACACTTTTTTTGAGATTTTCTTCACTGCATTGAATTCTCAAAAATGGTTAAGACTTCACATACGTTAGTTGTGTTGACAGATCCATTTCCGAATCTGGACACAAATTTGGTTGCTACGGATCCAGCTTCTAGTTCTCAAGTGCTTATGTTATCTGTCTCAAAACCATCAATAGATATTTTGGTGTCAATGTGTAATAAATATTACAGTATTTAGGCCACTGATCAACCTACTACCTTGACCATGAATCTGTCTATGGAATTGGTACCGCCTACTGCTATTCTTTAATTGAAAATCAAGCCACCCAAGGGATTCGTTCATAAATCAACATATAATACCTCAGCAAGAGCTGATCAAAATTATAATATAGTTGAAGATTTGGCTCAATCCCCTTCAGTTATTTCAGCTCTTGAGGTATTACAAAATTTTCCCTCCCAGAACAGGCTTTATTATCGGCTATTGGTGGAATTGATCTGATTGATTCTAATCTCGTAGTCTTTAATCATAAGGCCTATGTGTCGCAATTACCAACATAAATTGCATTTTCCATCCAAGTAAATGTTCTCAATCACCTTGTTCATCATACTATTATTGATGAGGGAGCATCTACGTGCATTATGTCTCTAAATTGTTGGAAGTCACTTAGCTCACCGCGCTTATCTCAATCATCAATGACGTTGAAGACCTTTGACAGACATACATATAAGCCTTGTGGTATTATTAATAACCTGATGTTGAACTAGGGGTAAAAACAGTTAATGTTGATGTTGAGGTCGTTGAAGGACCCCTTGACTACAATATTCTACTGGGAAGGCCATGGGTATATGTTATTACTACAATTGTTTGTACATACTTTAGAATGATCGCCTTTCCACATAAAGGTGTTATCACATTCATCAATTAGCTATCATTATTTGCCTCCACTTCACACGTAACTAGAAGTGTTCCGTTCTTTCACGCTCCCCAACTCGCACTTTAGAACATTGGTGTAGGACTCTTAAAGGATTCCACTCTCATGGGAACCTTTACATTACCGCCGCCTGCGACGTCGGCAGAAATTGCAAGTATAGAGACTTGCTACATTATCTCTTCCACCCCATCTTGCTTAAGGAAGAGTACGGGTTATTATGAAATTATTACGTTGGATGAGTTTCTGTCGCCCAGCCCTATTGAGCTGACATATAAATCAATCTATCTGGCTTGGGCGGCGAATCTGAAATCAGCATCGCCGGTTGTTTGGGTTGATCGTTCCTTAGATTTTGGTACTCCATCTGATCCTTTTTCCTCAACTTTCTTGAAAGATTAGAATATTTTGGAAACCATGATGTCGGAAGGAGAACCATGGGAAGATTATCATCATCGTTCCCATCTTTCTGATTATGAATAAAATAATATTAGTGAACTATATCACCCGTCAATCAAAAATTTCTTTTCGAATTATTTTCCTATTAATGTAATCGATTCCAAGAGAAATTTGTCAAATATTGAAGAAACTATTTCTATTGATATTTCAACCAAACCTAGCATTGTTGAAAATATTCATGTCGGTGTATCTTGTTATCCATCAAAACTCAAAACATATCGCTCTCTCTTTCCGTGACTTCATGAATTCCGTGAGTGATATGTTGCTAGATATATGTTCATTGTGATAAGGCTGGGATGATGTTGGAGTTGGTGACATCAAATCAATCATTGGTTGTAACCTCCCCCTTCTATCCATTAATAAAGATTGCTGCTTACTTTCCCACATGTGTATCTGTATAAGCTTCTATCTTTCATATTATGGATTCTTAGCTGATGTATATGTTTCATGTTTCATTGATTTAACTTATTAAAGTAAATATCCATCTGTATATTGAAATCTATTTTTTGTTTAGTGTTTAAACTTGCAAGAACTAGTCTGGTGATCAAAGTTGGATTGGAAGCTACAGCAAGAGCGACAGAAGGAGAATAGGAAGCGCTTGGACTCCAAGTAAGTTTCCCCATATTTCTGTGTGTCTATTTACTACTAGGAAAAGTATCTAGAAAGTCTTTGATCTGTTGTTCTAAATGCATAGCACCATATTTAGGGAATTTGTTTTATCTGTAATCCATAATTCCGCATAACAATAGTAACTCTTTTTCTCTTGTTTATCCTAATGTAGCAATTATATTGTGTAAATGTGGGATGAGGGTGTTACAAAAGACGTATTTCAATGAATTTGTATGTTTTATTTCCGTTTTTTGTAATATGATATTTATTAACATCATATATAATCTAACATTCACAACGTATAATGTGTATATAGATCATTATCTTATGTCATGTCTATCTTTCTATAATGTGATTTCTAACATTATTTTATTGATTCATCAACTTTTCAAATCCTATGATCAGTAAAACAATATTAGAAAATGTTTTTCCTCCACGAATATTTTATGTTTGCATAGACTTTTCCATCACACGTGAATTCTTAAACAAAGCAATAATACAATTTAATTCTAGCATGTAAAGTTTCCTAAAGTAAGGAACGATATCCATATGTTTGTAATTGTTAGCATGCAACTTTTCCTAAAGTGGAGAACAAAATAGGCAAGCCTCTCCTCGACAAGCCTGTCAGAAAATATACATCCTCCATTGTAATAGGAACCACTTTGTTCCTAATGTGAAATGCCTCAATAGCCGGATCCCATGCTCGAACTAAGAACTCCAAGAGTTTCTATTTGTTGCCTTATCCCTAACAAGCGGAATTACTTTAATAACCCACAATCTCTTAGGGCTCTCACTGTACCTGGATCATTTAGGGCAATCATATTTTGTTCTTCATGCTCTCTTTCTTTCCAAGTAATCGTCATTCTAGTCCAATGAAATCTTGAAACATAACCATAAGACTCATCAGACTACTTTTCATGCAAAAAATTAGGCAAATTTTTGGTACAATGAAAAAATAAAAAATGTTAATTGTGCTCAACGCAGTCTTGAACAAGGGATAGTGCATTGCATATGCACCTAGGCTTCAATTTAGGTGCTCCACAACGCAGTTTTCGATGCTCAAGTGTGCGTTGCCCTATTTGGAAAATAATTTACCCTAAGGGGCCCAAATCCATAAAACTTCGCAATAAAAGGAAATGAATTGACTACTGAAAGAAAGAGAGGGTTCATGGCACCAACCTGGATCAAACGGCGATGAAAACCGTCCATAGAATCGATCGCAATCAACGGCTGAAGATCGGGGGTAAAAACAAGTTCAAAGCTCCAAAATGCAAATGGTAAATTTCAAATGGTAAAAATGAATAGTAAAACTCTTTTCATTGGTCATTTCATTATTTGAAAATCATATTTATTGCTGTGATTATGGTTTTATTCTATTTTATCATGAAATGGGTATTTTTAATCCATTTGATATTATTATGAACAGGTTTTGCAACTAATGAGCAGATTAGACCATGCAGATTTATTTCAAGAATGATTTGACCACAAAGCATACATTTATCCTTATTTTTCAAGCTTTGTTAAAAATTAAAAAGGACTTGAAGCGCACTTTTATCTCTTTTTCGAGCTTCGATAATAGCGAAAAAGGAACCCTTGGAGTCTTCTTTTAGCTCTTTTCATACTCCAATAATGTGAAAAGATTGCCTAGCACTTGTCTTTTCAAGCTTGTAAAAGTAAATGAATTGATATCTACTCAGTATAAGTTTAACCTTTTTTCGGACTGAGATGGATTATTTACGAAAAAGGCATGCCTTAGTCGAACATGACTAGGAGGTTCTCTTAGATATTATTTTACACTTTTTCAGATCTGAGCGACAACTTTATGAAAAATTTATTATGGATTTTTCTTTCGTCCTCTTTTTCAAACTCTCTAAATATGAAAAAGGACCTAGTTTTCACTATCGTTAGGCTTGTAAAAACATCAAATAGCAATGGACTTGTCGATCATGGCAAGAATCGAGTTTCATTCATCTCTATACTCATTAAAATACTAAATAGAAATACATTATTCACTCGAAGGGTTGAATTATAGATCAAGCATACATTATCCTCCTCAATCTTGTTAAAAAATAAAGAGGTACTCGTCGAGAAATGACTGGGAAAAATTTGGGAAACTAAATAGAACTTTTTATGCTAGCAGGTCGCTCTTGAACATGACACTTCACTCCATCACTGTGACTATTTGGGTTCGGTAATCTTCTTGATGGTTCATTCATACCTATGGTTCATCATACCTTCACTTCGGCTTTGGGTCAATGTTTCCAACTCATCTCAGTGTCGTCGATTCAAGAGAATTTATCCAGTGAATACTCATCCTTCTACAATACTCATAAACCTTCATTCTCATGATTTTCATCCCTGAACATTGCTATATCAAGTCATACTTTATCTCTGAAATCAGTAACTCTCGTTTCACAATAAAGTGGCTTCCTGGCGACGTCAAATCATCATCCAAGAAGTTCACTTAGAAACATCATCTTCTAGTACCATGAGGCTTGTTACAACATCGGTAAGATCCTCGCTTCAGGACTTTTGACCAAAAGAATTTGTTTGTCGTTCAACATCAAATCATCTATTCATGCCTTAAAAAATGTACTGCAGTGTCTTGAAGGCCATTGAAATTAATGGTGGTTCTCTCGTGTTTTTTAATAGCTCACATCATTGGCTGGTAATCAAACGATGTCTTATCATGTTTGACTACAAATCATTTATTTGCATGGCTAGACTTGTACCCGAACGATCGAGTGAAGGAGATAAGAAGAACCCGGATATAGTTGTTGTAGAAATTATATAACTAATGCGTTATACATCCAAGATTCTCATGATCACACACTATTTGACTTCATGCACAATACAGAATCTCTTCTACTATTGATCATCATATGCGGAAATTAAATCAATTGCATGCACACATTGAAACCATAAAAATTCACACATATGAACATAGTGTTTTAACGGGAAAGCCTGAAGCTAAAAACCCCAACTATATGTATATAATATATGTCATAGATATCATGTAACAATCCTCATACAAAGCTTCTCACAAGCTCTCAGTACAATACAATTGTTGCACACTAATCAAGCCCGATCTAGCAACTCCATGCACCGATCTCTGCCACCTGCTAGCCTGCCTCTACTGCGCAATCCCTGCTGAAGAATGGCTCTGAATGAACTCGAATTGGTCCAGCCTTGCTCACACAATCCTCATTGGAAATTATACTCTGTGTTGGATGAAATCAATGCATCACTATAGTCACAACTGATAGTCAACTTGCCCTTTCACCTATCTCTCCACTGGTCTCCACTAAAACTGTCCATGCACTATAGTTAGCTGATGTATTATTTAGTTGATTAATGAGTTAATATTTAGTGAATTAATTATTAATTAATTCACACCACTCTCACTAGTGTATCAATCAGTTAGACTAGATACAACTAGCTCAACTGTGTCTAACTGAGTTAAATTGAACACAACTCCACCAACTACTTCTACAACTCCACCAAAATCTGTCACATGAGTTCTAACTGAATTCTCCATGCAATATCTCCACTTAACCCTCAGGAATAGCGTAATTCCTTCTATCAGCTCCTGTGCCACATCTATGCACTTAACTGAGGTGCTCCAAGAGAATAAGTTAATGTTTATAGTCCAAATATTATTAAGAGCTAATAATATTCGACATATCTATTTTTAGACTGGCAATCTAAAAATAGATTCCGCCCAATATATCTAAAAATAGAAGTCCATCTATTTTTCCAACTTGACCAACCATCCACAAATAGCATCCTGCAACTCATAGAATATGATCGACATGTCTAAAAATAGACTTGCGCCAAAAATAGCCTGCGGGCCCGCTTAGTGAAGGCGACTCTTTTCACTAAGCTCATCATCTTGTTGCAATCTCAATAGTTGCAGCCATCCAAGCTACGATTTCAGGATTGTTGTACACATCATTTGTACGGCGACCTTACATACATATCATCATCCAAACATGGGCCTATATCTGTATACATGTCTGTATTGGGCAACATTCCAATGTAGACAACTTTTTGAACTATGTACACGTTATTAGATAGTTTATGTGGTGAGCATGGGAATGCCTTCCCTCAAAAATTCATGATCAAGAGGATATATCATGATGTAATGTATTGTAAGATTGATGCAAGTCACCACTCCGCTTCAGCTCCAACCCATCACAGTGTAAATCATCTCATTCAAAAAATATCTTTATTATTATTCTAACTTCATGCTTTAGGGGGAAATCTGTTATAGGTCAATTTGGGCACCATTCCGAATGACCTGGATAAACCAGACATCATCCCCAGAACCAACGAATAGGGTCTATCATCCCTATAATTTCATTTGCTACATGCCCTAAGACAAAGAACAAGAACAAATCATCTATGACTTCCATTGCAAGGTTTCCAAGATTTGAAGTACATGTTATATCACCTGTGAGCTCACCAACGCAACCTTTCAAGGGACTAACTGCTTTGCATATGTAGTTACCTCCATTCAAGGGTGCTCTGCAAAGCACTTCTTGACATTCAAGAGTGTGTTGGTCAATTGGGAGTGAAATTCTCATTGTTATGGAATCTCCACATGGCTAGTGCCTTCTAGAAGAGTCCACATGTGTCAAACTTCGAAACCATGTGTCCATTCAACACCTCTGAGTTGGGAAACATGTCTTGCCTATTATTAGAAATTCATTGATTGTGAAACTACCTTCATCTTTTCTATAAATTGAGCACAGATCCTAGTGCTTGAGAAGGAAGAAATTTGGTAGAGAAATGATGTTGCAATCTCAATTGAGGGTTTGATTTGAGTGATATGTTTCTGGATAGATGTTCATTGTGATGAGGCTAGGATGTTGTTGGATTTGATGACATCAAATCAGTCGATGGTTGTAACCTCCCCCTTCTATCCATTAATAAATATTGATTCTTACTTTCCCACATATGTATCTGTATAAGCTTCTATTTTTCATATTATGGATTCTTAGCTTATGTATATGTTTCATGTTTCATCGATTTAACTTATTAAAGTAAATAGCCATACGTATATTGCAATCTATTTGTTGTTTAGTGTTTATACTTGCAGGAACTAGTCTGGCGATCAAAGTTGGATTGGAAGCTACAGCGAAAGTGACAGAAGGAGAATAGGAAGCGCTTGGACTCCAAGTAAGTTTCCCCATATATTTGTGTGTCTATTTACTATTAGGAAAAGTATCTACAAAGTCTTTGATCTGTTGTTCTAAATGCATAGCACCATATTTAGGGAATGTGTTTTATCTGTAATTTATAATTCCACATAACAATAGTAACTCTTTTTCATTTATTTATCCTGATGAACCGATTATATTGGGTAAATGTGGGATGAGGGTGTTACAAAAGACGTATTTCAATGAATTTGTTTGTTTAATTTCCGTGTTTTGTAATATGATATTTATTAACATCATATATACTCTAACATTCTCAACATATAATGTGTATATAGCTCATTATTATGTCATGTCTATCTTTCTATAATGTGATTTCTAACATTGTTTTATTGATTCATAAAATTTTCAAATCCTATGATCAGTAAAATAGAAAATGTTTTTCCTCCACACATAGTTTATGTTTGCATAGACTTTTCCATCACACATGACTTCTTAAACAAAGCAATAATACAAGTTAATGCTAGCATGTAAAGTTTCCTAAAGTAAGAAACGATATCCATACGTTTGTAATTGTTAGCATGCAACTTTTCCTAAAGTGGAGAACAAAATATGTTTGTTTTCAATTGTACAAGTTGATTAGATTATAAAACGAAAGAAAATACTTTCACACATAACATTTACAATAAACCATCAAAACATGATTTCGTGTATACAATGGAAGTTCTCTTTGTTTGCATTGTCGAGGAATCTAATGACGGTATGGTTCTCTTTAGTTGTTGATCCAAGTGGATATTTGTGTCCACCAACCTATTCCACTTGGGGCCCCACCATTGTTTCTTTCAATTTTTTAGTTTCCTTAATTGTAGCACAGTTTACTATTTTTGGCATGTTTTCACGTCTTGAACTTCCGGAGCCATTTTGAGGCCCTAAACTGCGTTTTTTGGGAAAGATAAGACCAAAATGGGTCCTTACTTAATGTTGATCACTCGAAATTTGTATTCCTCGAATATATCTTTCTAACTAGGTATTGTGCGCGTCAAACAGAGATTGTATGCCAAAGTTACAACCCCGAGAATTTGATGTACCAATTTACCCCAATGGGACCCATAATTTTGGCGCTTCATCTCCTAGGGTTAGGTTTTTGGATGTTTAGGGTTTTCCATTGTTTCCCAATAATAAATAGGCCTTTGAGCCTCATTGTAACACATTTCATAGGCATGTATCTGCCACATCTCTTCTTAGAGATAAGCTGCCATCGCCCTAGCTATTTTATTTCCACTTTGTCTATAAGCTTATTTCAATTATTTGGTATTAATGAAATGAAGTATATTTCCTGTTGCATATATGTGTTTATGTTTATTTTTATATTTTTTTGTGTTCCTACATAAATCTGGATCAATGGTATTAGAGCGGTCTGTTATTTCTCAATCTTTCTTTGCATGTCCCGAACGAGATCGTGGTATAAGGAGTTATGGCTCGATCTGGTTGAACCTTTGCAAGAGGTTACACTAAAATTTGTCACCATGATTGTCAATTCGGATATATTTCCATCTGATGGAGTGTCTCAAGTGAATCCCCTATGAAGCTTGAAGTAAAATAATACCTGGGACAAAAGGAATTTTGGTTTTCACTGCTTAAAAACCATTTTTGAGCACCTTCACGGTTTTCGTTAACAAAAACCGCGCATGCGCAGTTTTCCATAACAAAAATTGCGTAGATCTGCATAGTTTCTTCCACTAAAAAGTGTGCAGTTCTTCTCACGCATGTAAAAATAAAAAAGTAAGTTCTAGAAGATTTGGTTTAGGAATCTTATCCAAAATAGAAATGTCAAACCACTACATACCTATGCATCATCCCTTGGTATATGGAACTAAACTCCTTTTCTTAAGGATCCCTTGAGAAGTGGAACTAGAAACCTCCTCATCCTCCCTATAAATTCAGCATAGGATTAAAGGAATGGGAGACTTTTTTTGGATTGGAATTTGTAAACTCATGCTGCTAGTTTTGGGTCTAAAGAGCTTGTCATCAAGGGAAAGAAAGGAGACCATTGGAAGAGGCTTACGACATCAAGGCTCAGGTTCTAATATTTCTCTTTATATTCTTGACAATACATATGGATCCCTTTTTCTGATTGTGTTGTTTTTAGATTCAATAAAAAAATGACTATTATTAATCTCCTTGATCATTAAGTTAAACTGGTATTTGGATTATTATATATTGCAGGTGCTTTTGATTCTTTGTGTGTTTTTGATTGCAGGTTCTTCTCAGCATTGAAGTAATTCTTCGGACCAAATGCAAGGTCTACATCAAAAATTTCATTGAAAGGTAGGAGCATTACCTCCTTGTTTCTAAGTTTTGATAATCTGAATGCTAATATTTTAGGGAAAGAGATATTTAAATGGTTGTTTGTTTCTAGTTATCTGTTGGATATTAGGGAGATCGCTCTTGTTTGCAAGAGGTATTTATCCAGAAAACAAATTGGTGGCTCCACTTGGAAATGAGCTCTCCTTTATGTCCTTTTGTAACCTTTGATGTGTTTAGACCCTTTTAATGATTGAAATTTCTAGTTAGACACCTTTGTTTTTTTATTTTTTCTTAATTTTTTCGATTTGCGCTAATTCTGTTCAGAAACAGAGCGCATGTGTGCGTTGTTTTTCTTTAGAAACAGTGCACATGCGCACTGAAATCTGTTGTCTACCAGCGCAACCCTGTAAATTTTTTGAAAAAGTTAAGGTTTCTCTAATTTAAGTCCAAAATTTTGGTTTTTATGATCTTGTTAGCTTCTTTACAGTCTCATTAAGTCTATGTTAAGTTAATTGGGTGTTTTGAATTTCCTTTTTGAGAAATTCTTAATTCTATTTCTTTTGTTCATTACTTCGAGGTTTGTCTCAGTTTCTTAATGATCTTTGCATCTTTTTGCAAAAAAATTTCTAAGTGTTAATCGCCTTTGAGTGTTTTTACTTTTGACCTTTGGAATTCTCACACAATTTTCTTTACTTACACTTGATTGGTTCTTTAGATTACATTGGTGAAGGAAAATAGTCTTGTTGTTCTTTTTTTAATTTGGAATGATCTTGTGCTTGAGAGTTCTCTTGCATAGATTACATTTTTATAGTTATAATTCTCATTTTCAGAATATGAACAAAAAATGTGCATAGATTACATTTGCATAGTTTTCGAGTGAAATGTACATAGATTACAGCTACATAGTTTACATTCTGGAAAATTTAACCATAGATTTAGACTAGTTTCTTTGATTGACTTTTTGAGGAAAATCACTTATCTTTACATTTTTTGGTTTTGAGTTTTGCTGGTTTGCTAGTCTATCAAAAAAGAGTCTTTCACTTCTGGAATTGGTTGTGTCAGTCTCTTTTATTTCAGTGAATCTCATCATATATTCATTTATTCCTGTTGTAAAGAGTTATTTTTTCGATTTAAATATAGTGTCTCTCATTGAAAGATAGCCCTGATTTGAATTTTCATGTTTTTATGCTTGTTTTAAAACATAAAAATATATATGTATATGTATATGTATATATATATATATATATATATATATTGTTTTGAATTGATTAGCATTAGTTTTTCTTGTTGAAATTAGTGCATTAGAGAATTTGTTATCTTTTCTATTATTTATCAATTTTTGCATTGTTGAAATTGAATGGAACCTCTCTCCTTACTTTAGTTAGGATTCATCGAAGTGAAAATATTACATTATCATATTCGATTGCATTCAATTTTGGGTCAGGTCATAAAACCATTGGTTTCCTATCCATTTACCCTTTGAGTAAAAAACAACCAAATAACATAGCGCTAAATAAAATTCATCTAGAAATTTTTACATTTATAGGGCTCTTTCCACCAATCTAGTTCAGTATTAGTGCTTTGGAATAGGGCGTAGTTAACTTTCCAAAGAAACTAAACAAACAATAGTATCTTGCGGTAAGGAAAAATTCCAATTGTTGCAATTTTTCTCTAAGAAGCTCTTCTTAAAATAGTCAAGCACGAGATCATATCTAACCTAGTGGAGTAATCATACCTATTTCATTGGTAAAGATAAAATATGTGCACACATTAAAAATGGTAAACCTCGGATTAACCATTGTCGAGGAGCTTGGGATCACTTGTTAGTAAACTTTGGATTTACCATGTCAAGGAGATTTCAAGGGGATTGAGCTTAGTTACTCTGCCCTTGCGTATACATCAGGCTATGGATTGTTCCCCCATGTTTGATTGTCTCAGTTGGTAACCTTAGTGGCTATAATATTAGGATTTTTCCCAAGGTAACGGTGGAGAGAAGGTCCCATTGTACCTAGAACAGACGTTTATTAGGCTCACTTGGACTTTTTGGAGGGTAATATTCACACGAGATGGCATAGTGGAGTTACTTGCACCAAATTGTTTCATTAAGAAATTTGTCAAGGTAACTGTTCCAACCGTTAGTTTTTCACATTGATCTCTATGGCGTTGGATTTCATCACCAACTAGTGATTTCGTTGTGAAAACAAACTGTTTGTGTGTGGTTTGACTCCTAGATTTGATAACGCATGTTCATTTGTTTGTTTTTACTTTTTATAGACCTTAGGTGTGGATTGTGAATTTGAATTTTTAATATTTTTAAATTGTTAATAAAATTCACTGAAGTTGAATCTAATGGAAACCGTTCCAAAATTTACCAACCAAGGAACCCCTCTTAACGAGAATCCTAGTACTTTTCCTTCTTTGGAAATGTTGGTCCTCCTTATATGGATACATTGTCATTACCTAGATTTACCATAGATTTACGGTATGGTTATTTTCAACTTCATTAGCCTCGAATACTCAAATTGTTCCACCTCAACCAGATGCTTCACCTCAACAGAGTTAACCATCTCAACATGACCAACCTCATGTTGAACCTTTACCTTATTCGCCCAACATGTCTTCCTCCCTTTATTCTTCTTCACTTAGAAAAATCCTTGATGCTAGTATCTAGGTGGCTAAGTAGAAGAATAAAGGGAAGAAGAAGAAGAAGCAAGATAAGAAAGAATCCAACCAACCAACCATGGTTGTAAGTGTTGGTAGTGTTGAGGAAACCTCCAACATGCATCATAAACCCAAATACCCTTGCAATATTTGTAAGTGTGACCACTCCCTTATCAAATGTCCTGGATTCCTAAGGTCTTGGAAGTATGGTCAAAAAAATCATATCAACTTATTGTTCATCCATCAACCAGTGACTGTCAAGTTCCTGGGAAAAAGGGTACAGTTAAGTTTCCTTGTAGGTTATGCAAAGGGATTCATCATAGTCACCTTTTCCCTCATATGAATGAAGCCTCAAAATTGTTGGAAAACCTTACTATTCCATAGCAACAACTTCCAAATGGTTACCGTAAACTTTCTCCCAACCTACCATAAATTGACGAAATGATTGATCTAATTCCAAGTACAATCAATCCCACTCTTCCATTGGAGAGTGAAACTCATATCACTCAGGTTGATGATCCATTAGTTGATCAAGTGGTCGACTTGATTTCACATTCGGTCGATCCCACTCTCCCTATAGAGAGTGAAATTCATACCACTCAGGTTCTTCCTGTAACATCATATTCTTCTACGCCAGGGGGCATTTCACATGTTTCTACAGAACCCCCTCCAAGTATTGAGTTCTTTTCCTTTGATTGGAATAGACTAACAGAACCTCATCTTCCTTCTTACATCCCTTTCCGAACCATTATGAAGGTTTATGGTAAGAATGTGCATCGCACGAATGTAGATGAAGGTGCTTATGTTAGTAGTTTATCCTCAACTTCTTGGCAAGCTTTGGGTTCCCCTCAGCTTGTGCCTGTTGCACAGAATCTGTCAAATTTTAATCGAACCATTGGTGAAACTTTAGGGATCCTTCCTAATTTTCCTATTAACTTGGAAGGTAAAATTGTCTGTATTGATCTTATGGTAGTTTAAGGCCCCTTGGATTTCAATTTCCTCTTTGGGCGAGACTATGTCTATGCAATGAAAGTTTTCGTATTAACACTCTTTCATGTGATGTATTTCCATCACAATAAAAACATTGTGACTGTTGACCAAATTTCGTTCATTAGTCTTGATCTGACTACCAACCATCTAAAACCCCTAAATTTTCCTTATACAGAAGTGGTATCTACCCTACCATGAGTTTACTATGTGGAAACCAATCCCATGTTTTCAGTTACCGATGCAAGCGAGCCTCTCACTGTTTGATTGAATTCCTTTGACTTAGATCTGGTAATTAACATGGTGAACCCTATGGGGGTATTTGAACACAATTTTATTATCCCTATTGAGTCCCTTAACATGGGTTCCTTCCAGAGAACTATTCTTCCTCTTGATGAAAACCTCTTGGAGGCCATGATCGAGGTGTGTCCCTTGACATGTGTTCCTTGCAGTTGGAAGCCATGATCAAGATCCCATGATGATGGTTATTTTCCTTTGTCAACCTTATTAAAAAATGAAATAGGCTCCCATGAGGATAGTTCTTTTAATGTGTCAACCTCGTTAAAAAATGAATCAGGTCCTTATGAGGATAGTTCTTTTTATTGTGTCAACCTCGTTAAAATATGAATCAGGACCTTATGAGCATAGTTCCTTTTCTTGTGTCAAGCTTGTTAAAAAATGAAACAAGATTTCATGAGCATAGTTCCTTTTCTTGTGTCAATCTTGTTAAAAAATGAAACAAAGTTCTATGAACATAGTTCTTTTCATGTTTCAAGCTCGTTAAAAAATGAAACAAATCCTCTCCTAATTGAGTGAGTCTTTGACTAGATCTCATAAATGATTAAGTTGAGTCTTTCATCTACTCTCGTAAATGAACCTCATTCCATCCACCTATTAGTAACTAGTAGTATACTTAGGTGAATGAAATGAAGCTTGGGGGGCATGTGCCCTTGCAAGTTATGCTTGGGGGGCATGTGCCCTTGCAGGTTATGCTTGGGGGGCATTTTCCCTTGTAGGTTATGCTTAGGGGGCATTGAAACTTATCTCAAGAAAATTTTTCTTTGTTTCAAGCTTGTGTAAAAATGAAACCTATCTCAAGCATAGTTTTCCTCTATTTCAATCTTGTATAATAATGAAACCTATCTCGAGTCCATTTCAGTTATTATTTTCAAGACTCGTTAAATTCATGAAAATCCCAAGATTATTTTTTTATCTTTCATTCTCGTAAAACAAATGAAAATTCCGAGTTCTTTCTGTCTTTTCCTACTCATAAATTAAATTGAAAGTCGACCACAGAGTAAAATTTTATCACTTTTTCAGGCTCTCAAAAAATATGAAAAAATTGAAACCACGGAGTCCTCTTTTAAGCCATTTTCATACTCTCTAAACATGAAAATATTGTCGAGCACTTGACTATTCAAACTCGTTAAAATAAATGAACATCCGCCTATTCAGTATAAGTTTACCCCTTTTTCCCCTAGATGCGAGTGACATGACGCACACGTATGAAAACATTCCCTGCCACGTTCAATCTGATGAAGATCTGCAACACATGCCTTCACCTGAAGGGGAACCACCTCCCTGCATTAATTCACATGAGGTGACAGAGGCAAGTAATTATGACGACACGCAAGCTAGCAACCACCTTGGGTGGAAATTCTCTACTGCAATTATTTGAATGAGCTCCCAGATGGTTATGACTCACTGCCATAATGCAAAGCACATGCTACCACATTAGAACTGTCGCAGCATACACTTAAGAGTGTGTTACAATAATTCACAACATCTATCATTGTGCCATAGGTCTACAAAAGGGGAGGCCCCTCCACAAAGTGTTATTCAAAGTTTGCTCCTTCTGGCTTACAATGCCCTTTTAGCCTTTCTGCTTCAGTTTCAGCCCGCCCGCGCTCCACCCGCTACGCAACCTTCCCCATAGTGCCAGGTTACTGGGGACCCTCCCAACCTCGCACCTCGCTGACTATGTGCCTCCCTTCGGCTCCCCTTGACTTGCTAATTTCTCCTGACTGCGCACTCTAATCATCAAGCTCCCCCAGCTACCCAACCCCCACCTGCATGCCACCCTACCCAATAAATATCTGCTACACACTCCCTCTCTCTACTCTAAGAATATTCTCTATACCTCTCATCCCCCCATTCCCCTTTTTCTTTAGTATCCCATGGCTCCACAACTGTGCCAAAGGACAATCAGAGGCGACCAAAGAGGCGTGTTCCCAGGATGCTCCCAGCGACGACCCGATAATTGTTTGGATTCCTTTGAGGACTCCTCTTCTGGAAGTCACACCAGGGATTCCCCTCAAAGCCCTACGCATGACCAGGAGGAGGAGACCCCTGTTCAAGAAATTTAAAGAGGCAGAAGCGGACCCAGGAAATCCACCATAGCACACCAGGAGCACCCCATGCTCTGTAAAACCGAGCCTCTTCTAGTTCAGGAGGAAGTGGTGGAAGACACCGACGTATGGATCATGGAATCAAAGGGAATTTGGACGCACATACCAGATGTTGAGTACCCGGTCTCTCCCATTCTCTATGAACCTGCTTCTAGGCCTCCGCACTGACCTACTGTTGAGGAGGAGGCCATAGCGCACGAGTACGCCTGCCATATTGAGGAGAAGTACCCAGACACAGAGGACGATGTAGAAACACCATGATTACATGGTCACTCAGCTCTTTTTATTTTTCTGTTATTTCAGCTCTTATCACATAACTTTTACTTTCACAAGTGCCACGACACATTTTGTAATTTCTTGTCTAATGTTATTATAGGGTTGGTTTCCTCCAAGGAGGCAGCCCCATACCTACGCTAATTTGAAAGCAATGAAGGTTTGGATTGGATAAGCACAGCTTATCAACTTAGCCTATATCATATGTAATGTTTTATTTCGAATCAATATAGTTTATCCTAACTTACCAAAAAAAAAAAAAATTACCCCTTTTCTGGACTGAACTAGACTAATTACGAAGAAGGTATATTTTGACTAAGCATGGTCAATAGAGTTATCTCCTACATAATTTTATCCTTTTTCGGGTTTGAGAGACAAAATTTACATAAAATAACACTATGGATTTTACTTATGTTTTTCTCCTGAATCCCTAAAACTAAAAAAACCAAGTTTTACTTTCTCTAGGCTCATTAAAAATTTACGTTGGAAGAACAACATGAGTTTTCTCTTTGTGTCTTTCCAAACTCTTTAAACATGAAAACAACATCAAGTTACCCCTACATTGGACTCATAAAAACTTAAACAATGTAGGACTCGTCAATCACAACGGGACTGAACCACTCCTTCCTAGGGTTCGTTAAAAATACTTAGGAGGACTCATTTGAAGGATGAGCTTATACAAACAAGAAAATGTTATCCTCCTCAAGCTTGAAAAAAATAAATAGGTACTTGCCAATAATGGTGGGGGGGACTTGGGAAAGAACATTCATTTTTGTATTATTAAAGGTAGTATATCGCTCTTGAACATGACATTCCATCACATTTGTTTCGAGTTGGGAAATACATTTGTCTCATAATTAATCAAAACTCATTGAAAGTATTTAGTTGTTTTTAGGTATTATCATTGAGTCAAATTATGCCAAGTCACATGTTGTGTCACCAATATGTTCAAGAGAAGTCCAAACTTACTAAAAATTACCTTGATATTCATAACTTTCAATCGCGACGGTCATCCCTGAGTCATTTCTGAATCACTTAAAATATTGTTCTTCAAAACTTAACCTGAGGTTTCATGTCGTAGGCCCTCCTACGACAAATCGCTTCCTATCAACTTCAGCTCATTATCTAGGAAGTTGACTTAGAAACCATTTTCAGTACCTTGAGGCCTGCATGCCTTAATGGCAGGTTTCTCGCTTTTGACAATAGGTTCTCATCATTGGACTTCGATCAAATGATTTTATGAGTGTTCGACTTCAAAACATTTAATCACACTTCAGAGATTGTACTGGGAGTATCTTGAGGACCACTATCAATATTGGTGGTTTCTCTCGTACTTGTTAACGGTTTTCATCATTGAGCAGTAATCAAGTGGTTTCTACCATGTTCGACTTTGAGACATTCACTCACATGGTTAGATTTGTTTTATGGATCGAGAGATGGAGATCAAGACCCTGGATGTAGTTTCATCCATCCAGGCTGCGTGGAATTATTAAATATTCATGATTGTAAATATAGATCCATTGATGGTTATGTCCATACTATGTCTACCGTTTACATGGATATTTGTGTATTTCCCTACTAGTTCATCAAGCTATGTTTACTCTAATTATGGGAATGCCTACCTCAGTGATGTTTATATGAAAGCATGATATAATAATCCTTGATTTTTTATTTCGGGTCCTCAACCAATTGGTCTCTGATCTAAACCTTTGACATGATAAAGTGCTTTAGTCATCAAACATTTTTTTTAGATTTGCACTTTAGGGGGGAATCTGTTGCACTAAAATTTGTCACCATGACTGTCAATTCATATATCTTTCCATCTGATGGAGTATCTCAAGTGAATCCCCTATGAAGCTTGAAGTAAAATAATACCAGGGACAAAAGGAATTTTGGTTTTCACTGCTTAAAAACCATTTTTGAGCACCTGCAATTTTTTTCGGAACAAAACCCGTGCATGCACATTTTTCCTAAAAAAACTACACAGATCTGCGTAGTTTCTTCCAATAAAAATTGTGTAGTTTTGTTCACACACGTAAAAATAAAAAAGTAAGTTCTAGAAGATTTGGTTGAGGAATCTTATCCAAAGTAGAAACCTTGAACCACTACATACTTGTGCCTCATCCCTTGGTATATGGAACTAAACTAATTTTCTTAAGGATTATATCCATTGAGAAGTGGAACTAGAAACCTCCTCATCCTCCCTATAAATTCAGCATAGGACTAAGGGAATGGGAGACTTTTTTGGGATTGGAATTTGTAAACTCATGATTTTGGTTTTGGGTCTGAATAGCTTGTCATCAAGGGAAGGAAAGGAGACCATTGGAAGAGGCTTACGACATCAAGGCTTAGGTTGTAAGATTTCTCTTTATATTCTTGATAATACGTATGGATCCCTTTTTCTCATTGTGTTGTTTTTAAATTCAATAAAACAATGAAAATTATTAATCTCCTTGATAACTAAGTTAAACTGGTATTTGGATTACTATATACTACAGGTTCTTTTAATTCTTTGTTGTGATTACAGGTTCTTCTTAGCATTGAGGAACTTCTTCGGAATGAAAGGCAAGGTCTACATCAAACATCTCGTTGAAAGGTAGGAGCATTACCTCCTCGTTTCTAAGTTTTGATAATCTTAATGCTAATAGTTTAGGGAAAGAGATATTCAAATGTTTTTTTATTTCTAGTTATTTGTTGGGATACTTGGGAGATTTCTCTTTTCCACAAGAGGGATTTATCCAAAAAACACAAGATCAACCTTGCAAACCCCGATGGACTCCCATGGTGGAGGAGAAGAAATACGAGGGAGTAGGAGATCCTATCAAAATATTTCTTGAGGAGGCCCTCAAGAAATAGAGGAACGCGATGATGGATAAATATCCTTTGAAAACTACCCACTGATGACACATCTTCATCTGACAACCACTCTGGAGGTGCCACTCCTTTTAAGGTACAAGTTAACTTTTAAATTCCAATATTTGAGGGCCAAATAAATAACGACGCCGTAGATAGATGGTTGAATATATTAGAAGGATATTTTCAATTCATGACTTATCCAATAGGGAAAATATTACTTTTTACCTCCTCAAAGCCGCCCCCCCTGTCAAGGTCTAGTGGGAAACCTACTGTGAAAAAAAGGACAAGGGGAAATCCTCCCTGTTCTTAGCCACACCCACTTGAAATTCTTTCCGTGACGCCATCAAGGAAAAATACTACCCCGTGGGGAGCTATGAGTACAAGTACATATAATGGACTACATTGCGGCAACAAAGGGATCAAGATGTGCATGAGTTGACGAATCTATTCCATACCCTGGGCACAAAGTTGGGTATCAAATATTTCGAGAAACATAAACATTTGGTGCTTAAGTACCACAGTTATCTACAAAGATACATCCAAGAGTAAATGGAGTTCTTCAACATCTCCTCACTTGGTGCATCATACCTATATGCTACCAAGATTGAGAAGAAATTCAAACAAAAGAAGTGAGACTTTGGATATGCATATCAGAAGCAAGGGAAAGGCACCCCCAAACCACAGAACAAAGGACAAGGCCAAGGCAGGGCAGCCCAGGACAACCTGTCGAAGTTGCAAGTAGAGAACAACACCATGAAGTGAAAGAGGGACATGTGAAAATGGTGTGAGCTGCATAAGAGATCCAATCACAACACGTGAGTGTCGGGCCAAGCAATCACTGGTGGTCGAGCTGAAGACTTCTGAATCAGATGCATGTTTTGACTCTGAGTTAGAATCTAATAAGGGGAATGACAAAGGGAAGTAGATTATCGATGTGGAGCTCAGTGCCACCATTGCCACCACCAAGATCCAGAAAGAAGAACCTGAAGATCTATAGGAGGGGGGGAGCCTCTTCCATTCCCATAAGTGGGTGAATGGTTCCCCGCTCTAGTTCATTGTCGACAATAGGAGCCAAAAGAACCTCATTTCAGCATAGGTCATGAAGTGGTTGGGCTTGCCAATCACAACACACCCACAACCATACACCATTGGGTGGCTTCACCAAGGACAGAATATCTCCGTCAACCAATAATGTCACCTTCCCTACAACATCAAGCCCTTCATGGATGAGGTATTGTGTGATGTTGCTCCTCTTGAAGTTTGTGATGTATTATTAGGCTAACCATACTTGTAGAAGTGCCATTTTATGTATGAATCTCGGCCTCACGTTGTTATTATTACTTTGGGTAATAATTTGTACAAGATACCAGAGGTAGCACTACCTACCACCATCTCTATGATCACTGCGGAGCAATGCAGTAAGCTCATTTCCCAAACTGGGAAATTTTTTTCCTTATTATCTGCCCTCAGGGCAAGAAGAAGATTGTGACCACAACCTCTAGACAGGCCTCCTCTGCATAGAAAAAACATATGGACAAGGTCTTGGAGGATTATAGGGACATATTCACCTCACCTGCATGGGTGCCTTTGCACTGTCAGGTCAAGCAATCCATCGATCTGACCCTAGGTGCATGCTACCCAATGGACCAATCCATCAGCACTTTGTTTTGGAGAATGATGAAATCAAGAGGTAGATTCAAGAGTTGCTGGAGAAAGGTCACATCCGTTTGAGTTCATCGCCCTGTGGGAGCCCGATCGTGTTGGTGCAGAAGAAGGATGGGACTTGGAGACTTTGTATTGACTATCAGTCATTGAAAAATATCACTGTCTGGAATAGATATCCAATATCATAGATTGATTACCTTATGGATCAACTCAAGGGGGGAAAATATTTCAACAAGATGTAATTGAATTATGGGTATCACCAGGTACCAATCGAACCCTTCGACGTGTGGAAGCCTTACCTTCAAATCCAAGGAGGCCCTTTTTGAATGGTTGTACATTCCTTTTGGGTTAACGAATGGTCCTGCAACCTTGATGAGGCTGATGGAAGACATCTGATGACCATTCACTAACTCATTCGTGTTGATGTATTTGAATGACATCCTGATCTTCAGCTAGAGTTGGGAAGATCACCTCCACCACATTTGACAAGTCCTCTGAACACTGCAAAAACACAAGTTATGTGCCAATTTGCAGAAATTCACTTTTGGCATGACCCAAGTTCAATATCTAGGTTACATTATTGATGAGCAAGGGTGCATGTGGACCCAACAAAGATCCAGGTGTTGGTTCAAAAAGGTGATTTATTTAAAGGTAACCTTAATGCTTTACATTAATTATCAACCCAGGGCAAGTCTTGTTATTTCAAGAGTGTAATAAAAATATATGCAAGTGACATCAGAGGTTAACTACTCTAGATTGTTGTAAGAAATATTGTCTAATTCTCGAAGTTCAATAAAACCAACTTGAAAGTGAACTATGAAATTCTTCAGACCAATCAAAGGAGTAGATTATGTTCTAAGCTTATGTAGAAATAACCACTCAAGACTGAAAAGAATAGATTGCAATTGAACAACACACTTTTATGAATTGAACAGCTACCTTAATGAATTGAACAAAAATCAGTTATTCTAGATTTTTCAATGGAATTCTCTTTTAATCAACTAATAGAATCATTTGGAATTAAATACCAAATAAACGTTCACAATTATGATGAAAATATTCAAACATTAACTATACGTAGAATTGGACAGCAACAGTCTTGAAACTAGTCTAACAAATGTAAAAGCATCAACTCCTGATAAGAGATCATGAATGATAAATATAATCTAGAGAAAAGGAATTTATACCATCTCACGCTTGTGATTAACCAATTAAATGATAATGTTATGAAATTCAAAGGATAACTGGAAATGCAAGTTCTGTAAATAAATTTATAGCACAGAAATAGCAGGAGAACCCCCAAGGTTGGGCCTGAAGCCTCTAGAAGCTTTCTGCTAAGGAATACTCAAAAGTTGTTTATACTAAAAACGCCAATTTCTTCATTAATCAGTAGAGCAATACATTAGCACGAACTTAACGATTCTGTCTGAATACGTTTATTACAGGAAAATTACAATACATGAATTTTCCTTCATCTTGTTCATCTTGGGCCTTTTTTAGCCTAAAAGCGAATTCAAACAGAGTAACGGATCCTTCTCATTATGAGATCCTTCCGCTTCCTGGCTATTGAATGAACACTCTAAGAGTAGGCGTGCCTCTACATCTTCTGCTGATTCATAGGAGCCAATACGATTCCATTCGTGTTCCTTATCTACTGTCATTTGGTAATCCTGGTCAGCAGTTTGGCTGTTTTTCTTCCCTATCAATAAATACAGCAACAAATTAGTTTTTATGTTATTAAACACACATTTTATTAATAATTCACTCTACCATATTTTTGCATTATTTTCCTTTAATTTATTGCTAAGATAAGGGAAAAATATATAAAAGTAAATGAAAATTCGTGGTAAAGATAGGGGTAAAATGTACCTTCTCCTTGGCCCAACATACTCCCCTGCTTACCTTTTGCAGGTCCTCGTGCAAATAAATGGTTGAGGTGTAGCTGGGTTAAAGAATATGTAGGATATACTTCTTCCTTGTAAATTCTAAAGCCATGTCTCTATTTTATCTTTGCAAATGTTGAGTTCGTGTGCCCCTCTGGTAACTCATAATCATGATAATAGTCTTCAAGGGGGTACCAAATGATGGGGCATCTGTATCTGCACCCTATCCACCTAGGGCCCATGTTAAAAATAAGGTTGTTGTACAGAAGAAACTAGGAAGCAGCAGCTTTAAATTTCCTATACCCAAATGGTTCTTTGTTCTTAAAATTATTTGTAGAGGCTAGCCATCTCTGTTTGGTTGTTGATAATGCGTCTTTTTGAATGTCCTAGAAGTATGCCCACCCATTCTGCACAATATCCCTGTGAATATGTCCCAATTTAGATATCACTCCCTTCCACTGCATGAATTTATTATGTTGAGTATGCAAATAAAGGGGTTTAGTAGGTTCCCCTCTGACCCATAGATCTAGGCCATTTTCTCTTTTCTGAAAGGTATTATAGGACTTAGCCCATCTAGTCTGATTTTTGGGAAAAGGACAGAAAATCTTGGAACTGAGCGTCCCCTATGAAGGGATTGGGGTTACTATCCCTATCCTCCTCTAGAAATAAATTGTGCAAATACAATTCACACAAAATATGTTGGACCTGCTCATCCTGCTCATTGCAACATTGGACAAATTCTTCAATGGTTATAAAAGTAGTGGGCTTCCCTGGCCTGACAGCCTTGATTTTCAACAATAAATATCTTTCCACTAAGAATAGAGCATAATTAGTGGTTGGTGCCCTGCAAGTCAATACATCTTAGTAAAGAGAGCAAACCATATGGTTTTCTTCTTAGCCTATTCCACTTGATCTTGTGCCTTCTTCACTTTTTCCCTTTCTTCCCTAAGTTAGGAAAAGTTTTCGTCTTCAGTTGCAGAAAGGTATTTGAATCGCTTTAGTAGTGCTTGAAGTTCCTGTAAGAGTACTACTTCCTTCTTACACTGGTCCAATTCATGTTTAACTTGAATTAATTCGTTGTGAAGCTTCTGATTGGCAACTTTTTCTACCAGGGGAGTGTAGGCAGGTGTTACCTCTGTTTGAATCCCCTTATCTCCTGTAAGTATCAAATCAGTCTGCACAGAGACTTCAACAGTGTGTATCAAATCCGTTTGTATAGAGGCTTCAACATTATATATTAAATCAATCTATACAGGAACTTCAGCAGTATCTATTAAATCAGTATGTACAAAGGCTTCAACATTGTATATTAAATCAGTCTGTACAGAAATTTTAGCAGTATCTACCGTTTGGGTAAAAAAATCCATTTGGGTTCCCATGGTAGCTAATTTTTTCTCAGGCTTCCAAGACTTGTCTGCTTCTTCTAACCATTTCCTTAGCTTTTTTATCGTTTTTCTCAGTTTCCTGCATTTCCTGTTCATTTTTCTTAACTTAATCTCAGTTGATTTTTCTTTTAGCAGGGTTTTGGCAAGAGAAGGAGTAGCAGTGGCTTCGATTTCAAGAATGGTTGTTCTAGTTCTAATGTTATCAGAAATGGTGTTTTCTTTAGGCATCCAAGAGGTTATTTCAGCATTAACGTCCTAAGTAGGTGGAATAATATTTTCTTTAGGCGTCAAGGGAACCGTCTCAATACTTGTGTCCCGTTCTAATAGAACATTGTCCCCTCACTAGTTTCCAAATTAAGATATTCTCTCTGTTTGGTATTCCCTACTCACCCATTCATTTTCAAAGGGAGATGAAACCCTCAAAGACTGCAATTCATCGTGGGGAGGTAGGATTTCAGTATGGCCAAAGCTACTGTAATATTCCCAATTAGCAATGGCTAATTGGAATATTCGCTTTTGGTCAATTTTGCCTTAAGTAGTTATATTATGAATAAAAGTGAGTAAAGGGAACACAACTCACTCTAAAATAAGGGGGACTTCCTAGTAGACGCACGTGGTAATCAAGGGGGGGCCAAATTGCACACGCAGTAAAGGGAGGTGACGTTGGTGGAGGCGGTCGTAGGTTTTGAGAGCAGACAACGCTATATAAAGATGATAGCCTCCTCATTTTGACATCATTGGAGTTTATGCATTTGAAGCTGGTCATTGCGACTTTGAGCATGCTAGTTTTTTAGCCTGTCTGTAGCGCTGTTTAGCGCATTGAGTGTCTCCATTCGGAGATCTCACCCTCAGCCCCGGGCGACTTCGAGTGCCTACTCGGGTGAGGTAGTCCCATCAGTGTGTTGTAGGAGGATCGGTTTGCAGCATTTGTGGAGGATCAGTGCGTCTATTGACTGTGCGACATCTGTGGAGGAGCAGTGCATCTATTGACTGTGCAGTCTTGAGTGGGAGGACGCAGTCCGTATTGGGGAAGCTCTGGTTGGTATTATTGGAGGATCTCGGTCAGGAGGTTGAGCGCAGGAATAACCGCGCATATTGGGGATTTTTTAATGAGTGGGTGATCATATTATTGAGTATCCCAGACAGTGACGGCAAGATCTTTGGGAGGAAAGCACAGATCCGCAAGGAGGTATTCACAGACAGCTACACAGTCGTTTTCAGCACGCTGGAACGCAGATCAGAAACACAGCCATCCCATGCAACATTCTGAGAATATTTCTTAACTTGCCTTGTGCAAGTTTAGGTGCTATCGCTTTGACCACCTATTGTACTCCCCTATATTTATCAGTATAATAAAATGGCTTAGCGTTCTCTTGGTATTTCTTGAGTATATGTGCATGCTTTATATACACGCTATTATATGTTTTCATTACTGTTATTTCTTCCCTTTGCATTTCGATTTCTGTACCACTTGTTGTGTTTTCTCCCACACTATTAGACAGAGTCTGGAAAGGGCCAGATAGCCTCTAGATCTCATCCTCTTTTTAGAGGTGAAATATCTGGTAAATTCCCTCCTAGTCCATCTCTGGTTAGAGTTTTCTTGTGTTTTAGAGATATCCCTAAAAAGGGATATTACAGCTGCTAGTAGTGGCAGACTGGTTCAAAAGGTCCCTCTGTTCCTCGGATTGTTCAGATGGGCTTCCAATTTCACAAGATGTTCTCATTTTCTCTAGTACTTGAGCCATTTCTTCTACGTAGTCTTGTAAGGACATATTTTGAGGGCTCAAAGGTGGTGTACGGGATGGTCCCGCCTCATGTGGAAATATAGAGGTGTTTTTCCATAGTTGCAACCTTTCATACCATCTTCGTTTTCCTGGTTCTGTGGTTGAAACATGGGTTCTCTTCCCTCTTTCTCTTCTGGGTATGGTTGTTCTAGGGAGTTCAATCTCTGCTCTATCAGGGTTTACTTAGGGCCAGGCAAGGTAGGATTAACAAATATGTCCCATGTTATCTGATGTTTTTTTAACTCATGAATGATGATCAATTTAATCAATCCATGGTGACTGACAATTGCTTGGGGGTTTTTAGCTCTTCTAATTCGAACATCATTATTATGCAATACAGAATTTAAGAAAAAGGGCAAATTAACTGAAATTTTTCGCTTGAGAACAACTAATAGTTTAAGTTGACGGGACTTTACCACATCCTGGCGCCCATCGCATGTGATATATATTTGAATGAAGACGGCCAATTCTTTCCATGGTTGCTGCAAGGACGCAGGATTAATACCTTTCCCTTTTTGTTCCAGTGGCTCGCCTAGGTCCTGGTACACTAAGATTGCTTCTTGTAGGACATGTTTTTCAGTCCATCTTTCTCCTTCTATTGGCAGTTCGGAGACCTCATCGATAATTTATTTGGAGACTGGTATGATTCTTCCTTTTACTATGGTATGTCATTTGCACGAGTTTTGCAAGAATTCGACTACTATCTTTGTATTGAACCCTTGTAGTTTGTGTAGATATGGAATCCAGCAAGCTTGCTGGAGAACGGTGCGAGCTGATTCTAAGGCTTGAAAATTTGTGGGTTCAATGCGGAGAGAATTCCCACCCATGGCTACTATGTTATCAGAACTGGTTTCTTCTTCTATATGTGTTTCTTTCGGCTTTGTTGGTTAAAACATTATAAACACTCCATGCGGATTTTTTTTAAATATATTATAAAAATGCAACTTCATGACGTAAATGCAATGATATTTTATTCCAATCATCATATCTGAAGGAAGTCGCATGGTTAATTCGCATGCTTATTCATTATGAATATTCGTACCCCCTCCAATGAGAGAAGGGAATCCACAGCCTAAAGCTCAAGAGAAGAGGAAAGATGGAAACAGTCATGAATGCACACGAAGTAAAGGTTAGAAGTTGGTAATCATCACAAATGTACGAGAGAAGGGTGTCCATGGCCTTGAAGCTCAAGAAAAGAGGAAATATTATAACAATCATGAATGCATACGAAGCAAAGGTCGCAAGTTCGTAATCATCACAACTATACATTAAGTGGAAATGACCAAAGAAGGGGATAAAAATGGAGTAGTAATTATTATGAAAGGATGTCCTATTTTGACCACATAGCATGACGAAAGCATGACAGGTGACAGATTATGATTGATGTTGTCATCCCTTAATTCAACATGAAAAGATAATTCACTCATAGTTATTTATGCAGGTAGGTAGTGATAACACTCATTCAAGTAGTGCATTTATTTCAGGAATGGATCAATAGTAAATAGAGCATATAAAATTAATTGGCTATTGTTATAAAAATACTTCGATACCACAAGCAAATCCACTGCTTCTACTAGGCGTTCATAGCCTCGACAGGGTTGCTATTTTAACCCGGAAATGAGCCAAAATCCTTTTAAAAGTAGACATTTTTCTTGTTTTATGGAGATACCACTATGTTGTTGTAGTGGCCAGATAGTCCTAGTGCCATTCACGGGGATTGTAACAGAGTGATCAGGCCAGCTCATGATGAGACCTCCTGTCCTTCAATCATTATTAGCTGTCGAGAAGGTCACTACCCTAGTGTGTTGGCCATTGTGGGAATGTCACCTGTTAAACCCTTATGATCATGGTAGGTTGGCTCGTGATGAGACCCCCTATTCTCTTTTAAAAAATTGCACATAGACATAATATTTTTCTTTTTGAACAGTAGACATTTTTCTTGTTTTATGGAGAGACCACTATGCTGGTGTGGTGGCCAGATGGTTATAGTGCCATTCACGGGAATTGTAATAGGGTGATCAAGCCAGCTCGTAATGAGACATCCTGTCCTTCAAGCAGTTTTAGTTGTCGAGAAGGTCATTACCCTGGTGTGTTGGCCATTGTGGGAATGTCACCTGTTAAAACCTTATGATCATGGTAGGTTGGCTCATGATGGGACCCCCTAATCTCTCTTAAAAATTTGCACATAGACATAATGTTTTTATTTTTATTTATAAATGGAGGGAGGATCATTAACTCCTTAAGAGGTAGGGATGGTGTGAGAAGTAAAAAGAATGCCAATACTGTTAATACTCTTAATCCTATATCCTCATGTCAAGCAGAATTACTACTTGAGAGTGTAGAAAGGTATACCAACATAAGACTACGGAAATGAATTGTGTAATAATATGTATGAACAAGAGATATCCAGCCCTTCATTATACAGATAAACCATGTCAGCTTCTGGAGTAAATATTTCCATAAAAAATTCAAAAGATCATAATATTAGTAATATCACTGCTTTTCTCCTCTTCAGGTGCCAATTCCTTTCCTAAAATGGATTTTATGGCAAGGATGTGTAAAGGAAGAGTGAAAGAAATCATCAAAAGACAAAAAAAAACATGCTAGAAAAGAAATCAACCGTTCAATTCGATTGAACAGCAGCTGGCCAATTCAATTGAACGACTAATATTCAATGGATTGAACAGCAAAATTAAAATCACGCAAAAAAACAACCGTTCATTTGAATTGAACAGCAGCTGTTCAATTCGATTGAACAGCAATTGTTCAAAGGTTTGAACAGCAGAAATAAACACACTAAAAACACATATGTTCATTCGAATTGAACAACAATTTTTCAATTCGATTGAACATCAGTAGTTCAATTCGATTGAACAACAAATGTTCAAAGGTTTGAATAGCATAAATAAACACACTAAAAAAACATAGCCGTTCAATTTGAATTGAACAGTAGTTGTTCAATTCGATTGAATAACAGTTGTTCAATTCGATTGAATAGTAGTTGTTCAAAGGTTTGAACAGAAGAAATAAACACACTAAAAAAATACAGTCATTCAATTTGAATTGAACAGCAATTGTTCAATTCAATTGAACGACAGTTGTTCAAAGGTTTGAACAACAAAAATAAACACACTAAAAAAACACAGCTGTGAACATAAAAATAATGAAAAAGAGATAGAATGTACAACAATGAGAAGAACTATAAATTGCAGGGATCATATATACAATATTTACAAGAGGAACTAACAAATTTTATGAACTTAAAGTTGTCGGGCCATCATCCCCTGCAGCTAAAATATCGATGGTGGGGTCATCACGCACCTGTTGGCAGAAAGACTCTTTCGTAAGTGGTTTATGATAGAGGTGCACCCAATGTCCATTGGCTCGAAAGGCGGAGCCAAATCCATCTATGGTGGTCAAGGTAATGGTACCATTGTTGTGTACTTCTTGAATTTTGTATGGACTGAGCCACCTTGTTTGTAACTTACCCGGGAAGTCTTGGAATTTGGAGTCGTAGAGGAGTTCCCAATCTCCTTTTTGGAATGTCTTATTTTTTATGAGGTTTTCATGCCACTTAGCTCGTTGTTGTTGAATAATTTCAGTGCATTTTAGAGAAAGTAGTCGTGCTTCATCTAATTCATTTATTTGTTGGAGTCTTCTAACTTGGGCCTCCATCAAATCCATCCCACTTCCAGGGTTGTTCCCAAAGTCTTTATTTCAAATTCAATAGGAAAAATTAGTTCCCTTCCAAATACCAGATGGTACAGAGAATATCTGGTGGTGTTTCACCCTGTTGTGCGATAATCCCACAAGGCCTCTGGCAGTCTAGTAGACCAATCTCGATGATGTGTTGAGACTGTTTTAGTGAGAATTTCCTCAAGGACTTTATTGGTGCTTTCGACTTGCCCGTTCGCCTGCCAGTGGTAGGGAGAGGTGACTCTATGGGTGACATGGTGGTTCTTCAGAGTGGTCGTGATTTTATTTCCCAAAAACTGTGCCCCTCCACCAACTATCACTACCCGAGGTAAGCCATACCACACAAATAGCTCAAAAATAAAATTGATCACAGATTCTTCTAACGCTCTCGATAAAGCCATTTTTTCTACCGACTTCGTCACGTAATCTGTGGAAACCAGTATGTAGGTATTCTGATTCGATGGCAGGTTGAATGGTCTAACAAATTTTAGTGCCCACTGTTCGAAAGGCTCCACTACCAACTGTGGTTGTAGTGGCATTTCGTCAGATTGGACAGGGCGGCCCATTCCTTGGCAACTATCGCAGGCTTGGACATATTTATTGGCATCTTTAAAAATTATAGGCCAATAATAGCCCATTTATAATACTTTGTGCCCCTTCTTGTGATCTTCAAAATGGCCACCACATGGTTCATCATGATAGGCCCTTAATATTTCATAAATCTCATCTTCTCAGATGCATCTACGTATATGCATATCAGCTCTTGTATGGAAGAGATATCCACCGATCCAATAGATTCTAGCATTGCGCTGAACAATCAGCTTCCGTTCCTTTGATGTCAAGTGTCTTGGAAGTTTTCCTACTGCCAGATAATTCGCTACATTTTCATACCATGGTGCCTTTACTACTATAATGAACAAATTCTCATCAGGGAACTGATCGTTCACCGCTAGTGGGTCATCTGACTTTGGAACTCTAGACAAGAATTCTAAAACTACGTTCTATTTTCCTTCGTGGTCCTTGATACTTATGTCAAACTCCTATAAAGCATCAACCAACGAGTCACTCTTCCATTTGTAATAGCTTTATTAGCTAAGTATCTAATGGCAGAGTGATCGGTATACAAGAATACTTGATAGCTAGTTATGTAATGTCTAAATTTATTAAAAGCATAAATGACAGCCAAGAACTCATTTTTGGTCACTGTATAGTTTAATTTGGGAGGAGTGAGATTCTTGTTGATATAGTAAATAGCATAGGGCTTCTTGTCCTCTTCTTTACCAAGAACCTCCCCTATCGTTGTGTCGGATGCATCTTAGGAAATATGAAAAGGCAGCGCCCAATTGGGATCGTGTAAGACTCGTGGAGTCAAGACCAGTTTCTTCAAATCTGAAAAAGTAGTGTCACATTTGTCAAACCAATGGAATTCAACATTTCCAGTTAATGCATACAAGGGTGCAGAAATTTGTGAGAAATTCATTATAAAATTATGGTAGCACCCTGTATATCCAAGGAAACTACGTACCTTTGTCTAAGTACAAGGTGTGGCTAATAAAAGAATTACCTCTATTTTTGCCGAATCTACCTATATCTCAGCTGTAGAGATGTAGTGTCCTAGGATTACTCCTTCGGTCATCATCATGTGACATTTTTCGTTTCTTAAACACAATCTGGTAGAAATACATCGTTCCAATACTTTTTCTAGTGTTTGCAGTGCCTGATCAAAGTCATCTCCATATGGATTAAAGTTGTCCATGTAAACCTCGAGCCCTTCATTTATTAAATCAGAAAAAATGTTGAGTATGGCCCTTTGAAATTTTGCTGGGGCATTACATAATCCGAACGGCAATACCCTATAGGCGAATGTACCCCAGGGGCAGGTAAAGGTTGTTTTATCTTGGTCTTCAGGGGCTATTTGGATTTGATTGTAACCACTGAAACCATCAAGAAACGAGAAGAACCGCTTTCCTGCCAATGTATCAAGGACCTGATCAATAAAAGGGGGGGGAGTGGTCTTTCTATGTTGCTTTATTCAGTCCTCTATAATACACACATATTTTCCACTTACCATTCTTCTTAGGGATGGCTACTAGAGGAGAGACCCATTTACTATCTGAAATAATATAAATGAAGTTTACATCTAGCAGCTTTTATAATTCATCTCTTACAATGTCCTTCAGATGCGGGTTTAACCTCCGCTGAGGTTGTCAAATAGGTCGAACATCCTTTTCAGTATAAATGTGATGTGTGCATAGTTGAGGATCTATACCCTTCATGTTTGGGTAGTCCCAAGCAAATGCTCCCTTATATTTTTGTAAAATTTTAATGAGATTTTGTTGTTGGTTGCTATCCAGACTGCCATTGATATTTAAAAAATTTCCTTGCTCAATTTCAATTGGCATGTTGTTGCAAACAGCAATCGTGGGTATGCGTTGGTCATCAATGCCTGCTCAGGGATCCTCCTATGCTTAATTATCAAGAATTACTTTTAACATTTTGCACTTTAAATTTTCTGAAGTAGATGGCTGGTTCATGAAGTTATTTATTACATCGTCTCCAATTTGATCTTTGAATTTGAGTGCTTCAACTATTGTTAGCGGTGAACGGATGTTGTTTTCCCAGTATATATGTGGTTGTTTGTGAATATTTACTGTGGGAAGACTTGGTTTGGCAGGGGGGTATATGGCAATATTCTTTATGGCATATCCTCCAGCAATTTTCATGCTGCCTATTCAACATCATATGTAAGCATCGGTCGTTGCTAACCAAGGTCGTCCCAATATCAGGGGATGTCCATCTAACCTACTTTTTGGGTTGATAAGTAAAAATTATACCGCATATTCCCATGAGTCCACAGAAACCAAGATGTCCTATAAAATACATTATAGTTTGATAACGGATCTGTCAGCATGTTCCAGCAAGGTTGATGTGGGTTCCAAAGTTGTTATACCTAAATTCTCGCAGGTTTCTATAGTTAAGATGTTAATGGCTACCCCCAAATCAACTAACGTGTTTGAAAATGAGTGGCCAAAGATCTATACTGTAACTATGGGTTTTCCTGGATCCTTTTATTTTAATGGTGTTTCTTTACCCAAGAGTAAGTCAACAGTGCTCCACCACATGAACAGTTGATACAGTCTTTTCTTTCCTCACCTGTTTTTTTTTCGGGCATAGATAGGAATGTCTTTTATAGCATGTAGGAGAGGAATATTAATGCAAATATTTTTTAATTCCCCTAGGAGATCAAAATCTGAAGAGATTATTGGTTTATGTAGTGTTAATCTCTCGGGGAATGGAGGGGAGGAAATAATAAGGTTTTCAGCATCTTTTTGGTCAGTTGTGTCCCTCCCCTTCTCTATCTCTGTTTCTGTCAAAGTTGATTGTTTAGGTACTATTTGAATTTTAGACTCAAGTTGTGGCAGGGCCGTATCTGTTTCAGGTGAAATAACACGCCCTGATCTCAGCCTAAGTTCATTGCATTGCTTCTGTTCAGTTTCGGGGTTTGGTTTTTCAACAATCTGGATTAGTTGAACTGGTTCGTTATTGGGATAAGGATTGGGTTGAGCCGGCAGTTGAGGACGCATAATAGGCTGAGGATTATGTTGGACTAGGTACGGGGCTGTTAATGTGGGTTGATTCTGAGCCCTTGTTCCCATAGGTAAATTGGTCATTCCTAGGGGTCGCTGCCAGTTTTGAGACCAATTTGTATTCTATGAAGTGGAGGCAGGCCACTGGGGCTGATATGGATTATTTTCCCAATGGGGGGGGGGGGGGGGAAGAAAAAATTGACCAACTATTACCCGAAGGGGATTGTGTTGGCCAAGGAGGCATGGAAAATGACTAGGATGGCCAGACAGAAAAAGGTTATTGGCCCTGCCATGCTGTTCCAAGGTTCTAATGATTAAATTATGGAGGAGAAAAGAACTGAGATGGGTCTT
Organism: Pinus albicaulis; assembly: GCA_034641835.2. Lineage (NCBI taxonomy): Eukaryota > Viridiplantae > Streptophyta > Pinopsida > Pinales > Pinaceae > Pinus > Pinus albicaulis. Next base: position 881,591,723 of record CM076579.1, on the reverse strand, counting down.
GTGGAATACATGGTCGTGCTTGCCACTGCCGACGTTGATTCATTAGATACATTGGTTCTATTTCTTCTTCTGTCTCTTTAAAAACTGCTTTCAACCTTGGAAGTGAAGGGCAATGGTCAGTGGTGTGGTCCTTGGTACAAATAGCACATGTCTGGACCATGTCTAATGGATATTCCCGCTGGCTGTGCTTATTCTAATAACGTGGGAAAAAAATAGTCAAGTTTTGTTCTGATAAAGCTTGCTTCTGCTTGGCTTTTAGGACATCTAGCTGCGTTGTGAGGGTGCCTAAGATATCAATTTTAAAATCTTCTAAAAGATTACCGAATTCTACACTAGTCACATTGCCACCAGACTGTTTATAATTCCTTGTAGTTGAATCCCGTCTGGTTGGCTTGTTTCACATACTACCCCAAGAACACCTGATGCAGAATGTAATATTGTCATCATATTATTCTTGATAGATGTCCCCTTTCCCCGTTATATTAATTTTTTCGACCCATTCCTCTTTCATTCCTTTAATCATTGTTGCTTTTAAGATGTCTTTAGACAGTGTAGTATATGGAGATCTTTGCAAATTGTATTGAAATATTTCAACATATTCTTCTAATGTCTTACTATCTTTTGCAGACATATTGAAGATTTCTTCTTTTAGTTCTCGAGTCCGGCAATAGTCTTGATATTTATTAAGAAAAAGAGTTTTTCATATGATCCCAACTATTAATGGTTCCTCGATCGAGCCCCATAAACCAATGTAATTTGTCCCTTTCAAAGTAGAAGGAAATATTTTCAGTTTCTGAGGGTCAGTGGTGTAGTCATATCCCCTACATAAAACATCAAATAAAAATAAAAATTCATCTGGATCTTCTGAAATTAGCCCATGCAAGGTGGGGATGTTTTGTAACGGAATAGTTTTCATAGGGGCATTTGCGGCCAAATCAACAATGGGATACTCCAATTTTGATGTTTTTCTCTAGTTTTGGTTGTTCGCCATCTGATCAAAGATGTGGCAATAATCTTCAGGGACTTCTTGATCTGCGGGAATAATTTGAGTGGAATTAGGGAGTGGATTTGGAGGAGGTCTTATAGCACTTCCCCGATCTGGAACACTGGGTGTCTCTGTCTCAACCACTCTCTCAGGAGAACCAGGCTCTAGAGTTTTTACCTGTAATGCACAACCGGTTTCTCCCTCTCTTTAATGCAAATTGCAAGAATTTCCCTCTCGAAGGGTTGGGGCTTACGTGCTCAACGGTCTGAAGGCTTTGTTCAGACCCTTATGTTTTGTTGTGAATCTCGGTGTGGGCTGCAGATGGTGAGACTGCTGCCTAAGGGACTATATTAGGACTCTATGTAGGAATGGTTTTGGGTCCTACGGATGCCTGGGATTCATCCTTCTTAATAATTTCATCTATATATTTTGTTCTTCTAAGGACCACCGATCCTTTGGGTTTTGTGGATTTAAGTGGGGGATTTTGATCTAATTCTATCTTTTTCTTCCTAGTCATAAAAAACAAGAACATCTATCCTATTGACCTCTGCACAATTGCTGAGAAGCGGATTGGAGAGAAAGAGTTTTTATTGCTAGTACGCAGGTTCTTACCTCTCATTTTCAATACCCAATTCTTTCATAGAAAAAGGAAAAAGAATTAAAATACATCACTCTTAAACACTCTCCCCGGAAACAGCGCCAAAATGTTGGTTAAAAAAGGTGATTGTTTTAAAGGTAACCTTAATGCTTTACATTAATTATCAAGCCAGGGCAAGTCTTGTTATTTCAAGAGTGTAAGCAAAATATATGCAAGTGACATCAGAGGTTAACTACTCTAGATCGTTGTAAGAAATATTGTCTAATTATCGAAGTTCAATCAAACCAACTTGAAAGTGAACTATGAAATACTTCAGACCAATCAAAGGAGCAGATTTTGTTCTAAGCTTATGCAAAAATAACCACTCAAGACTTAAAAAAATAGACTGCAGTTTAACAGCATGCTTTAATGAATTGAACAACTACCTTAATGAATTGAACAACAATCCTAATAAATTGAACAACAATTAATTATTCTAGATTTTAAAATGGAATTCTCTTTTAATAAAATAATAGCATCATTCGGAATTAAATACCAACCAAACGTTCACAGTTATGATGAAAATATTGAAACATTAACTATACACGGAATTGAACAACAATCGTGTTGAAACTATTCTAAAAAATGTAAAAGCATCAACTCCTGATAAGAGAACATGAATGATAAATATAATCTAGAGAAAAATAATTTATAACATCTCACGCTTGCTATTAACCAATTAAATGATAATGTTATGAAACGCAAAGGATAACTAGAAATGCAAGTTCTGTAAATAAACGTATAACACAGAAATAGCAGGAGAACCCCCGGGGCTAGGCCTGAAGCCTCTAGAAGCCTTCTGCTAAGGAATAATCGTAAGTTGTTTATAATAAAAATTCCAATTTCTTCATTAATCAGTAGAGCAATACATTAGCACGAACTTCTTGATTCTTTCCAAATATGTTTATTACAGGAAAATTACAAAACATGAAATGTCCTTTGTCTTGTTCATCTTCGGCCTTTTATAGCTTAAAGGTGAATTCAAACAGAGTAATGGATCCTTCTCATTATGAGATCTTGTCGCTTCGTGGCTATCGACTGAACACTCCAAGAGTTGGCGTGCCTCTACATCTTCCGTTGATTCATAGGAGCCGATATGAATCCGTTAGCCTTCCTTGTCTGTTGTCATTCAGTCATCCTAGTCAGCAGTTTGGTTGTTTCGCTTCCTTATCAATAAAGACAGCGCCAAATCATTTTTTATGTTATTAAACACAACTTTTATTAATAATTCATTCTACCTTATTTTTTCATTATTTTCCTTTACTTTATTGCTAAGATAAGGGAAAAATATATAAAAGTAAATGAAAAATCATGGTAAAGATAGGGGTAAAATGTACCTTCTCCTTCGCCCAACACCAGGTCATTCGAGATTGGCTAGCCCAAACCATTCTAACAGAGATTCACAACTTCCTGGTTCTTGCCAATTTCTACCGAAGGTTCATGTTTGGGTTCTCTCATATCACTTGGCCTTTGATTCAAGTCAACAAGGGAGGAGCGAAAGAAAAATTATTTTGGTATGAATCTCAACAAAAGGTGTTCGCAGAGTTGAAGCATCACCTCTGCTCTACACCAGTGCTCACATTACCAAACTTGGAGCAACCATTTGAGATCAAGACAAATGCCTTTGACTATGCTATTGGGGTAGTACTTACTCAGCAGGGGCATCTCGTGGCATATCACACTGAGAAGCAGGATATGGCGAAAGTGAAGTGTTTTCACTGCCATGATCACGGACATTATGCTACCAATTGTCCAAAGAAGAAGAAGAACAAGCAAGCGGGAAGATCTGCAGATGGAGAAGCTTTGGCTTCACAGTTCGAGCTTGACTTTTCACCGATCGCATGCTTGGTTTCAAGTGTGATGGAATCGGTGTGGTTCTTGGACAGCGGTGCGTCATTTCATATGACGGGAGATCGGGATTTGTTCTCAGATCTGGAGGACAAAGATTTGGGTGTGCACATCGAGATGGGCGATGATGGTAGATACCGTGCGACTGGTATCGGTACCATATCCTTTCAGAGGGAGTCTGGTAAACCCTTTGTATTAAAGGATGTCATGCATGTACCTGGATTGAAGAAGAACTTGATCTCTGTGGTGATGTTGGAGGATAAGGGGTATGATGTGGTCTTCAGCGAAGGAAAAGCCTTCCTGCGCAGTAAGACTACTGGAGAGACCCGAAAGATAGGGGTTCGAACCAAGAACCTTTATCAGTTGCAGGTAGATGGCTGCGCAACTATGGCATGCAAGGTGAGAGAAGTGGTGAGCCGGGATGATGAGGGCGAACTGTGGCACAGGAGATTGGGCCACCTTCACCATGGAGCTTTGAAGATTCTGCAGCAGATTTCTACTGGGCTTCCTAAGGGCACCCTTGCGCAATCAGATCAGTGCAAGGGGTGTACTTTAGGGAAGTATGTGAAAGCCACCTTTCACGAGAAGGATAGTCGCGCCACGACGATCCTTGAGAGAGTTCACATAGACGTGTGTGGTCCTTTCTCAGTTGCTTCGACAGCAAAGCACAAGTATTATGTGATCTTTGTCGATGATTTCTCAGTTGCCGGATATTCTTCATGTAGAAGAAGAGCGATATACTCAAGTTCGTGAGTTTAAAGACCGTCGAGGAAGGAGCCTGTGAAGAAGGTGATTGCTCATGATAGATAATCTGCAGAATCATCTCATTGGAATTCAAGGAGTTCTCAGCCGTTGCAGGATTCTAGAGTCATTTGCAACTTTACAACCCACAAACAGTAATCTGCATTGAGTTTTAAGAACAGAACGATCGTGGGTGCTGCACGGGCGATGTTGCATGATCATGGCCTACCCCTTCACTTGTGGGCTGAGGCATGCAATACAGCAGTGTATGTGCAGAACCGTTGTCCTCACAAGGTTCTTGGCATGAGTACACCAGAGGAGGCTTATTCTGGCAAGAGGCCCGATATTTCCCATTTGCGGATTTTCGGATCTCCTGTCTACATGCATGTGACGAAGGATGCAAGAAGGAAGCTGGATCCAACTGCTGAAGTTGGAATATTTGTGGGGTACACTGATACACCTCACAACTATCTGGTGTATGTGCCAGACAGTCGCAAGACTGTTGTGCGACGGGATATAAAATTTCAGGAGGAGAAAGCCATGCAGTGTTCGCTTGAGAGGGAGCTACACTTGCATGCATATGAGGAGCTGTTAGTTCCTAAGGAGGAGCTTCCGGATGTGGATCAGCCACAAGAGGAAGTTTAGGAGGTGGAAGAAACCACCCATGCAGCGCCAACCATCAGAGGGCGCATGTGCACTACAGAAGCTGAGCGACTGGCTCGGGATGCAGAGAAGGTTGTAGGACCACCTACAACACAGCACAGACAGAGGCAGTCACCAGATCGGTACACTGGATACATGGCTCTTGTGAGTCAATGTGTTGTGACGGAGCCATCCTCTTTTGAGGAAGCTGTGGAGGAACCCGCATGGGTTGATGCCATGATCGAAGAATATGATTCAATCGTCAGGAACAGTGCATGGGAGATTGTCCCAAGACCGGTTGGGAAATCAGTGGTGGGTTCGCGATGGATCTACAAGGTGAAGCAGGCGGCTGACGGGAGTGTGGAGAAGTACAAGGCGAGATTTCTCGCCCGTGGCTTTTCACAGATCGAGGGGATTGACTATGAGGAGACCTTTGCACCTGTCGCAAGGTACTCTTCCATACGGACGATCCTTGCTCTCTCAGCGCAGATGGGGTGGCACATTCATCAGATGGATGTGAAGACCGCGTTCCTCAATGGAGTTATTGAGGAAGAGGTGTACATAGAGCAGCCTGAAGGTTTTGAGATCTTCAGCAGTGAGTCGCATGTGTGCCGACTCAAGAGAGCACTGTATGGGCTGAAGCAAGCACCTCGTGCTTGGTACACTCGGATAGACAGCTACTTCACCGGGCTTGGATTCTCCAAGAGTGAGGCTGATCCAAACCTATACCAGATTGTGGTGGAGGGGAAGCTGTTGATCATCGTACTGTATGTAGATGATCTGATTTTGACTGGCGATGAGCAGTTGATACTTTCATGCAAGGAGGATCTTGCACGAGAGTTTGAGATGAAGGACTTGGGTATCCTTCATTATTTCCTGGGATTGGAGATTTGGCAGCGCAGCGGAGGACTGTTTGTTTCTCAGGGCAAGTATGCCCGGGAGATTCTGGAGAGGTTCAACATGCAAGGCTGCAAGCCTGTTGACACTCCTCTTCCCGGTGGTTGGAGGAAGGAGGATGCTACTTCAGTGGAGGTAGTGGATGCCACTGTCTATCGACAGTTGGTGGGGTCGCTTATGTATTTGGTCAATACACGACCCGATATATGCTATGCGGTTAACCAGCTTTCGCAAGCTATGGTTAAGCCTACCAAGCTCTTTTGGAAGGCAGGCAAGCATGTATTGCGCTATATTAGAGGCACATCAGGATATGGTCTATGGTATAGACAGGAGGATGGAGCGAAGCTTTCTGGCTTCACTGATGCAGATTGGGCAGGGAGTCCAACGGACTGGAAG